>CM061534.1:123413511-123651647 GCA_030545055.2 Neoaliturus tenellus | reverse complement strand
CCACTAAACAATGGAGCAGTTGGTCGGTGTACGGCGTGATGAAGGGGGGGGGGGGGGGAGGGAAGGATACATATTCGGAGCTGTCCCGGTTTCCTCCGTGAATGATTAGGTCACCCTACCATTAACCCTAATGAGATAGTAACGATCCCCTGCTACAAAATTTGTATAACGGGTAGTACTTAAATTTATAAGTTGTGAAAAGTATGAAAAATATTGTCATACCTAGTATTAAAGCTGAAAATTATATATGTTATTTGGGACACTCTCAAAAGATGTATTCGCGGCTGTCAGACACTTTGTGCGGTTGCAAACCCTGTCTGACAACCCTTAAAGTGCGGTGAAAAGTAGGTCAGACTACGTCATAAATATAAAAGGTGAAATTTGTATATGTTACTTTGGGACACTCTCAAAAGATATATTCCTGGCTGTCATATACTTTGTGCAGTTGCAAATCCTGTCTGAGGACCCTTAAAAAAGTATAATGAAAAGTAGCTAGTGCAAAACTACGTCATTAATATAGAAGCTGAAATCTATTGTATTATATAAACTGTGTGAAGAAGTTTTTTAAACACAACTCTTCTGTTATTTTCTTGAACAAATTTACGTTTGTGCTGCAAAAAAATTTGTCTCGCTTTTTAGTTTTGCCATAAGGTTTTAGAATTTTGATATTTGTATTCTAATGATCACTGGCGGCTCTTTAAGTCCGTTTTTTGTGTATAACATTAACATGAAAAATAATTAAAGTTGAACTGTAAAATAAATCAACTAAAACAACTGTTGATAGTATAGTAGACAAACACATGTTAAAATCTGATAGAAGCAATTGAACTACCCGTACTCAATGTATCTCTAGAACAAACCAAGGTAGGTGACATCAACAACAACAAATAACAAATTAGTAACGTCTTTGACTATACACACTAACGTGAATAGACTTCTCATAGCATAGGCGTGTTTGAAACCTATTGACGGTGGTGCGGTCTTCTGCGGCGTACATGAAGTACAAGTGACATATGATAGATAAATCAGTATTACCAATCTTCTCAACCAAGGACGGGATATTTTTTATTTTATTATTTGTTTTTGGTGTGAGGATTAATGACTTATTTAGCCTACTATTGATACTAACATACAACAAAAGTGAATCGAAAAATGAGGTTGTCAGGCAGGGTTTGCAACCGCACAAAGTGCCTAACAGAAGGGAATGCAATCTTTTTGAGAATGTCGTAACATATGTAAATTTCAGCTTTTATACTGTGACAAAATTTTTGTGAACAACTTTTTTTCACAGCTCATAACTCAAAAAGTAACCGTTATCAAAATTTCATAGAAGGGGATCGTATTTATCTACATTAGGGTTACACACAATAGACAATAGACAAAGTTTTTATTTACACAATCATTCAGAATGGTATTGGTGTCAAAAATTTCTATGAATTTCTATGAAATTTCTATGAAATTCTATGAATTCTTCCAGCCATTTCAGTATTTTTTCCTTGAAGGTTCTTCCAGTATCTTGTTTATGGTGATCAGGCAGTTGTTAAAGTAGAGTGCTCCTTTGTATGTTGGTTTCTTTCTGTGAGACTGAGATGGTGTATTGGAATTGGAAGTGAGAAATTGGAAGCATTTCTTGTGTTGTACTGGTGGTTGTCTCCAAGCTTTGTTTTATTTGTTGAGATTGCAAGTAGAATTACTCACTAATGTACAGTGCTGCAGGGGTGCCCATCCCCCCCCCCCAAAATTTTACCCTTGAACCCTCTACAACAACGCACATGTTGGTGTTTGGCGAGCTCTCCTTCAACCACATTGTATCTTTAATCAGCTATATCAGCTTGTTGAATATAATGCCATTTAAATATTAGAGCAGCATTAACCGATTACAATTACACTGATTGACCGGATTACATAAAACTGTTGCCGATTAAGCCCATTTTGACTTAACTTTCATTAAAAAAAGGGAAAAAATGGTGACTTATAGATAATTTTATTGTGGAGGGATTGTGTCAAAAACCTCATATAGTTAGGCATGTTACAGTTACATTTATTCCTACTTAATTTAAATGCTATTATTTTGGTTTTATTGCAATTTTTAAATTGAATTTACAGCAAATTGATTGGATTACATTAAAGAATGTATGAAATTATGTAGGGTATGATGTGACTAAGGCCTCAATGAAGTTAATTTCTTTCTCCTTTCTTTTCATAAAAAAAGAAATGAAACCAATAAGAAAAAGAAATGGCACAGTAGGCCATTTATATAGGAGTATCAAAGCGATTTTTTATACTGTAACAGGGTTTGCACAGTTTTTCTCTACAAAAGGTTACCCTCCTCAATGTAATCTACATTTGAAGCTATATGCGTACATCTGACTTCTAAAACGTTGCTCCCTCCTTCTGTGGTCACAAAACTAATTGAAAAGTAGGTTTTACAAAATTGAAAAGTAGGTTTTACAAAAATACCAAACCCTTCTACATACTTTTCACCCTGTTACTTAATGTGTCTGTATGTTGAAATAATTTAAATTCATAATATAAAATATCCTTCTTATTTATTTAATAAAGGCTAAATAAAATGTAGTTCTATATTTTACTAGCTGTTGCCAGTCACGGCTTCGCCCGTGATTGAATTTATTTTATAGGTAATAAAATTATTTAAAGAGCAACGAATTCTACTTCCTTAAGAATGACATTGAAACAATGAAGTAGTGTGAGTGGAGCTCTGAAGGTATTTCGCAAAACCTGTTCTTAGTGAGTAAAGGTTTCTTAAATAGAAAAGGTCCTGAGAACCTATGAGCAAATAGGAACGACCATGTCAAATTTCAACCCCGTAGGCCCTACAGTCATTCTGAAGCCATGTGGGGCGGAGCCCTAAAGAACATCAAAAACTATATTTGCAAAACTGTTTCTCAGTGAACACCTATTAGCAAAACGGAACGTTCTACGTTAAACTTTAACCCGGCAAGATCCATGGTAGTTTTGAGAATTTTTGTGGAGGTGCACTAAGGAAATTTGCAAAATTGATTCTTATTGATCACCTATGAGCAATGAGAACGTCCATGTCAATTAAAAACCCGTGGGCCCTAGAGTAATTTCAAGACCTGTGGGGCGGAGCCCTAAAGAATTAAAAAAAAAAAAACTATATTTGCAAACAGTTTTTTAGTCAGTAACTATGAGCAGAGGAACGTCCGATTCATATTTTAACCCCGGAGGCCCAAAAGTAGTTATAACAACAGCAACAAAACCCCCCTAGGATCTATGATAACCTTGAGGTTTTATGGGGTGGAGCCCTAAAGGAATTTGCCAAAATTATTTCTTAGTCAGTAACTACATGAGCCAAAGAGGAACGTCTGATTCAAATTTGAACCCCGGAGGCCCAAAGTAATTTTGAAGTCCTGTGGGGTGGAGTCCTAAAGAACTTTGAAAACAATATTTGCAAAACCGTTTCTTAGGAAGCACCCATGAGCAAATTGGAACGTCCGTGTCAAATTTAAACCCCGGAGGCCCTAAAGGAATCCTCAAGTCCAGTGGGGTGGAGCCCTCAAAGTGCTTCAAATACTATATTTACAAAACTGTTCCTTAATAAGTATCTATAGCAAATAGAATCGTCCATGTCAAATTTCAACACGTAGGCTATACAGTAACTGTGAGCTTCTGTGGGGCAGAGCCCTAAAGGGGATGTTTAAAGATCTTTTTTTAACATCCAAGAAAAAAGAGATCACTCCAAATTTCAACCGTGCAGGTTCCTAATTTGTATTTAAATTTGGCCATGCATGGCTATGCGGATAACATTATATTGAAACATCGATGGCCTGTGGGGCGGAGCCCTGAAGGAATTTTCTAAAATCGTTTCTTAGTGAGCACCTAAGAGGCAAGACGAACCTGTGTTTAAAGTTTCAAGTAAATACGATTGGTAGTTCCTGAGATTTCATGATGAGTCAGTCAGTAATCACTCCCCCGTCAGGTTTAGCTTTGTCGCTAAGCTCAATCGTCGCAAAAGGTAGAATTCCTAAGGGAATTATCCTCTAGATTTTTATACTAATCTTCCCTCAATAAATTGAATGAGAAACAGCTGTTTACAAAATTAATATTAGTACCAGGAGGACCGAGCGTTGCTCGGTGAAATATTAGTAAATTTAAATATCAGAATAAACTTTATTGACATTTAATATGCAGTACATAAACAGCTGTTACATTTCTTTTTGAAGTTCTAAATGTACTTCTTGTTTATATGTTGTTAATTCGTTGCCAACATGACAACCCATAAGCCCAATGTTAAAATTTTGTAATTTTAAACTTTAATTTTTAGCAAAATTAGATTTTCCCTGGGGGCGAGACCGATCTCAATCGTATTTTTAAGGTAAAACTAAGTTTATTCCAAAATTTGAAGGAAATCGTCGGAGCCGTTTTTGAGATAATTGTGCAAGGCAAGCAAACAAGCAAACAAGCAACATTGCTCGTATAAGAGTATAGGATATTTTAATGTAATCATAATATGTTCAAATACAAAAATGTTGCTTCCATAAGAATAACATGGTAACTTTGAAGACGTGTGGGGCGGAGCCCTGAAGGAATTTTGCAAAATCGTTTCTTAGTGAGCACCTAAGAGGCAAGACAAACCTATGTTCAAAGTTTCAAGTAAATCCATTTGGTAGTTCCTGAGATTTTACGATGAGTCAGTGAGTGGATTTCGCTTATATATATATAGATATAGATAGATTAAGATTAGAATATAGGCTAAAATCAAAATATATGCCTATATTTAATATTATGAATTGGCAGTGCTTTGTGTTTGTAAAAGTTACATTTATATTATGAGTATGACAAGATATCAAGTTGAAACTTTAAATAACTTAAACATTTTAATAACTGAAATAAAAGTTGTCGTTTCTCCAAGAAGAATTTTATTTTTTTAAATTTCTTGTATTTTAACTAATTTTATAAATTACCACCGAGATATTTTAATGTAAAACAAAAAAAATATAGGTATTTTATTTCTAAATGTTTCACTTCCAAAACTCAGAAACCACCAGGGATCATAATTTAATACAATTGTGTAAGGCATCTAATCAAGGGAAAAACATTGGTATTTTACATATAATCTTATTCTTGTTTAAATTGCATGTTTGTGTAATTTTGTTACTTAAAGTTTGTCTAATTATAAAGCTATGGGTTTACACATGAGAGTTTTTCACTCTCAGAGAGTTTCGTACTCTTAGCAGGTATTCTCAGACTCGCAGAGGTTTTTACACAACAAGCGAATTTTCCAAGATAGTTAATCCTAGACAATTTTCTGCGAGTAATATCAACAACTGTCTGAGATTTTTATGAGAGTAATTAACTAACTCTCCGAGAGTGAAAAACTCTCACGTGTAAACCTAGCTTAAGAACTAGAGATCGCCTCCTGATCGAAATTTAACCAAATGTTAGTCGCTCGTGGACCCAAGAAATTAAAAAAAGTTTTATAACTCAAACATCTGTTCTTCCTGTTTTTCTAGCAGTTTTTTTGAAACAGCTGTCTATGATTCAATCAATTATCCTTCCTCCATAAGATTAACATTGGAACTTAGATAGCCTGTGAGGTGTAGCCCCAGTGTTCGATGTGAATTAGAATGGGATTGTGCTCATCTACAGCACTATACCTTTCTAACGGATTTTGTCTGATAATTCTTCTTTTACATAAGCTGCTATCTCACCTTTTAAATGATTTTTCCTGCAGAAACCTCCCCCAAGGGTGTAGTTCATAACCCTTGTTAGTTTTAGTTTTGTCAGTGTAAGTCCATGTTCTGTTAAATTTATTAGGTCTGGGTCATTTTGATGCAGAAAATTAGTTACTCGTTCAATTTTGTTAGAAAGTCGGTCCATGTTTTGTTGTGGGATACAGTTTTTTGTTTCGTTGTTGTTGGGTTTTTTTTTTTAAGTAACTGGGTGTGTATGTTGATTGTAACATTACATGGGGTCCGCATATAGATTTTATATGAACTAGATTATCAAGAGTAGTTTTTCTGTTAAGGCGTTTGAATGTGAGAGCAAAACTACATCAGAGTAGCATATTTTTCCTATTTTCAGTCCATAATTAGTTATGGGCTTGTTCTTGGGAGTAACAGTAGAATAGAAGACATCCTGATTATTTAAAAAAAAAAGGCAGTTCGAGCGATTAGTAAAGCTGGTTATTTTAACCATGCGACCATGATGCAAGCCTCTTTTTGTGACATTTGAGATTCAGACTGTGAAAAATTTATACATTTTTGATTTGGTTTCCCATGTGCAAATAAATGTATTGCTGAGTGCTCCCAGCTCCCCTTTAAAGCTCTTGAATGACGCTCACGCTAAGATAACTATGATCTCGCTTAGAAAATAGTCACTTACGGTTCTAAAATTTTTTCTGTAGGTATAATTCTTTAAAAAAATTGGTGTTTAAAAAATTTGTGTGTTTTTTCTATTTGAGGCCTAAAAATATTTACCGTGTTCCAAATTTTGCCACCCCCTAAATTTTGCCGCCCTGGGCAATAGTCCATTTAGCCCATATGTAAATACATCCCTGATGTTGACCTGGCTTTAATGTTATGGCTACAACTATGACAATGTCTATACTTGTACAAGTGAAATAACAATATGGATGAATTGATTTGATTTTTACTGTGGAAATTTTACAAATATCATTTTTGTAAAGGAAAACCAATAAAGGAAACCAGAAACCAATAAAGTTGGTACCAACTGTATCAAAGAAAACCATTGGAACTTTTTATCAAGCAAGTTAACTAACTAGTAGTCCTAACGTTATGTATGGTAGGTAGTGTCCCTTACCTGTTGAGAGATTAGAATTTTATTACAACATCCTGTTATGTTATATAACATGGTAGCTATGTTATGAGGGTACATACTTTTAATGCAAAAAGTCTCAACTCAGTAAAATTTTATTTATTAAAAAGTTTAATTTTTAATAAAAAATAAAAAAATATTCTGATTTTAGGTTGGTGAAAGTAAACTTCTGTTCTATAATTTCAGATATCCGTGATACTGTCAACTACAAAGAAGTCATGAAGCAGTATGGTTTGGGACCAAATGGTGCAATAGTAACATCTTTGAATTTATTTGCCACAAAATTTGATCAAGTAATAGCTTTGCTGACCAAGGCCGCAGAAAAGCATGAACTGTGCATAATCGACACTCCAGGACAGATAGAAGTATTTACTTGGTCTGCTTCAGGAAATATAATTACCGAAACACTTGCCTCAACATTTCCTACGGTTGTTATCTATGTTATGGACACTGTGAGAAGTGTGAACCCAGTAACATTTATGTCGAACATGCTCTATGCTTGTTCTATTCTATACAAAACAAAACTCCCTTTTATTGTTGCTATGAACAAGGTAAGATATTGGGTATGTCGTTTGATTTAGGTTGATTGTACAGTATATGCTCTTTATCAAAACTAATGTGTTGAATGCCCTGATTGGGGATTGTAAAATCATGGTAAAGTGAAGACGGCAAAGAGTCTTCTTTTTTCATCACCGTGACGCAAAATTATGGATATAAGCTAATATTTGAGATATTCTGAAACTAAACCTCGTAATATAAGATAATTTATTAAAATTACACCTTCTTTCCCCACTGGGAAAGCTGCTACAAAACAAAGGATACTAAAACAAATAAATATTAATACTACAATAATTTTGAGTATGATGTTCATGATGAATATAAATGGTTCCGTAAGATAGATATAGAGTGTTTTAACGCCACAATTGAAATTTTGGTTAGGATATCCCTATTTAATTGAAATTTCTTCCAAAACACACATAAAAAATTTGGAATAGTGCCTCTGGATCCAATAAGCAAACCAATGACTTCTACTTTCTTTAGTTTGTATTTGTCTTGAATGAAAGGAATGGTTGCCTCAATAGTAAACTTATAGGAGTGCAAAAATAATCACAGTAATAAATTTGATTTCCATTATTAATCTTTTAAACATGCATTGAACGTCAAAAACAACAATTTTCATACTAAGCTCTTGACAGTTATCGGTTAAAACATTTTTTGTTACAACTTTAGTCATGGCACAATGCATACAGCAGAAGTTCAAACATAAAGTTGTTATAATGTTAGAAAAAGGGCCATCCTGACTTAAGTTTGAGGTCCATTAAAATATTTAATTGGGAAAAAAACGTTATAAGACATTAATTCTGGACCGCACATAACCATAGATTAAGCACACACCTTGGGGAGTATAATCTATGACATAACTATGACATAATCTATGACATAACTAAGTTCATCTTTAAAATAAATTAAAATGCATGCAGCATTATAAAAAATTATAAAAAACAATCTTAGATAATAGTATAGGCCTATTTATATTCTTGAAAGTGACCGATTTCGGTGGGGAAAATTGGAGGAGCTCTAAAACTGGTCTCTAACATAATTCTCAAAAGAATGCATAACAAAATTTAAGTATTTCACAATTGTACTAGTTATTAGTAAATTAAAGATACAATGTTCTTAAGAATAGTTGGGTGATTCTAAAAGTACCTCCTTTGTTGACATTAAAATATGTAACTTGATTTTGTAATGAGAGCCAGGTTAAGACAATGAATGAAGAAGACCTAGGTATTAATCAGCTGACAAATTTACTGACTAGGTAAATTAAATAAATAAACTGTAGTAAGGTAAATAAATAAACTGACTAGGTATGGATCAGCTGACAAATTTTTATGAAACTTCATGAAAACTTTTTTCTGAAATTTAAAACATTTAATCGTACAAATTAATAATTATTTAGTTGTTTCCAGTACATAGAATGGAACAAAAAGGTATGAATTTATAAGTAATCATTAACTTTTCCAGGAAATGCATTAGTTACACCCCTTTTATGAATAGCTAGATTTCCTTTGTGATTGAGGTTATTGAGATGTCAACACAAGGAGGTTATATTCTAATACTGGAGGTAACACTGATAGGTTAATTTTGGCGAAAAAGCGCGCCGGTGATTTTGTTTGGTTGGCAATCCTGAAGTACCGTTTTGTCGTTCTTTGAACGGTAGCTAAAAGATATTCGAATCAACGAAATGGTTCGAATCTTCTGGGAACGATGAACGATGAATTGGTACGGTACGGCTAACCAATAATTAGGAATCTAGACTCTGGAATAATAATAACGTGTGTCTTTAATTCTAACTTACATGAATTTAAACAATTTTATTCGTTAGGTATTTTACAGAATAAGAGATATTGATTTAATTTGTAGATGTGAATATTTGTTGTTTTATAAATAGTTCAAGAAATATAATTAGAACTCATATCTTATACCTTATCTTATACATTAAATTGTAAAATTCCGTACTATTTCAGTACTCACAAAGGTATACCACGAAAAAAATTTATTCTCTTGTCTAGCAAATTATACAAATTTTAATGCGGTACAAAATCATCAAGTAAATTGACTAATTAAAAAAAATAGAAATAAACATGTTTCCATAACTTGAAACTGATTACCAAATTTCCAAAATAAATTTATATATATATATATAATTTATTTTCTGTTTTTGTTTGTTTTCCCCTTTTAATGCATATTTGCTTACCAATAATTGCCCATTAAAACCGATTCACCAGGCAATTGATTCACAATTCATTTGACTCCCTTAGCTGACTCGTTCATTTCGGCAAACAGTTCAAATTGGTACTTCAGGATTGCCAACCAAACAAAATCAGCGGCTCGCTTTTTTTAGCATTGTGTGTTACCTCCAGTATTAGAATATAACCTCCTTGTGTCAACATTATAAAATGTTTCTCACTATTTTTAGGAGGTCTATTTTGAAATCTATATATATAATTCTGTAAGCCAAATTTCTTGAGCAAAATTGTGAGCGTCACACAGATCGCAGAAAGATGGGAGGGGTCTCAAATTAAAGGTCTCGGTCCCATGCACGAGGGAAAACTATCGGCGTGTCCATAATGTTAACAGGAAATGAGAAATCACGTAAAACTTCCTCCATAAGAATAGCATGGGGATTAAAAAAACGTCTGCTTTGTATACATTAAAACATGTGTTAGAGTTTAATTTCAAAATGAGTCCAGAATTAATGTCTTATAACGTTTTTTTCCCAATTAAATATTTTAATGGACCTCAAACTTAAGTCAGGATGGCCCTTTTTCTAACATTATAACAACTTTATGTTTGAACTTCTGCTGTATGCATTGTGCCATGACTAAAGTTGTAACAAAAAATGTTTTAACCGATAACTGTCAAGAGCTTAGTATGAAAATTGTTGTTTTTGACGTTCAATGCATGTTTAAAAGATTAATAATGGAAATCAAATTTATTAATGATTAGGCAGTTATCTTATCTTATATATACTCTAAAACAAGCTCCGTTTGTACGGGCAAAGTTTTTTTTCACTCCAAGGATTTTTGATTTTTTGAGAATTTGGGGGTTTTGGCCACCAGAAATCGATTGGGGCTGGTCCCATGTTTGGGTAAAATCCGGTTTTCGCGCTAGAGCACTTCAAAGTTTCCATGTTATCCTTATGGGGATTTTATTAATTGAACAAAAATCAGCTGATAACTGTAGTATAAACCAATGTGTTACATCTTCAACCTATAGTTTAAAAAAATTATACCAAAGTGCATCACCCGTTGGCTTGGCGAGTGAGCGAAGCGAATGAGCTGGTCTTTAAAATGGACGAGGGCGAGTGAGCGGAGCAAACGAGCTTTGTGTGGGAACGAAAGTAATAATTCTACCGAGCTTAAGCTCGGTCCCCCTGGTACTATACTCTAAAACAAGCTCCGTTTGTACGGGCAAAGTTTTTTTTTGCTCCAAGGATTTTTTATATTTTTATTGAATATGGGGGTTTTAGCCACCAGAAATCGATTGGAGCTGGTCCCAAAGCTGGGAAAAATCCGGTTTTCGCGCTAGCGCCCTTTAAAGTTTCCATGTTATCCTTATGGAAATGTTATTAATTGGACAAAAATCAGCTGATAACTGTAGATATAAATAAATGTGTTACATCTTTAACCTGTAGTTTAAGAAAATTATACCAAAGTGAAACATCCGCCGGCTTGGCGAGTGAGCGAATAGAAACGAGCTTGTCTTCAAAATGGAAGAGGGCGAGTGAGTGGAGCGAACGAGCTTTGTGTGAGAATGAAATTAATAATTTTACCGAGCTTAAGCTCGGTCCCCCTGGTACTAATTTTAAAACTACAAATGACTTAGGGTTAATTTTATGAAGGGGGTCCATGGGTCTGTGCACTGTTGGGAACTTGTAACTCTTGCTTCATAAACGGTCAACCCAATGCCAGCATTTCGTTCAAATAATTGAGGAGCTAGCCTCATCAGAAAAACTAAATCAGGTGTCCTTATTTCAGGAACAAGGTTGGCCAAACAGAATTAATATATATAAATATATATATCGTATGGCTGTCATAGCCAGCTACCAACTTAAATCATAATAATAATAAAAGATGTTCTGCAGTGCGAAGCACCTGCGTCAGTATATTTAAAAGTGGCCCGGGAACGGGTCGTTAGGTTTTGGTCTGGCAGCTGGCATAGCTGAGAGATCACTTGCGTAATAATTCAGCTGCGTAATAATTGCTGTTCGTTTAGCATCACCCGGGGAGTACGTGCAGCTTTAATGGAATGCTGCGGACGCGAACAACATCACCCCCCAAACAGAACAATGTACAGACAGAATTAATGTATTTGTGAAAATGTCAGTTTCGCTTCACCAGCTCTTGTTTTCTGTTGAAAAATGACATTGTTGCTTACAGACAGATGTGGTTGAACACAGTTATGCGGTGGAGTGGATGAATGACTTTGAAGCGTTCCAAGAGGCACTGGAGTCGGAGACGAGCTACGTATCTAACCTGACACGCTCTATGTCACTAGCTCTGGATGAGTTCTATAGTGGCCTCAAGTGCGCAGGGGTGTCGGGACTGACAGGAGCAGGACTGCCTGAACTGCTGGCACTCATCTCTGAAGCAGCAAAGGAGTTTGAAACGTGAGTGAAATCAAGCTGACACAAACATTTTTTTTTTGTAGAATAACATTCCATAAAAAAACACAACGTAAGTTTTATTTTTTTCAACCTGTACAAAACTGTGTGTCCACCAATGCAGGCTCCGGGAGGTCTTATTGTAATGGTTTCTTAAGTCATATTGCAGAAAAAAAGTATGCAATTGTAGAAGAAATATGATTACAGCAGAAAACTTGGTTCGAAACATATTGAATTACTTTAAATGAAAATCATGAGGTGCTACACCAGTTTTAAACGACGGCCAAATGGAGAAAATGGAGAAATTTCACTTCCCATCAAATGTAAGTCTTATTGGTACTAAAGTTTTATATTTCCTTATACAACTGTTTCAAAAGTGGGGGGGAAACTTCTCCCCTCCCCCCTTGTTGCCTATGATCATGATTTATAAAAAATTCAGTTTGTGATAAAATATTTTTTTTCCTTGACTATTTTTTTTTGTACAGTTACAGTTTATTTTTTACCAGAATTTTGGCAGATATTTGTTTGTAGATAAAATGCTGATAGTGATGTTAATTGCTCTCTAGTTTTGCCAGTTGTATTCTTTATAACACCGAGCAAGTACTGGGGAAGATTAGTTCATCATGTATTTTTAATTTATGCAAAATCACATTATGTCATCATACCTCTATACTGTATTGCTTGAATGTGGGTAAATATTATCGTATACTCTAAAAGTGCGTTTACACCAGAGGTTGGCAACCAAAAGTTGACCACTTTTCCTGGTATATTTAAATGACAAAATTCAATAACTTTTGGTTGCCAACATCTGGTGTAAACACGCCTTAATACAAGTAAATTTTGTTTATAAATATGTATGTATGCAAATGGATCTCGTATGGTATTTCTTAGTTAGGATACAAATAATAGTTATCAGTCTCTATGCTAAAAGAATATAATTTTAAGCATATTCAAAATGCTAAAAATGCTCAAAGAATATAACCTAAAATTGTAATTCTTAAATTTTTTACTTTGGTCGTATGGAGTAAAAATCAAAGCCAAAGAATTGCTGAAAACTACTGAATCAACTGTCAATGTACAAACTACTCAAAGTATAAACCATCGTAGCCAACTTTGTACAGAATTAATAAATGATTTATTTTTTAAATTACTATAGTTTTTAAATCAATCTTATTCTGGTAATAATGAATGTTTAGATAAAATATGAACTGTTTTATTTTAGGGATTACAGAAAGGAATGGGAAGAAGTACGAAGAAAGCGTGCTTTAGAAGACGAAAAGAAAAAGAAAGAGAGACTTGATCTTTTGGCAGGAGATGTGGGCGAAGGAAAAGCAGTTCCCTTGATAGGAGAAGTAAGCGCCGGTAGAGAGATTGTTGACATTTACTTGAAACACCCTGCCAACGAGAGTTCTGATGACAGCGAGGGAGAAGAAAACATTCCTCAGATATCTCAACAAGGTAAATAAAGCATGTAGTATATTATGGCTAAAAAGATGAGATTCAACCACTGTTTTCCACATATTAAAATACTATCTTTAGTCAACAATTCTCATTTCTGTAGGATGAATGAATTATTTTATTTTTATTTCGCCTCTTCCAAAGTTTTTAATTTGGAATAGATTGGTGGCAGACTACAAGCTCATTTAACCCGCGAGGGGGCGCGTGAATGAAAGTTCCGCGAGGGGACACGCATGGTGGATTCCACCGGGTCAACAAAAAAATCAACAAAAGTGTGATAAATGTGAGTTTTATTGTATACATGTTACACTCTAGGTACATATAAATATCTCTGAGTGATAACATAATAATATTAAACTAATATACTAATAATAATATATTATAGAATATATTGTAATATTAATAATGTTATATAGAATAATATTATTATAATATATATTATAATAATAATAATATGTATTATAATATTATAATATAATATTATATATATTATATTATTATATATTATAATATTATAACTAATATAATATTAATAATATTACTATAGAATATATTCTATAATATATTATAGAATATATTCTACAATATATAATAGAATATATTCGCAGTGTTTCTCAACCGGTGGTACGCGTACCACTGGTGGTACGCGAGAGCAGTTGAGGTGGTACGCGAGAGACAAAGGAAGAAGAAAAATTAAATACACGAAAATAAACAAATAAAACACTTTAGAACTATGTGATGCCGACAGCCGTTTTGGTCAGCTCACTTATGCGTTACAACATGATTTAAAAGACTCCAATATAGGTAGCTTTACCTCTTTCTTACTAAAGCAATTTCATACCAACTTAACAAATTAAATTATTTCAAGGTAAGACTCCTTTTCCGAGCATATTTATACTAATGATTAATGATTTTGTGTCCAGTAGGCCTACCCGTCTGAACCCTTGAATTAGGCTTATTTTAAGTTCTGTATTTACTTTGTAGGACTAGTTGAAGTTACAAGACATGCTCTGCAGAAACAATGAAACGCGAGGTAATTAATTTGGTCACACCCACAGAGAATATGAAGTTCATCACTTGGTAACCCTGGAACACATTCGGTGTATTCCAACAAGGTTAAACCAACCTTGTTGGTAGTTGGTGTAATCATTCAGTAAAGCCAAAATCAGTCAAGTAAAAATAGTTTATGCCGTGACCGTTATTTGTGCATGTGTATAATTAGTCCTGATTATTAATCAGTTTCCTAAAAGGGATTATTCACTGAGCAAGAAATAACAGCAAGTTTCCCATTAACAACCTCTTTTGCTGTTAATATTATATATTTGTTTGGCAATTTTTTATTTTTTGTTTTATAGTTACTTTTGTAACGATGCAAAATAACCTTTTTTCACTGTAAATGTTATTTGAAACAATTTGTTTAAATTGTATTTTAGGCCCTTTGAAACTTTGTTTATAAAGCCTGCAGCTAGCAACTTTTAGTTTCAAAGTGGACAACATAATATAGGCCTACTTATACTATTACTTTAATTAACACAGTAGTAATTGTATAGCTTCAAAATAATATGTTCATTCCAAATTATGTTTTTTTTTTTTTTTTAATTGAAATAGACCTTTTTTCATTGTTTTAAATGTGAGTTTCATTTGTTCTCAGACTACTAATTAGGACCTATAATGAAATATAATAAGAGCAAAACCATAACCTAGGCTCTCTCCGGCTGTATTTATAAGGCGGGGGAGGGGGGCATTTCGAGTTTGGGTGGTACGCCAAAAAATTGAAAAGCCTCAGGTGGTACGCGGGCACCAAAAGGTTGGGAAACACTGCTATAATATATTATAGAATCCATATCAGGCCGTAAAAGTCACTGATTCAAGCAAACGTTACAAATAAAAACAACAAAATCACACGAATGAGATGGGTCGCGCACGGTGGATTCCACCAGTGTCCGCAGTAAACACACTTCAGACGACGACTGGCGCGGGGGAGGGGGGTGACATATGATCTGCCGGCTAGTGGACGAGTCCAATGAAAGGTATACGAGGGGTGGTCACCATAGCTCAAGACGTATCAGAGATATTACTAGAAATCTGAAACCCCGGTGGAAAAGACAGCGACCCCGGTCTGAAACGGGTTAAGTGTGCTGTGTAATATTTGGGTTGAGGTAAAATTTTCACATTATTGTATGTTATAAAGTAACATAAAAAATGTTACTTTTTGCTGATTTCCTCTTGAAGAGTAGAGCGGTTTACCCACCAGACATTTTGTTGACACTTTCTTGAATTGCATGAGTTTAAGGAATTTAATTACCCACTGCAGAGCAAGCATACAGCCCATTGCAGTCAATCTGGGTGCTATTCAGTCTGTAATGAGGAAGCATCAGTCCAGTGGTCTATGACCATGTGTGTGCTTCCTCTTCAAGTTTGAAATATGTTTTGGCTTGGTTGCATGCGGATAAGAATGTGTCGAAGCTAATAGGTAGCAAATTGTTGTCGGATTCTCATCAGCACTACAGTCACCTCTTGCTATTTTGAAATTATTTTCAAACCCCTTGAAAAACCTGGCAAAAGGTCAAATAAAAATTATGCATAACTCAAAATAATTTTATTGATATATTTTACTTCTATAGGACAAAAGATATAAGTAAATTACCTTTATAACTCAAAGTTCAATTTATAAGTCCAAGTGATTTTGCATTTACCTCTACAAGTAGAATTTTACCTCTATATTTTGAAGTTTTTTCTACGGACCTCTTTAAGTCAGAGCACAGGCACAGAGGTTGCAATGAGATGATACATCCAGTCTTTTAACTGTCTACATACTGTATATGTCCCATAAATTTTGATCTAGCAAGATTCTACTGTGTTTAAAAGTTAAAGAATTTATATTTTTAGAAGTACTACTTTGAAAGGCTCTATATTAAAGAGTGTGAAGAATCTTTCAGAAATACATTAACAACACCATGTAACAATGTGTTATTTATATTTCAGACGAAGAAGAAATGAAGGAGGGTGAAAGTTTCAAAGCTTTTCTCAACAAGCACAAACAGTCAAATCTAGATAGAAAAAAAGATCAATCTGCTAGTTCATCTTCTACATCTTAATAGCCATAAATAATAATGCTGTGATGTTGGTGATACAATATGGTTCAAAAACCTCTCTGAGTTTATTGTGGGTTTTGTCTCGTAAAACCAACGGCAAGTAAAAGGATCCAGGTGCCCGTTAAACTCTTTATCCAAATCCCAATCTGGCTGTTAGTATAATTCATAATTTCAAATTCTTTAAAACTAAGCAGTTAGTTGTGACTGTTGCTGTTTATGCCAGCAGCTGAATTTTGGCTGATTAACACAGCTAACTCTGCAAAATGGTTGTGTTGCTTTACACTGATAAGTCTTGTCTGCCCTGTTATTATTTTCTTAGTTTTTTAGAAATCTAGATGATTGGAACAAAGAAAGTACCATACTGTTAATATAAAAACGATCCACCTTAAAATACTTTCAGTAAACTTCCTCTTAACCGGCCTCTGATTTAATTTGGCTACCACGTCACGAAAACAATTTCCTTTTATCCGGTGCTATTATTTACGTAACAACTCTATAGCGATTTTTTTATGTAACAATTCCAGTTAATTGGTTTTGTTACACTGGAAATGTTGTTCTCGTGTCTATCTTTCAAATCAGTTGTACATAATTTCATAGTCATTCTCAGTGAACAATAAAAGTTAACTCGCCTGGATATAAGTGAACCCCACCGGTAGTGCATGTGTGGTTATTTACTTTATTTCCATTAGATTACAATTCAATGTAGGCCTACCGTACTTTACATTCTGTCGTACTCGTTAATACACTAAAAGGTTAAGGTAAGTTATTGTGTAATCTCCAAGTTTAATGCACTGAATGTATTGTTAGTACTTTGATTAGCATATGTTGTTGAAATTTTTGTAAAATCTCTGGGATTTAAAAGTACAAAATCAGTTACAAAAAATATGTTAGTTATTCGTAACCATAGAAAAAAGCATTACAGAATGATAATCTTGTTTTAATTTATTGATTGTTATTTTTTAACTTATTATTGTATTTAAGCCATAGGAAAATGTAATTTGATGTTTTTAAAGGGACATCGGTTTAAGCGGCCAGTTCATAATCCGGTCGCGGTCTATTCCAGTGTGGCTGGTTAAGAGGAAGGCTGAGGCTACTACAACTATTTATAATTAACATCAAGCAAATTATGAAATACTCTTAAGATTAATAAAAAGTTTTGCCAAAATGTAATAATGCAGAATGTTTGGAAAAACTCTCTCAAAATTCTGTTAAGTTGTCCCTCAAAATCAAAATACCATAGAGACCCGCAAACCCATATTTAAAAAAACATGGAATTCTGGATAACATAGAAAGCCTGCCAGAGGCAGTAAAAAGCACTGGTTTCAAGGCACTAAGTGCCATGGCATTGACCGGAGCACGATGTGCTGATTTGGTGTGTGTAAAACTTTGTTTTAACAGATTAATTAGGTTTAAGTTTGTAAATTATGTACACTATGCAATAAATAAATGTTTTTTTTTCATTAATAACGTAAACTATTCATACTTTTTCTTATGTTTTCTTCTTTCCCGATAACCTGTAATTTTCACAAACTCAAACACCTCCAGTATACTTTAGTCTGGGTTTGTGGGACTGGTCTGTACCTTGTAAGATCCCTTTCCCAGATCTCTTGCCATTTTTGTCTGTTCATGCAGATGTATTATTTAAGTATATATAATATATGTATAGCCCAATGTATTGTTAATTGCCGTAAAATCAAGGGCGGATACAGGACCGAATTACGGGGGGGGGTTTGCATGAGAGGGCAATAGCAACTCAAAACATCGGGGTGATTGTTTGTGGTGGGAGGGGGGTGCAATGATCTTGAATGTCGCGTAAACAGGTGAGGAAGCGAGATGTCATGGTCTGGAGTCCACTGCCAACCTTATTTTGAGAATTCTCTGTTTTTATTCCCACAAATATTTACGTAAATTTAAATGTTAGCCTCTTAATCTTAAGTAAAGGTATAAGATCATGTCTAAAACGTGTTTTTTATTACATTTAATTTTGTAATATAACAGAAGTTTTAGTGCAACACAGTCTAGGTTTTAATGGTAAAAACTGATTAAAAGACGTATTTGGAAATGAAAAGTATGAATTATCCAGTTCTATTTATTAAATTTATATCTATAAAAGAGGAAGTATGTATGTATATATATATAAATATATATGTATGTTGCCTATAGACTCGGAAACCGCTCAACAGATCGTAATGAAACTTTCAGGCATTATTAAGCAGTATTCAAGGATGGTTTGAGTGAAGTTAGAAGCAAATCTGTCCAAAGGGCTTTGACCCAGAGGGCATACAATGGTGCAGTGTCAGGTTTTAGAACAACCAAAATTACTTTAGGGCCACCAGGTTTGAAATTTGGTGGACAACTTTCATTGCTCATAGGTGCTCACTATGAAACTGTTTTGCAAATAAAATTTTTTAGGTCTTGGCCCCACTGGGCATCAAAATTACTTTAGGACCTCCAGAGCTGAAATTTGATGGACTATTCTCTTTACTCATAGGTACTCACTAAGAAACGGTTTTGCAAGTATAGTTTTTTAAGCACTTTAGGGCTCCGCCCCTCTGGACTTCAAAATTGCTTTAGGGCCTCCGGGGTTGACATTTAACATGGCCGTGCCTCCTTTGCTCATAGGTACTCACTAAGAAACGGTTTTGCAAATATTGTTTTTGAAGCTTTTTAGGGCTTTGCCCCCCTTGACTTCAAAATAACTTTAAGGCCTCCGGGGTTGAAATTTGACATGGACTATTCTCTTTCCTCATAGTTACTCACCAAGAAACGGTTTTGCAAATATAGTTTTTGAAGCTCTTTAGGGCTCCGCCCCAATGGAATTCCAGATTATACTTTAGGGCCATCGGAGTTGAAATTTTATGTACGATTCTCTTTGTTCATAGGTGCTCACTAAGAAATGGTTTTGCAAATATAGTTTTAAGCACTTTAGGGCTCCGCCCCACTGGACATCGAAATTACTTTAGGGCCTCCGGGATTGACATTGACATGGACGTGCCTCTTTGCTCATAGGTACTCACCAAGAAACAGTTTTGCAAATATAGTTTTTGAAGCTTTTTAGGGCTCCACCCCAATGAAGAAGAAAAATAATGACGCCACGACTGTACTTAATGTTCATGTCAATAAAGAGTATTTTGTCTTGTCTTGTCACTGGATTTTAAAATTACTTCAAGGCCATTAGGGCTGAAATTTGATGGAAGATTCTTTATGTTCTTAGGTGCCCGATAAGAAACGGGTTTGCAAATATAGTGTTTGAGACTAAATAGGGCTCCGCCCCACTGGACATCGAAATTACTTTAGGGCCTCCGGGATTGACATTGACATGGACGTGCCTCTTTGCTCATAGGTACTCACCAAGAAACAGTTTTGCAAATATAGTTTTTGAAGCTTTTTAGGGCTCCACCCCAATGAAGAAGAAAAATAATGACGCCACGACTGTACTTAATGTTCATGTCAATAAAGAGTATTTTGTCTTGTCTTGTCAATGGATTTTAAAATTACTTCAAGGCCATTAGGGCTGAAATTTGATGGAAGATTCTTTTTGTTCTTAGGTGCCCGATAAGAAACGGGTTTGCAAATATAGTGTTTGAGACTAAATAGAGCTCCACCCCACTGGACTTCAAAATTACTTTAGGGCCACCAGGGTTGAAATTTGACATGGTCGTTCCTCTTTGCTCATAGGTACTTACCTAGAAACGGTTTTGCAAATATAGTTTTTGAAGCACTTTAGGGCTCCGCCCCATTGGACTTGAAAATTATATATTGCCTCCGGGGTTGGAATTTGACATGGATATGCCTTTTTCTCATAGGTGCTCTTGCATTTGCAATTACGATCAATAAGGTACAAGGGCAATCTTTGACTATTCCGGGTTTAAATTAGGAAAATGCCTGTTTTTTGTATGGCCAGTTATACGTGGTGTGCTTACGAGTTGGTTATTTGCCTGAAAATGTTTACATTTATACACTAAATTAAAGGACAAAAACTATTGTTTATCCTTTGGCCTTACAATAAAATTAATATACTTACTTTCTATTCAATTGTCTTTTTTGTTATAAAAAAAAACTAATAAAATAGTTTTATTTCTGTAAACAAGATAAATTGAATGCAGCAACGCGTGCCGGGTAACTGCTAGTTTATTTATATATAGTTATATAGTTATATAAAAAGAGTTAACAAACCGTTAAGATGTAAGTGTACTGTATTTGCGAAAAAGTAAACTGCTTTTTCACAACTAAATAAAAAAATCTTGCTTGGTTACTCTCTGTTTCTTCTTATAGATGACAAAAAGATTACTAAGGAGTTACCGATCTTCCAATCATACTTACTAATCAATGTGCTGTCACTGTCACATTTATTTGTAAAGATGGAACTATAGTTGAACTAGTTCCACGAAACAGCTACATTGTAAGCCTATATACAAAATCAATGCAACCTATATGGTGCACTTGCATAGGTTATTTATAGGTTCTTTTTTGCATTTTTTGCGACAGTACAGAGATGCTAAACCAGAATTTCGACCTCGGCGAACGTCCGTATCACCGTCAAAAAGCTTATAAAAACTGCCGTAATTTTGCATATTTTTACGTTTGGCTAATTTTATCCCTGAAGAAACAGTTTTTCATGAAAATTAATGCACCCATTAAAATTTTAAAAGTGCATCAAGTTTTTTACAATTTAAGACCAAAATATAGTTTTTCAACATAGTCAATGTGGTCTTATAGTTTTTCTAATATGGCTCTTCAAAGTTACTCAAATTATCCATTGACCCTAATTTTCGTGTTTAAAGCTATACAGCATGTCGAAGGATTATCAACCCAAACTTCACCAGGTATTTTGTCATCTTATACAGTCTTATAGCTTGCTTAGTTTTCCGTCTGTCTATATGTGATTTCAATAGGCCTAAGTATTATAAAATTTTAATAGCAAAATACATATATTTTTTAATTTCAAATATCACTAAGTATTTTAAATATCACTTCCGCTTCCAAAATGGCGGCAATTTAATTTTCGCAGGAGCGCTTTCGGCGGCTTGCCATTGTCAACTACTCTAGGGCCTATAGTCGCCGAAAGCGCTCCTGTGAAAATCTCAAACAAAATCATCGGCAGTCCAACGGACATCACCGATTTGTTGAACACCGGACCACCACGACATCTACGTGTAATTTTATATGGTCTTAATTTATAAGAATGTAGTTTTTAAATGATTATTAATGATTTTGGTTACAAACCGTTCCTTCAAGGTCAAAACTAGCCAAACTTAAAAGTTACGCCAGTTTTTAAGTTTTTTGATGGTGATCCGGAGGGTCGGTAAGGTAGAAAAATTTGAGAATCTCGGTACTATCACAAAGTTCCACTATCCCATGCAAGCTAGACCCTACTTTGAATGACAACGTTAGTGTACTAAACCGGTGATTTTTGGGGTTGTAGGCCTATACATTGTGCGCTAATGGCGGAAACAACCGAGTTCAGCTTCGGGCTCGCCAATATTGCGCCGCGCTAATTGACATTATCGACAATTCGGCTTTATATGCAGCCTTTGAATGATTGTAACACAGACGCAGATTGCACAAAACCTTCATACTTTGATGTATATAGTGTTAAAAATTAATAAAACAACCTTAAAAATGCATTGAAAAATTGTCTATTTTTTACAATGTCTACAATATTTTAAAAGTGTTATGGAACTATATAAAATGGGCCAGGTAAAACTGCTCAAAAAGTTTCCGTACGGGGGTGGGGGGGGGGGGGGGGCGATCGCCCCTTCCTGGATCCGACAATGCGTAAAATGGGGTGAATAGAAACATCAGGGTAGTAAATAGAAACAAAATTTCAATGAATAAAGAAAATTTTTGCTACCCGGCTAATGATAAAAATACATCAGGGAGTTATTTTTTCCCATTACAACAATAAACTGTCTGTCTCTGAAACCTATTTTTGGCACGTTAATATCACTGTTTCTGGTTGTTTTATAATTATTTGTGTGTCAACAAATTTTTGTTAAAAAATATTCTCTCAGAAACTTTATCTATAAATATGAACTGGTATTAGGTATAGTCATGTAATAACCATTTTTATATGGCATGAGCCACTTTCAAACAATTACTAAAGTAGTTTAGCCTAATTGTGAACGATATATTTTTAATTATTAACTTTGTAAGGTAAGTCATGATTTTGCTAAACGAGGGGTTAATAGAAACACTTTATTTCATAGGGATGGACACCTTTTGAGAGACTATTTTATTTTTAGGAAGATTCATCTGACTTAAATCTTAATCAAGTTTATGTACCTTGATAATTTAACACATTCACTGCGGCTAATAGTGAGAGAAAATCGAAACCTCATGCTATAGTTATTTGTGCTTCTAGGGACTAAAGTACAATGTTTTCTCCCTGAAGGGAAAGTGTTGTCGCCCGAAGGCGAAGCCGAGGGCGACAATTTACCTGAGGGAGAAAAGTACTTTAGTCCCTTGATGCACACAACATTTTTCCTTCACCTACACGAATAAAATTTAGGCCTAATAGGCCTACCGTAGATAATTTAACTTTACCTTCGTATGATCCCTTGCTCCGTCAAGCTAGATCTGTCACATCAACATAGGCTAAAAAACACACAAGGTAGGCCATATCAATTTTGAAGAACACGAAAAAACAAAATATAATTTAAGCCTAGTCAAAAGTATTACACTTATGTTTTGGACTTCTTAGGTTAATAGCCTACCCAAGCAAAATGTAAACAAACACCTACACTGCCACGGCCATCTCTAATACTAGAGATGCTGCTCACCCACTGCTGATTGAATGGTCAGCAGTGGGTGAGCAGCAGCTACAGCTGCTATTAGTCAACAATGAGTAACGAAACAAATAGGGTCTACAAGTAACAGCTGACTGTGGCTCATGTTCTTTTTAATCTCTCTTTTAATGTTATTCTTATGTAACTAACTTTAGCCCCGTGGTACGAAAAAACTCGAGTTTTCCCTAGGTAGAAAGACTAAGTATTCAAGTCACATGGGATAGAAATTAATACTTTACTACTCTATTCCAAGGAGTAAAATACGGCTTTAGATAGTAGGTGGAGGAAAAAAAATTTTATTGTACCAAAATATGCCTTTATATGACATAATTAAGGAACAGAGGTCAAAAATGTTATCCGTTGTGTTTATGACGTCATATTTATGGCCCAGTACGGTACCATGAGCAAGTAGCAAGTAAGAGGGGAGCCAAGCTAGCTCCCAAGGGGATCCCAAGTAGGTGCCGGTCAAGCCACACCTACCAACCATGCTAACATGGTATACAACTAATTCCGCCCTGCCAGGAGCTAACCTAACAAAATGCAAAAGATGAGTGCACAGTTAAAATTTTCATGGCACAGTACTGTGCCATTAGCAGTGAATGTGTTAAGCTATATCCCTATCATTATTCAAATTTAAACAACACATAAGGTTTTAATTATTTTATATTATATTTTGCCGCAAGTTTTGTACAAAATTATTTGTTTGTTTCCCTAAGTGTTTTTCTTTATACAAGAACCGGGTTTTATTGTATAAGGTGGCCTAAAAATACACAATTAATTATTTTTAAAGTTTGCTTAGGTCGTAATCTTATCTTATTCTTATACTCTAAAACAAGCTCTGTTTGTACGGGCAACGTTTTTTTTCGCTCCAAGGATTTTTGATTTTTTAGTTGAATATGGGGGTTTTGGCCACCAGAAATAGATTGGAGCTGGTCCCATAGCTGGGAAAAATCCGGTTTTCACGCTAGAGCCCTTCAAAGTTTCCATGTAATCCTTATGGAGATTTTATTAATTGAAGAAAAATCAGCTGACAACTGTTGATTTAAACCAATGTTACATATGAAACCTGTAGTTTAAGAAAATTATACCAAAGTGCAACAACCGTTGGCTTGGTGAGTGAGCAAAGCGAACGAGCTCGTCTTTAAAATGGAGGGGGGTGAGTGAGCGGAGCGAACGAGCTTTGTGTGAGAACGTAAGTAATAATTTTACCGAGCTTAAGCTCGGTCCCCCTGGTACTTTTTCAAAACCATGGTCGGTATCATCACTAGTTTCTTATTTTCTTAAAATGAATTTGTTAGAATTTTCTTTGTTTGACTTTATTATTAATCTTTTTTTATTTCAACCATGCCCCTATAGTTTTATTTTTATTTAAGCATGGCATTTAAGTTTACAATTATTTATGTGAGCTTTTGTATAAATTTTTAAAATTTTTAGGAAAAAAATTTTAATTTATTTGCCAAAGTGGGGTGTTTTACGAGAGCACATATGTAATGTTTTTATTGACCCTGTTGACTGGAGAAAAGCAACATTTATTTATTTAGTATTTATTTAGCCAAGTGCTTCCATTCACTACAAGTTGTGGGGTGAATAGAAACAGTCATATTTTTTCTGCTTATTGTTTTATTTTCAAAAAATGTTTGATTAGTGGTTTGTGCAGAGGAGAACAAGACCGAAAAAAGAACTAGCATTGAAAATATAAACTTGAAAAATAAAGTAAATACGGGAGTCAAAAGGTAGAAAAGTGTCCAAATCTACTCCATTTTACGGTACTTTTAAACTTGAAATTTAATTAGTTAATAGAAACAAAACATTGTTATTGAGTAAAACAATTCAGCCTTTTTCAGTAAATTCTAGAATAACATTTATCCAAATGGTAATTAGTTTTGAGTGGAATTGATTGTTGAAGTTATTTTATTCGATCATTTAAAACTACACTATGTTTTCTAAACTTGAATTGGTGTGCAAAAAGGAATGATCACTGTGTATGTGTATTATGTAAATAAAACTGTTTCTGTATCATAATTTTTATGAATAAATTTTGGCAAAAAATGTTATGCTATCTATTCTTTGAAAGTCCTGCATTTTTTTCTGTAGAAAACAATTTACCTGATATTGGCTCAGGGCAACACATTTACAAATATATGGTTTAGGATGGAAGACCATAGTGGTAGATTATCTAATAAATATTGAGTAACAAGAAAATATGAACAACAAATTAATTGTTGTTAAGACACCTTAATATAATTATTTACCATTATTAAATGACAGAAAATATTGAAAAAAGGATTTACACAACAATAACAAAATTGTTTTCAGACATTGAAATGACTCAAACGTTTAAAAAAAGTCAATAAACTTTCCCGACACCATTGACTATGTACACTAACCTGAGTAGACTTCTCGTAGCATAGGCGTATGTGAAGCATATTGACGGTGGTGCGATCTCTTGCGGCGTACATGGAAGTACACGTAACATATGATAGATAAATCAGTATTACCACTCTTCTCAACTAAGGATGAAATATTTTATAAGTAAAAGTTATGTTTATGTTTTTGCAGCACTGTAAATTCAGCTGAATAATAACAAGATCGATGACAGCGACTCTGGTGACGTGTACACCAAACTTCCAAATTTTTGCCTCAAACTAAATGCATTGGATGAGAGGTCTAGTCACGTTAGTGTACATAGTCAATGCCGACACATTCTCCTTATACAGGGTGTCACTGAACTAGGCAGAACTCTTGACCAACCTTTTCAGGTATTATTTCTGGTCTAATGCGAAGCAAAAACATCTCATTAAAATTTCCAAAACTCCATAGTTAACCACACACCCACCATTAGTGAATTTCTTGAAAGGGAATACACTATTACGGTAGTAGCCTACTTATGGTAAGACCTACGACCAAGAGCATGTTACTTTTTCGTTTTGTTTTGTGGTCCCTAAAAGCCAAAACCAACATTCAATTTCGTATATATGTGTGTGTGTGTGTGTGTGTCCGTTTATACGAAAACGTTTGAAGGAAACCTCTGATTTTGATGAAATTCTGGTACAGAGGTGTAGGCATTCATCAGGTTAAGTTCTAAAACCAGGTTGATCGGACCATGAAAACGGGGTTTTATGGGGTTCCAAAAGGGTAAAAAATGGGTTATTGGCATTTGTCACCCTTATTTTTTAAATATTTGCCAATTTTAACTCCAACCATTTAAAAGAATTAAAAAAAAAAACAAAGAATTTAGTATTTTGAATCTTTAAATTGGCGTAACTGGTTATGGAGAAAATTTTAATCAAGTTTCCCATGTTATTCTTATGGTAAAATCTTTAAAAAATTATATATCGCTTATTTATCAGCATATTTTAATAACAATGTTTATAAACTTTTACTTTCAAAATAAATGTGCGGTCAAAACACAGATTTTAATTCCCTCATTTTTCCCAATCCTCCCGTTGCCAAGAATCCAACCAATCGGAATTACTGAGAATTACTACAGCTGTTTGATATCTCAGCTGTTTAATGTTTTGCTTTTTTGTAAACACAAAATAAAATGGATTCCAATTTTAACAAAATTAATTCGTATTTTAATTTTTACTTTCTCCCCCTATACCATAGTATATGGAGAAAGTATTGTTTTCGTAAAACACTTCGCGTTAGTTTGATGATTTATATATCCATTTTGGAGCCCCCTTTCCCCTTATAAATGTATATATTGAGAAAGTATTGGTTTCATCAAAATTTTAAAATTTGAGTTGTTGGTAAATTTATCCGTTTTGGTGCCCTCTGAGTCCAAAAAAGTGGTTTTCGAGTGATGTCTGTGTGTCTGTGTGTGTGTATGTGTGTGTGTCAGGATGTAAACAGAACTAGAGGATGCCCTAATGGTCCGATTTTGGTGAAATTTGGTATGTAGGTCAAAACGCACGATAATTCCAGGCGTTTTTTTCATTTTTTTGAATTTTTTATTTTTAAGGGTATTTTACCCCCAAAACCCTCAAAAATCGTGAAAAATCCAAATTTCTCAAAAACGGCTCTAACGATTTTGATTAAAATTTTGTGATTTATTAAGCTTAAAATGGTGAATAAAATGACACCACCCGCATCTCCGAGAAAATGCTCGTTCAAAAGTTATGGCGTAATAAGTGTTTCAAAAATCAATTTTTTGGATTTTCAAAATAGCTGTTATTTTGAAATAAATTTTACTTATCACCATTAAATCAAGCTCAAAAAACAATAATCCAGTTTTTAAAATTTTTGCTCTATGTCAAATGGTTGTGGAGAAAATTCAATTTTTCGTTTAGCGGTAAACGCAGTACGTTATTAAAAGTCACAGACGCGCGTAGGGTCAAACTCGCGCTGCTCAGCTGGTAGCTATCCGACTGAGTCATCAAGACATTAATATTTGGAGCTTTTAACACCTTTTTTATATTGTTGGGAGAAAGTATGTGTCAGTTATCTGATACCGTTTATGACATTTGGGATGCAACAAGAAGCGCCTTCAACGGCAAGTAGGGGAAGTACAGTCGGTTGCATGAGACGTGAGACAGCCTGCCAGGATTTGTGCCACACATGGGCAGTTTAACAGCCTGAATTTGGAATGAAGACCTTAGTAATGATTTTACTGTATATCATTATAATGATTAATTCCCTCCATTTTGCACGAGATAGGGCCAACACTTGCCCATATGTAGCACAAATTCTGGTGGGCTGTCTCATGTCTCGTGCAACCCTGTACTCTCTCTGGCAATACCATCAATAGTGTGAGGTCCCTGTCTCAAATAGTGATTTAGTTATTTAATCGGAGAGTAATAATAGAGCCAATTTGAACAAAATATTACATAAAAAAAGCGAGCCACATTATTTCCTCACATTTTTGTCTCAGTGATAGCATGCAAATCAAATACCCCGTCACAGCAGACCTGCGTACTCAGCGAATTTCAAAACGATCTTGAGATATTGTATTTTCCCCATAAAAACCATAGGAATGGGTATGCAGGTTTGCTGCCTTGGGATGTTGTTAGAAAATATTAGTTTTGTTGGGAAATGTAATAGTTACGTTAGGTTAAACTGTATCAATATTCGGCACTTTCTAATTTTCCCCATAAACCCCATGGGGGTGAGTATGCAGGTTTGCCGCCATATAGGTGTTGTAAGCAAATATCAGTTAAATTCTCAATATTCGGCACTTTTTTATTTTCCCCATAAACCCTATGGGGGGTGAGTATGCAGGTTTGCCGCCATATGGGTGTTGTAAGCAAATATCAGTTGAACCCTACCAAGTGAATGTACATACCAAATTTTACCAAGTTATTCCAATAAATAAGCGCGATACAGGGTTTCGTTGATTTCCCATAAGATTAACATGGAAATCCTATTTTTGGCTTTTCTCCATAACCTGTTAATCCAAGTTAAAAATTCAAAATACTAAATTGTTTGTTTTTTAAAGCTCTTTTAAATGATTTTAGTTAAAATTGTTGCATTTTGAAAATTATGCTAAAAAAATGCAAAAAACCCATTTTTGACCCTTTTGAAACCCCATAAAACCCCGTTCACATAACCCGATCATGCTGGTTCGCGAACTCATGAAAATAGACCTAGTCTTACACCTTCATACCAAATTTCATTACGATCAGAGGTCCCCTTCAAAAGTTATCAGTACCACGGACACATATATATATATATATATATATATATATATATATATATATATATATATATATATATATATATATTACAAGTATTGAAATTACCTGAATACCCTTCAAATTAATTTTTTGTTAATCAACTGACAATTGTTTCGGCGATAATGCCATTTTCAAAATATATATACATATACATGAAAATGAACGAACGGTATTTTTGGCTTCTGGGGACCTCAAAATGAAAAAGTAACATGGTCCCGGGCTTAGGTCTTACCATGGCTACTACCGTAATTCAGAAATCCGAAAGGTAACTATAGCCATTGTAGAAAAAACCCCCATAACCAAAGTTTTCAGACAAAGTGGTATCAACAACGTCTAACAATTCGATAATTTAGCATTATGGGCATATTCATCTTAATGACAGATGGATGCTTACCACTTATGTCATGGGAAAGGTCTCTAAAGAAAATGACAATGATTGTTGACAATCATCACGTCTCAAAAATGTTCTTCGGAAAACAGGTTTCTATCAGCTTGATTCTCTTGGAGAGATTTAATATACAGGGTGAGTTTCTTAAAGTGATCCAATAGCTAACTTTTTTATTCTATATCTGACAGATACTTCTTATGGGGGACCCCCTTTACTTTTTATTTTACTTTCAGATAACTTATGTATTTCATTTTTCAAAGTTTCCCGCCCTTTTTCCAATGTGGCGGCCAACTTTAAAATTTCTTATGGAACACCCTATTTCTTATGGAAAAACACATGTTATGGTGTTTTTAAAATGTTCATGTAATTTAAAGACTTTTTTATTTTTTGCCATTTTTCTCTAAACTTAACGGTTAGCGAGCTAGAGGCAATTAAAGTTCATTTTTAGTCCCATAAGAATAACATGGGACAAACTTTATCTGCCCATATATCTCCGAAACCATTGATTAAAATAAAAAATACTCAATAATCAAATGTCTTTAATTGATGTTTTCAGAACATATTTTAATAATTAGTTAAACAAAAATAATTTTGAAAATTTAATATTTTGGACACCATATTGGAAAGAAGTTAATTTATGCGTAAATGATAATTTTTATGAGTGAAATGTTCTTAAAACATCAATTTAAGACATTTTTACTTTTGAGTATTTTTTATTTGAATCAATGGTTTTGGAGATAAAGGCATATAAAGTTTGCCCAATGTTATTCTTATGGAACTAAATACCCCCGTCGCAGCATACCTGCGTACTCAGCGAATTTCCAAATTAGTAGTGTTAATTATGACCAGGTAAACCTGTAAACCAAAAATCACCACAAGCTCATAAATAGGGAAATAAATGTTTATCTCCTCATGATAAATGTAGGGAAAGAGTATGCAGGTATGCTGCCATGGGGAACACTAAAAGTAGGTTTTTAGCATTAAAAAAAAATATTTTGACCATATGAAGCCATACACTAAATTTCATCAATATGTCAATTGCTAAAGGAGTTTGCCTATTCTCCATATGATTAACATAGGAAAAGAGTATGCAGGTTTGCTGCCATGATAAGCACAAAAACCAAGATTTTTTACCATAAATGGATGAATCTCAACCAAATGAAGCTGAATACCAAGTTTCATCCAAAAACATTGGTTAATAAGTGAAATATTAACACATCCTTATTCTCCATAAGATTAACATTGGAGCCTCAAAATACAACGTACTGTCTTTAGACTTTGTAATATCTCGGTAACCAATGGAGATAGAGCAAAGCTTCAAAATGCTAAATTGTGTGTTTTTTTGAGCTAAATCCAATGGTCAAAACAAAAATCTGAATTTTTTTTTAATTACATATGAAAAATGCAAAAAACCCATTTTTGGGGTACAAAACCCCCCAAAACTACCCCTTCCCATGGGTCGATATGTCTGGTTTACGAACTCATCCGAATAAACGTAGGATTACACATCTCTACCAAATTTGGTGTCGATCGGACCATTTTTACGAGAGTTATCGTGTCTATGTATACATATATATATACATATATACATATATATATATATATATACATATATATATAAAAATTTTAATGACTATTATTTTTGGTGTCTGGGCACCTAAAAACAAAAAAGTAACATGGTCCCGGGCTTAGGTCTTACCATGAGATCTACGGTAATAGCTTATTTCCTATGGGAAATTCGCTAAAATGAACTTCAATTGCCTCTAGCTCCCTAATTGTAAGGTTTAGAGAAAAATGGCAAAGAGTAAAAAAGTCTTAAAATAACATGATAATTTGAAAAACACCATAAAATGTAGGGTGTTCCATAAGAAATTTTATAGTTGGCCGCCATATTGGAAAAATGGCGGGAAATTTTGAAAAGTGAAATACATATCTGAAAGCAAAATAAAAAGTAATGGGGGCCCCCCTTACAAAGATACTGTCAGATATAGAATAAAAAAGTTAGCTATTGGATCACTAAGAAACTCACTCTGTATATGCGATCGGCAGAAAAAAGAATCAAGTTGATACAGTACACTCTCGTTCATCGGACTCGGCGACATCGGAACTCCGCTTCATTGGAACTGAAAATCTGGATATTATTAATTTTTTTTCTTACAAAATAAATAATTTTTTCGTTTTAGCGCTTTCAATTTCCATTTGTTCTATCGGCACAACAGTGAAGTATCACATTTTGCATCAAACGTCATTAGGCATTTTCCATAATCTGTACCCATCGATGTGATTTACAAGGTCGTGGAATATTCGCACAAAAATAGAAAGAGGAAGGGGCAGGAAGTGAACATCCGGTTCGACCGCTTCCCAAACTGTCATTCAGTCTATCTCGCATCGCGACTGCACCTGTGTTACGTGGTAGTCAGTTGACTGCTGGAATATGAGTGAAATATGAGAATAAAGATTTTGGATCTTTATTTCCTGCGTTGTTTTTGTTCCTATCTGTTCATTGTTACCATGTTCAAAGTTTGAGTGCCTTATTTTCATAAAACCTCTTGTGTTATCTTAAAAACAATAGTGAATACAATCACGATAGTTCACCGTACGGGCGGAAATGATGACTCACGACTCCGCTTCATCGGAATTTTTTGACATCCGAACCGGCCGTCCGCCACATTAGTTCCGATGAATGAGAGTGTACTGTATAGCAGAGGAAGTAAAATTACTGACCAAAACATGCCATGGCAATGTGCAAACTTAATTTGTCACACACTGAGCACTGTTTTTATAGTCAGCTAACTGTCCAGTATCCTTAATTTTACTATTATTATTATTGTGATGATTAGGCCCTAATGATGAGGAAATGACCTAACAACACATTCCATGATAGAGAAATTTGAACCGCGATGAAGACACAGATCTAAGTAAATTCTACCGAAGCAATCACCAACCAAAAGCCTATTAGGGGTGCAACCAAAATATGGTAACTCATTTTATGTGTGAAAACAAGCGAGAGTTAGTTTTAGAATACATAATTATAAATTAAGTATATTTAATTAGTATTAAATAATGTTATACTTACAACATTCTATTATTATTTAGTGATTTTTAAACAAATTCAGTCGAGATGATAATATTTTAGGTGACTTTGGTGTAAAATAAAGCTATACACTAATAGTATACTGCCTCTCTTCTGTAGGACAGCTCTCTTATGGTAATGTAGTGTAACCATATAACAGATGGTGCCACCAAAAAGTGGTAAAATTCACATTTTTACTATTTTAAAATGTAAATTTGTCACTTTTTATACTTTTCTCTTATTTTTATAGGTTGAGATACCATCATGCCAAATATGAAGTCTCTAGACAACCCAAGTCCTGCCAAGTGAGACCTTTAATTGAATCAACCTGCATACATACCAACCAGCATATCAACCTGTACTTACATTTAACATTTCTTCTGATTCCTGATTTGCGGTCCCCCTGACATGACTCAAAATGTTTGATAGCTTCAAAATGTACTTTGTGTTAAATTACTATCATCCCTTGAACAATATTTATTTACCTTCATAAATAAAAAATTTAAAGGGGGGGGGGACTTTTTTTACACACTGTATTGTGGATACTTATATTTTTAAACTGTTATGAAATTAAATTTCTCCTTGCAATGATTTACCATAGCATGCAAACTTTAAAGGAAAAGGTAAAACCATTATGTCGTAGCATGACTTTTTTCAGATGTATAAAATTATCTCATGTGACTAACAGGAGGCTTATCAAATAAGTTTTGAGTGAAATGAAATGATTTTTCGTTGTTGTAAAAATGCCAAGAGTTAAAGACCTTAAACACTTTTTAACACTGCTTTAAATTAGTTGCAATCTTATGTTTCTGAAATAATGTGTCCAGCATATGAAATTAAATTGTGAACACAGTCCAAAAAATAAATGGTTGGCGAGTGGTTAATTGCTGCGGCATTGTGTCCAAGTTAACTTTTAAAGGGAGAACTTGTTCTGGAAAACTTTGAAAGTTGCTTTCTGTGGTTATTGTCATTTCTAGGAGTGGCTAAACTGGAGGATTCTTCTAAGTAGAAAGTTTGATTGTAACTTGAACATCAGTCTTAAGAGTTTTAAAAATTATTTTGGTTATTTTTTTTATCTACCTAAATTGAATGCTTTATTCAAAAACTGCAAAAGATATACAGTACATGGAAATAAATTTACCTTTCTTAAACAAATTTAGAGCTTAATTTTATCGTTTCATAACAGTAATTATATTTTTAAATAGTGATTCCTTTAATAAAAACTTTAAAAAAATGTTTTGGCACATTTGTAAACACTCACAATTTCCACCCTTCTTATTTCAGTTTAATTGAAAAATTGGGCGTGTAAAAATTATGTTGTTACATGTTATCACAACTGTACCAGTGGCAATTGTGTATAGGCTTAGGTTAGTAAGATAGTTTTTATTTATTTATTTTTACAGGATAAGCTTTTATAAAATGTACAACTGCTGCTTGACAAAATTTTATTTTTACAAAAAAAACTCAATATTTTACAAACATTAACATAAATCAAACTTGGGAGAACGTACGGTACAGTAAAATTACACCAAATCACAAGATTGATTTTTGAATAATTTGGATTAGAAAAGTTACCTATTAAAAAAAAGTAAATAAATAGTTGTTTATTTTATACCGTACATTTAACAATAATTCAACATATTCAAATCTATTGTACCTACTACATTAAATCACAAAGATAGAAAAAATAAATAATAAGCAGTAACAAAACAGGTTTTTTAATTCCTAAAGATAAGTTTGTTGTTTCTCTTTCATTCCCGGATGTAACTTACTGTAGGCCTAACGAGAAATTGAACAATAACTAAACTATAAGCATAAACCAGTTTGTTATTATCTGAATTAGTCTCCTTAAAATGCAAGCCTAGGTCCTAAATGCAAATAAATATCAGAATATAACTTGAAATAACTTGTCTTGACATTTTTCATAAATTAGCTACAATTTCTGGAACTTCATAAAACACTGTAGTTACACCATAAGTACCTAATGTATGGTACCCAAAATGATGATCATAATTGGTATCTTTTAAAATTATACAAAGCAATATTATGAAGACCAATGGCTAAGGATGGAATTGAATTTTTGCCTTGAAACAAGACTTTGTTCACTGGGGACTACTATCTGTGAATATTAATATCACAGCGTCACTAATAAAAATAAGTGATTAATGAAACAGGCTACTTGTATAGTTACATATTTGTATTTCAGTAGAAAAGTTTACAAAACATTTGAACACCACACGGATTAAATGATACAAAACAATAAATAATAATGTTTTTGCTCCTTTACATAAGGTCAGTTTCAATACAAAACTCATACAACCAATAGAGTTCTGTGGTCTACACATTTGAAGTTTTTTGGCCAAACTACAAATTTTTGGTGAAGTTACGGTACCCTGTAATAATATTGGGTCACGCTGAATTAATTAGCTATCTCAGGTTTCCACTTGTGATTTATAAGGTTCAAAATTAAGTGTCAACAGTCTTACACAGTGGTGGTAAAGTTTAGGTTAACTGTGGTGTAATTAAGAATTTGGTTGCATACAACTAGTAAACTAACTTCCACAGTGGGGCTAAGGTTTGGTATACCACATTTCCAAGCATATAAAAGACAAATTCTTATCATCCTCCACTCGTTCTAATGTAAATTTGTTGATTTGATATGGCCTAACTGTGTAACAAAACTCCGTAGTCTAAATAAGGTTTATACTAGGAGAGGAAAATATGATATCACTTTACCTTGCAAATCCATTGTAGGCTTATCATGTAGCACTTCATGCTGCATTCTTACAGAGTTTGAGAGCAACCAATATTATTCCCACCGGACAATTTAGATAAGGTATTGTAGGTCTACAGAATTTATAGTTTTCAAACACAAGCCTAGGCCTAGTTGCATAAAACTTGCTGATGGATCTCAAGTAGGCTACTTAAGCTTAACTGGATTTTGCATGAAGTGAAAACAATTTTCAGACAAGAAAAGGTTTAGGCCTATAGGCCTAGCTAAGTTCATGAACCGATACGGTGCATTAAACATAAATTATATTCTATAACTTAACATGAACATGAAATACATCACCATCTTCAATGTCTAAATCTGACGCAATGTCATTTGGTTCAACATGTTCACCATCAAATGTTAGCTTTAACTTGTTTTTTTCACATTTTAATTCTTCGGCACATTTTTGATAAAGGACGTCCATCTTTTGATGTTTCATAATGGTAAATAACAGTGATTGCTTGGATTGTAGAAGCAATTTTACTTGGATACACCCTGGAGGCCTTGAACCACTTCCACTCTCGCTTTCAGGATGATCCAAGTTCAATTTACTATGATTTACCTCAGTTGCTGATATGGAGCCTATAAGTGCTCCGTAGAACTTAAGATTAAGTGATGCTGGAGTGTCCACTGGTTTTATAGACTTATAGTCATACATCAACAAAATTCGGTTTGTCGATACATTCTCCATCTTGGCAAGTTCTTCAAATAGAGATTCAAATTTTTGATACCTACGTAGTTTAAATTCCTTTCGCGTTGTCTTTTGATAATTGTTCCACTCGATAGTTAGTGTGACCGAATCATCTTTATCTATCAGATCGACTTCAGAATCTTGATTTATAATACTTTCCAAAGAGATGTTTAGGCCTTCATCCGATATTTTACGTTGTATGAAACGTCTATCAAAACTAATTGGTTGCAGTGAATCAAATGAGTAACCAGTATCATCATCTAACACTACGACCCCAAGATCTCTCACCTGCGATGAAGAAGATTGTTTATTTCTTCGTCTTCTAGATTTCCGCTGACTTTTTGGCCTAATGGGTTGTATTCGATGAGACGACTCATTGTTTCTTTTATTTCTCATTAAACTACTCCTCAGCTCCGCCAAGGGAATATCATCTTCTGAGTCTTCTGAATTCAACGAAATATTATCAATGATTTCTATGTTTTTCTGAAAATTGGGATTACGATTGTTTGATTTTTCATCTTCAAGAAGTATAGACTGAGTTGTGAAAGTTTCGTTGGTTAACACATTTTCAACTTCGTCTTCTGATAATAAATCTATAACTTTCTCCAGTTCTCTTCTTTTGGCTTGCATTTCACTTCTCTTCATGATGAAATGTTCTGCAGTTCTTGTGTATAGTTGACAATCATCATCATCTGAGTCTGATAGGTCCATGGTAAGATTAATCTACAAACTTTAAGTTAAATTCAGATTAATAAGATGAGACCCAGAAAATTACCTTAAGGTCAACTTTGGAATGAAATACATAACCTCAATCCATAATAGAAAGAAACATAAACAGGGCTCTTCCCTCTCTTATCATCTAAACAGTGAAATTCCCTCCCCAGTGTTGCCACTAGTCCCAGCAAAACCAAAACTTTCATAGAAACATTGACTATAGGTACTATATACAAACAACATTTATTTTATAGTAGGCCTATGTACTTTATATAAAAAAAACTATCAAATTATTTCCACTAAAATTGAAAATATAGGCCTATAGTGGTGGAGAAGGGAGAAGGGGGGGGGGTGAGTAAAGTTGTTAAGACATCTATATATTAATAGGCAAGCATGTTTCATTTCCTCCTTTTTTCTCAGCTTGTGTGCCGCGCATACCGTTAGAATGGTATTGTACTGTAGATGAGCAGAATCAATGTTTAATTCACACCGGCCCCAGGGCTACGTCCTACAGGCTCTTAAAGTTTCAATGTTAATCTTATGGAAGAAGATAATTGGTTGAATTATTAGACAGCTGTTGTAAAAACAAATTATAGCAAATCAGCAGGAACAGATGTTTGAGTTATAACATATCGTTTTAACTAATTTGGTCCAGATGAACTGAAAAAAATGTTGGTTGAATTTCAACCAAGAGGCGATCACTAGTCTTAATTATTTCGTATGGGAATATTATTGGTTTTTAATCAAGTAAAAAATGGAAAAGTTTTCCTCTTTTCTATTCTAATATGTTTATAATATTAAACTAAAAAATCGTCTAGAACACATAATTGGCAAATCTATACTAAGGGTTTTTTGTCTTGAGAACTCCTCCTACAATTTTCAACCGATTTTCAAGATTTTGGTGTCGTTGGATAGGGCTTGGTCTGTAGTTGTTTCCGCCAAAAACTGATGAGGATTGGACTGAAAATAAAGGGGTTATCCATCATTGAAATCTCAAAATTTCCCATTGAAATAACATTGGGATTGAATAAAGCATTTATTTAAACATCTGTTAATAATCAGCTGTAAATACGTGTGGTTATTGGTGAATACAGATATGCACATTGTTGGATTGGTCGGATGTACCAATCCAAAAATTAGAGCTAAAGTAACATTTGTACTGGATTAAAATAAATTTCTCGATTTCGAGCAAAACGTATACTAGTTTAATACTAAAATAATAAAAAAAATCGCATGCTTCCTTTTCTTCCAATTGACTAAAAGGTTGAACATTGGATGCGTAAGTGAAAATTCTGCTGACAAACCTCCAACGTCCACTTAAGCTAATTAGTTATATTTATCAATCAAAAGATTCTAGACGTTATTCTTTGCGTCTCTATCTATGGCAGTGCTCATCCAAATTGGTTTTGATTTTTTCGATTCCTCTAATCTCGAATGGTGAGTTTTCCAGGATTCCCTATTACAAACAGTTTCTTATTCATAGAGTCAGATCGTGGGCTGCAAATCAATGAATATCCCTGGCACAGTGTACATGCACCAGTTACGCGTTAGAAAGTGTGCCAATAAAGTGGGGCACAATCAAAGCACCAAAATCCAAAATCAAATATCAAACTGAGCATGAATACAATCATATTTAAATAATTTGCAAAAACACCTTTAATAAACTTATTCACAAGCCAAATGCGGAGAGAGTGTCTCACGCGGAACAATACGAAACTGACTGACAAAGAAAGACAAGTTTACCAACGATCTAGTAGCAACACACAGAATGCATAGGCAGTGACAGTAAAGAGCCTTGAGTAAGAACCAAGAGTCGGAAGATTACATTGAGCCAAAATTTAATTTTTTTTCATTTTGCTTGCGCCCCCAACAAACCTAAAATCTCTTGCGCCCGTGGGCCCATTTACAAAATCGGCCCTGACTAGATTGAACATTTTTTAACATACAACCTGGGGCCCATTTCATTATAATTTACTAGTTACAAGTTACAAGTTGTAACTTGTAATTTCCATTAGATTTGCATTTGGCAATTAGCCGATTTACTAATAATATTAGTTTGTAGTTTATTATGAAATGGGACCCTGGAGTCATAGATAAATACGATAGTTATACTATCGCGACCCGAGTGAAGCCTATGTATTTACGTTAGTCCAGTCGCCTCGCTTAGATACAATGAGATTCATTTAAAGATTTTGAATTAAACTTAGGGTTCCGCTTAGTATTTTTTCCGTCTTCAATAATTTATCACTGGAAGAAAACAAGTTTATTTGCAAAAGGAACTTATTATAATCCATAAATATTAAATATTTGGGGGGGGGGGTGACCCCCTTGACCCCCTCCCCCTGGGACTTCTCTTGCTTAGGACGGAAAGGGCCAAGCAGCTTTTAATGACGAATATGACCAACATATTCCACAGAGTTACATAAAAAGAGTTTAACTAAATGTTCAAGATGAACTAGTTTTGGCGTCTTCCTGAAAAATTCACTTTTTGGATTTTGTAAGTTTTTATTCTAGCCCCTCAATGGCCAAGAACTACTCGCAATCTTCTGACTTTGGAAATGACTATTTTTCTAAATATTTTTTTATTAATATTACTAAATGCCATGGTAATGTATTCGATAAGGAAAGTTTTGCTTAAAATTATCATTAAAAGTTCAATGTAAATTGAGTGAGTGGATGGAGACAACATATCGATGCCGCGGGTCAACAAGAACTAACCTCAGTGTCTTGAAATATTATTGCTCTATAGCCACCATGATAAAATAATGTGGTTCTTATTTGTGTTATCCATGCTAAATACATGATTTGTTTGTTTAAAAAAATGTTATTTTGTTAAAAAAAGTTTAAGTTGGGTAAGCATTTTTGTGGCATTATATTGTTTTGTCTACCACCACCTTCGTAGATTAAACAAATAATTCTTATTGCTTTAAGACAATGTTATAAGGAAATATATTCACATCTAGTCTAAAAGGCATAAGACTGCCACCTGCAGTGAGAAAACTATATTACCTATATTACAAAACTATCACTTTATATGACAATGACACTGACTCTTTTTTCTGTTCAATGTTTTGATATTCATATCACTAAAATTATACTTTAGTCTGAACATTGCCTAGAATCTTGAAATTGTATAACTCTGTATCTTTAACTCCATCTATCCTCTGTTTTGTCTGTAATGCTCTTGGGCCCTGCATTGTCCTTTTTTCATGGGACAGAGACTTAAATTTATACTTCATACTTGATGTTCTCAAATTTGTTCTGTCATAGACTAGAGTGGTGAAAAGAATCACAGTAACTTTAATTGCCTGTGCAACCTTAGGAGTTTGCCCCATAGTCCGTCAAAGAATCCAGGTTGTGCTCAAATATTAAACATCATAAGAAAACGGCTTTAGTAAATTGTATGATTTTTTTATTACTGCTATGTATATTGTGAAGAATATTGTGTGTATATTGTGTGAGAAGAATATTGGCTGATCTAAACCATCATTAGTCAATTCGTCATAGTTAACAGTACAGTAAGACAGATGTTAACTATCGTACATAAGGTAATTACAGGGATTGAAGTCTCTCTGCCTGCGATGCTCCCACTGCATGCAGTGGGCCCACTGGCCCACTCATCAAAAATAAGGAAGAGGCTGGCAGCAAAAATATATTTTGTGAAAAACAAAGAGGTATGATGGCACTGCATCATTAGGTTGTACTGTAATGGCCTTAACCTATAGGATTTAATAAAATAAAATACCTCCGTCGCAGCAGACCTGCGTACTCAGCGAATTTCCAATGGAATTGCAGGTCATTTACTTTCCCCATAAAACACCATAAGATCGAAAATATAGGTTTGCTGCCATGGGTTGTTGTTGTAAAATGTGAGTTAACCAATAATTGGTGAATGTAAACAGAAAATTGTATCAAGCTCTGGCAGTTTTTTATTTTTCCCATAAACCCTATGGGGGTATGTAGGTTTGCTGCCATATGGGTTTTGTAAGCATAAGTTAAACCCTAACTAGATAATGTACATATTAAATTTGATTAAATTATATCAATAAATAAGCAAGATATAGCGTTTTCTTGATTTCCCATAAGAATATATGGATAACACATTTTTGGATTTTCCCCGTAACCAGTTACGCTAAGACAAAAATTCAAAATACCAAATTGTTGGTTTCAGTTAAAATTTATGAATTTTAAAAATTGAGGTCCAAAAATGCCAAAAACCCATTTTTGACCACTTTGAAACCCCATAAAACCCCGTTCCCATAACCCAACAATGCTGGTTCGCGAACTCATGAAAATAGACCTGGTCTTACACCTTCATACCAAATTTCATCAAAATCGGAGGATATATATATACATTATACATATATATGAAAATGAACTAACGGTTTTTTTGGCATCTGGGGACCTCAAAATGAAAAAGTAAAGTGGTCTCGGGCTTAGGTCTTACCATGGCTAGTACCGTAATAGTGTATTCCCTATAGGGAAATTCGCTAAAAAATGAAAAAAAAAAACTTAAGTTTAAGATAAACTGAAATTTGACAAAAGTAATGAAAAATCTTTACTCAGATATATTTTAAACATTCACTCACCTAAAGAGCCACAGGTGCAACCAGACAGCCCATGGTGACAGTATAGTTTTGAGTTATGAATATACCATACTTTAAAAGGGCACTCGACTTTCTTATGACGAATAGAGTCAAGAAATTTCCCTTTGGAGCAATCGGTCTTACAAATTGCCGCAAGATGTTATTGCTGTCTTGGAAAATTGTCAAAACTTTACGATTGGTGTAGGAATTTCAACTTGACTGTAAATTAATGTTCTATTTATAACTTATTCAAGTCGTAGAGGTAAATTAATAACTTATTCAAGTCGTAGAGGTAAATTAATAGTAATACCACAAAATCCGATGTGCCAAAATATTTTTGTTTAACACATAAATGAGCAGATGTTTTTTTATTATACCGGTACATTAGGTTTGTTGGGCCTCTTTTAAGAATGTATTTATTAAAGTTGTATTAACGGAGCAGAGATTGTTCCCACTTGACTAAGGACTAATATATTGACTTTATGTAATTTTAGCCCTTGAAACTTTTAGGCCTACTGATTGCTGTGTCGATATGTGATGTATTTTATATCACAGAGATTTTATTTACAACAAAATTATGGAGCTAGTGTACTTGTTGTTCGAAAATCAAACCATTTAATTTGGTCCATCACACATATGTCTTTGCTAAAAAATTGTTTAGCTCTATACAATTACACCTGACAAGTCTAATATTGTGTCAGTAATCACCTAAAACACACTTCTAAAAACACTCCCAACAGATGTACATTAACATATATTTAAAATGCTCAACCCAATCCCAATGCTTTTCTTAGTATAAAAATATCTAATTTTAATTATGAATAGCACCACAGACTAAGCCCTAACCAACGACACCATAAAATTTAAAATAGGTTGAAAATTGTAGGAGGAGTTCCAATTACAAAAAAAAAAAAAAAAAAACTTTAGCGTATTAAATAATTATATAGACTAGAGCACTTGTTGCTCGTAATCGAACAATTTTATTTGGACTATCATATGTCATTGCAAAAATGTTCCGTTTGGTTTTAAAGTTTTTATCCAGTATCTATATATTAATACGCAAGCATGTTTCGTTTCCTCCTTTTTTCTCAGCTCGTGTGCATCGTAGGATAAATCTGCGCACTCCTTTAGAAAGATATAGTCTTGTAGATGAGCAGAATCACATTTTAATTCACATCGGACTCCAGGGCTACGCCCCACAGGCATTCAAAGTTCCAATGTTAATCTTATAGAGAAAGGAGAATTGAACGAATCATTAGACAGCTGTAGTAAAAACAACTGCTAGAAAATTAAGAAGAACAGATGTTTTAGTTCTAAAATGTTTTTAAGTTTCTTGGGTTCAGATCAACTGAAATTTGATCGAATTTCGATCAGGAGGCGATCTCTAGTCTATATATTAATAGGCAAGCATATTTCGTTTCCTCCTTTTTTCTCACCTCGTGTGTATCGTAGAAGAAATCCGTGCATACCGTTTGAAAGGTATAGTTTCGTAGATGAGCAGAATCCCATTCTAATTCACATCGGATTCCAGGGCTACGTCCCACAAGGTTTCAAAGTTCCCATGTTAATCTTATGGAGAAAGGATAGTTGATGAATCATTCATTATAGACAGCTGTTGTAAAAACCACTGCTAGAAAAACAGGAAGAACAGATGTTTTAGTTATAAAATGTTTTAAACTTTGGGACCAGATGAACTGAAATTTTGGTCGAATTTCGATTATAAGGCGATCTCTAGTTGTAATTATTATAGTAAGATGCACGAAAATAGTCCGTTGGAAATTTTAACAGCTGTGTCCCCCCTCACCCCCTCACGCCCTTCAATGTTGTCATTTGTTTTTATTTGTTTAGGTTCTAATGGACAATCAGAGATTGATTTGAGGTTACATTTTGATTTTGTGTTCAATTGTGTTCAAGGTGATCTTGATTTTAAAGTTCAATTGAATACTTTTACTTAACTGTTCCTTGTTTGACGTGAAATGTAATATTTATTTGATATTGTTTTACACTGAACAATATGTAACTTTTCCGCAGTGTATTTCTTATAAACTTTGTTTCTAGTGTTTGTTTACATATATAAAGACACGTTTGTTTAACCTTTTTCAAGTGGTTGTATATTCATCTTTTTTCTCTTTTGTGTTTTGGTTTCTGTTTTGGTTGCTATGCCTCCTAGTCCCGGGAGGGGCAATTCATTTACACCGGTTTTCGTCCACAAAGCCAATTCTGACCAGTGGTCACGCGTTATAAAGAAAAGAAGGTCTCGCCAAGATGATAGAAACAAAAAAAGTAAACAAATAAGGAAGTCTTCCGACACAATTCAAGTGAACGATGCATGTGTTACTCAGCCAGAATCCTGCTATGTTGAAGATAACAACCCACATCAAGAAGATTTAACAATGGAAAACGACAATTTGACTGTTGACAACGTCTTCACTGACGATGAAGTAATCTATGGCAATAACATGTCTAATCGTCATTTAGAAAATGGCAATTCAATTGAATTGCCCGATTTAACGGCCACTCAAATGGAATCCAAGAAGGATGTTGGTAAACCGCTGTACAATGAAAATGATGAAGAGCCATTTATCGTCCACATTGAGAGTCTTCCTGGAGCAGGTAACGTTGGGAATCTTCATCCCCTGAATATAGGCAAGAAAATATTTGGTACAAATGTTGACGATGTTGAAGAAATTAAACGTTCCAATAAAAATAGGGTTACTTGCACTTTCAAATCAGCTTCCTCAGCCAATACATTTGTGAACTCCACTTTTGCTACGGACAACAATCTTAATGTTTATATTCCATCGTACCAATTAGAAAGGATAGGGTTAGTACAGTACATTGACACTTCTCTAAGTGAGGACGATATTTTAGAGAACTTGAATACGTCCAACGACTTAAAGGTTTTGTCAGTTAAGCGATTAACCAAAACACTGACCGATGAAGATGGTAAGAAGGTAACTAAGCCTATTCCTCTCGTTAGTATTAAGTTTCAAGGAAAACGTTTACCAGACTATGTTTTTATGTTTTATAATAGGTGTGCCGTTGAGCCTTATGTTTCAAACCCTGTTTTGTGCTACAAGTGTGTAAGGTATGGCCACACTTCGAGGAATTGTAAAAGTCAGGTTAGATGCCCTAACTGTCACGAACAACACTTACAAAAAGACTGTACTGCTCAAAATCCATCATGCTTATTCTGTAAGGGCTCCCATTCCTCTTTCAGTAAGTCTTGCCCTGAATATAATGTGCAAAAACAAATTAAGGAAGTTATGGCTTATCGTAATCTTTCTTACAGAGACGCTAAACTATTTTTATTTCCTGATACAGGGAAATATGAATCGTATTCCAATGTGTTAGGTCCCAATTATGAAAAATCATTCCCAGCTCTATCATCCACTGCTAATCCTAACCCCTTTAAAGAAAAAAACTTCCAATCCCTGTTCATCATATCCAGTCTTCAAAGAAGGCTACTCTTTCAACTCACCCTAGTAAGTTGCATAAAAATGTCACTTTATTTAAGTCACGTCAATCTCAGCTACCTTCAAGGTATAATAACAATTATTACAAACAATTTCATAATGAAATAGCTTCTCCTAGTAAACCAGTTTATCTTAAAAAATCACATCAACTTCAACAAGTGTCAAAAGACGACAGTGAAAAATCAGCTGAAACCTTTTATGATATCTTAACTTCATTTAAGAAAAACAAAATCAGTATGGAAAGCGTCATTGAGAAGCTCAAACCCATGATGAATTTCGATTCTTATAGACTCATAACCACTATTGAAGATGGATATTCATCTGGTGAATCACTCTAGGCTGATAACTTTTAATAATCTATTAACCTATAAATCATTCAATTTAATTCTATTTTTTACTATTCTAATGGCTAGTTTGAACAAGTTGAATGTTTTACAGTGGAACTGCAATTCAGCGATATGCCATAAAGAGGAAATAGAGTATTTACTCACAACTCATGGCATAAACATTGCTGCACTTTCAGAAACCAGACTTCATCCTTTTAAAAATATTACTTTCAATAATTATTCTATAGTCCGGGACGACAGGATAAATAGGACTGGTGGAGGCTCTGCTCTTTTGGTAAGAAAAGATATCGAGTATTCTGTTTTAGATTTCGCTTTACCAGGGGAATTTATAGAAAACGAAATCAACATCGTGGGAATTAGAATACTATTTCAACGCAAGTCTGTAAATTTGTTCTCTGTATATGCTCCACCTCACCACAAGTTGACCAATGATTTGTGGTCTTCTTTTTTCAATTCTTTTGGTCATCCACTTATCATTTTGGGTGACTTCAATGCTCATCATATTGCGTGGGGCAATCATTATACTGAATTTAAAGGCAACAATCTATACAATTTTATTGAGGATAACAATTTAGTGTTCCTGAATGATGGTGCTCCTACATTTTTTTGTGGTTTCACTTTAAAGAAGATTGATATAGACTTGACATTAGTTTCATCTACTTATGGACCTATTTCTGACTGGTCTGTTGTTGAAGACTGGACTAGTAATCAGCACTTACCAATCTTAGTTAGTATTGGGTATTCAGAGGGAATGTACACCCCTCGGGGGAATTCATCCAGAAAGCTTTGGTGTTTTAATAAAGCAAATTGGAAGTTATTTTCTGAAACTGTTGATAATCAATGTAAAGCTATATCTCTTGAAGAACGCCCCCTTGTATCTTATGATGAGTTTTGTAAAGTTTTATTACATGCTGCCTCTATAGCTATCCCTGTTTCATCTCCTCCTTCGAAGAAATTTTCACCTTGCTCTTGGTGGACTCCGGAATGTACGGCGCATATTAAACACCGGAGGTCAGCTTTTTCACAGTATAGGAAGAAGCAGACATTGGAAAACTATATTAATTATAAGAAAGTTGCAGCTACAACCCAAAAGTTTATCCGATCCTGTAAAAGGGATCACTGGATTTCCTTTTGTAACCAGATCAACCGAACAACCAACATATCCGATGTATGGGAAAAAGTTAAAAGAATGAAGTATAGGTTTTTGTCAAATGGTAATACTTCAAGAAATTTAAACCATTTTGCAGAGTGCTCCGAAGATTTTCACATCAAGTACTCTCTTCCTTCTGTAGAATTACCAATTCCTTTGTTTAATGACAACAATTTACAACACATTCATTCGGAATTCATTAAAGATTTTAGTATGGAAGAAATTAACTTAGCCATTTCAAATTTAAAAGATAAAACTTGTCCAGGAAAGGATAATGTCCACAACCTATTTTTAAAGCATATTTCACAAGAGGCCATCACAACTCTATTATCGATTTTTAACCAACTTTGGAGCTCAAACCTTATTCCAAGTTCTTGGAAGGAGTATTTAATTGTTCCTATTCCTAAACCAAATAGGAATCCTCGCCTGGCAGAAGGATATCGTCCAATATCAATATCATCTTCGTTGGGAAAACTTTTTGAAAAACTGATTAAATTTCGACTACAGTGGTGGGCAGAAAAAAATTTTCTATTCTCTCCTACCCAATTTGGTTTCCGCTGCGGACGAAGTTGTGTAGACAACTTGGCTATATTTTCCACCGATATTCAAATTGCATTTACCGAATATCAATTCTTAGTAGCTGCATTCTTAGATATTGACGGTGCTTATGATAATGTTAATCTTAACATCCTATCAAAAAGGCTCATTTCCATGAACATTCCAGCGAAAATTGTAAATTTTATTTCTTTACTTTACCAGGAAAGAATTATACACATAAAGAATGGAGGCATTTATTCGGAGGGTAGAGTTACCAGTAAAGGAATCCCTCAAGGATCAGTTTTAAGCCCTATACTATACTCACTTTACTGCAGAAATCTCAGTTTGACTTTAGATCACTACATTAACTTACTCGAATTTGCTGACGACATTGTAATTTATATAAGCCACAAATCTCTTGAAGCGTGCGAAGGACTGCTGAATAACGCTCTTCGTGATCTATCAACTTGGTCAGTAAATAGCGGATTGGAAGTTTCCTCCTCAAAATCGGCTGTTTGCGTATTTTCTCGTAAACGTAATCCTGTATCTTGTAGGATACTATACAGACATCAAGAAATTCAATGTAAAGAAGCCCATAAATTCTTAGGAGTTACTTTTGATCGAAAACTCAGCTGGAAATCCCATATCACACAAATATCTCAGTCTTGCTCCAAAAGAATGAACATACTTAGGTCTGTTTCTAGCGTGAATTGGGGAGCAGATCCAGCAGTCTTAATAACTTTATATATGTCACTGATTCGATCAGTTATGGATTACGCTTGTTTTATCTTCGGAAATACAAGTAATGAAAATAAAATCATTCTGGATCGTATTCAGTATAGTTCCCTTAGGTCATGCCTTGGTTTAATGAGGTCCTCTCCATGTAAGGCTATGGAAGTTGAAGCTTGTGTTATGCCTCTAGAAATAAGAAGAGAATTGCTTAGTGACAGATACTTAGCAAAATGCATGTTCCTAAATCTTCAACACCCTCTAAAGAGAAAAATACAAAAACTTAATTATTTAGTAATTACTACTACGTATTGGGAAAACAAAAGAATTCCGCTACTCCTCCAAAGTTATCAAAACTTTATTTGTTGCAATACTCTCGATGTGAATAAGAACAGCTTCTTTCATCCATCTTCTTTCCAAATCGACTACAAATACCTAATTGGCAAAATAGAGCCCTACTTCTTTGACTTGGGTAAAAATAACAATTATGTCAATGAGTGCTTGATGCACGAGTTTAACCGAGCAATACGAGAAATGTGGCCCAACTTCGAATTGATATTCACTGATGCTTCTAAAAATTTGGAAACTTCATTCACCTCTTTCGTGGTGTTCCACTCCCAGCGAAAATTTCTGCACGCTTTCAAGATTAATTCACTTTTTTCCATTTATTCTGCAGAAGCCATTGCCATCCTTCATTCATTATATTATATAGAAAACCTCTCTTCGAAGTTGTTTGTCATTTTGTCAGATTCTAAAAGTGTTTTAATGGCTTTAATGAACAATCAGATTAACTTCAATTCTTCACCATTTATTCTTCAAATTAGGAAAAAATACTTTGATTTGAGTTCAAACGGATACACTATAAAGTTTGCCTGGATACCTTCTCATATTGGAATAACGGGTTACGAAATTGTTGATAAAGCAGCAAAAACCGCATGTTCAGAAAACCACCTCTATTTTCCCTCATTTTTTGACATAAAGAAGCTATTTAAAGCAAAGGCGCTAAAAAATTGGCAAAATGATTGGGACTTCCATTCAAAATTTAAAGGAAACCGTATTTCAATTGAAAAAATCTGCTTCAAGCGCTCCTTGGTTTAAGTTTTCTGCTCAATCAAGAAAATTAATAACAACTTTTTGCAGAATGAGAATTGGCCATACATACACTAAAATGCATTTGTTTAAAATTAATGTGATTCAAGATCCAAACTGTGAATGTGGCGAAGATGAGGCAAGTTTGGACCATCTGATATTTGCTTGCCCTTTTGTGTGACGTTAATTCAAGAAATTCTCTTTATGAAGTGTTGAAAACTCTTAAAGTTCAATTTCCTGTAAATTTAATGACTTTACTTTATGACATGGATGACAAAGTTTTGGACGAAATTTTCAAATTCATAATGTTTACAAAGTTTTCTTGTAACTGCTCTTAAGTACTAATAGTCCAGGCTCTGAACAGGTTGAGCATGCACGAAAGTCTAACAAAATTTGACTTTGGATTATTGTTGGGGACATTTAGTAGATGTAAAAAACCGATGTTGCCACATTTCCAGAATGGGCACAACATGGGGGATGGCCTCTAGAGGAAGTCGTAGAGGAAACTGTATTGGCCTATGCCATGTTGTATATCATTTTAAAGGTCTTTGAATGTAGATTCGAATGCCACAAACCCGATCTCCAAAGGTCGAATATAACGCGAGTTATTGAGTTTTGAAATTTCGGCAAAATGCTTTTTATGCAAAGTTTGACTACCTGCCATTTCTGATTCGAGCGTTCATTTAAGGCCGGCTTTGCGGCATTGCTTTCTGTTAAACATGATCCTAAAGCTCACGTTAAATATTTCGTAAAATATTTCATGGGTTGTCCCCAATCGGGCTGAAAATCATAATGTAATCATAATATTTCTGACAGCAATTGAAGACGGCAAATGAAGCCTTAAAATAAAACATTTAACTTGATTTTCAGGATCTTTATAAAGAGAATATAGATAGAATTTAAATAGAGTTGAAAACAATGTTGAAAACTCGACATCAAATGAACGTCTGAGCCATAAATGGCAGGCAGTCAAATTTTGCATAAAAGGATTTTACCGAAATTTTAAAACTCAATAACTCGCGTTATATTCGACCTTTAGAGATCGGGTCTGTGGCGTTTTAATCTACATTCAAAGACCTTTAAAATGATATATAACATGACATAGGCCAATACAGTTTCCTCTACGACTTCCTCTAGAGGCCGTCCCCCGTGTTGTGCCCATTCTGGAAATGTGGCAACATCGGTTTTTTACATCTACTAAATATTCCCAACAATAATCAAAAGTCAAATTTCGTTAGACTTATAGTGCATGCTCAACCTGTTCAGAGCCTGGACTATAATTTGTATCTCTATTTTGTTGTAGTGGGCCTAACATGGTTTTAACCTAAAGCCGAAATAAAGAAAAAAAAATTATATGTTTACCATGTATTAAAATGTCATACAGTATTAAAATGTGTTTCAGAATAAATTTGGCAACAATGTATTGACTCTCATCGGACTATTTTCGTGAATCCTACTATAGTGATCACTCAAAACTAAACTTATTTACAGCTGTAAATTAACACATGTTTAAAATGCTTAACACGATCAAATAGGCTGGAGAAAACTTCAAATTTCTATGGTGGATAGAGGCTTTATTTTACACGTGATTTCTCATATAAATTTTGTTGGAAACAACCACAGACCAATTAATATCCAATGACACCAAAAACTTGGAAATTAATTGAACATTGAAGAAGGAGGAGTTTTATTAATTTTAATAAAACGGTAGGTCTATAAAATTTTATGTTGGAGCTACACATTTTTATAATGCCTGGACATAAACTTGAATATGTTTCGTATCCATATATTAAAAAATGGAAAATTTATCCTTGAAACGATCATTATTTAGTAATCATTACCAATTTGTATGTCAGTAATTTGCATCTCCATATTGTCTATGTCATTTGATTCATTATCTTGAAATCTTGAGCGTTGCATGATTTTTTTTTCTCTTTTTTCTCTTTTTTTTCTTTGCATTTTGAACAATTTCGCATGCATAATTAGAGTATTGTATCCAATGTTTGGTATGCTGGATGGTCTACCTAGGTCTTGCTGCGACTCTCTTTATTGAATTGTTTTGTAAATAATTAGCTTATTGCAGGTTGTTATATTAGATCATTGATTAGTACTTTGCCTGTCCATTATTGTACTTGATATATTGTGCATGTTGTTTTCCATAGCTATCTATCGTTGCTATTAATATTATTGTAATATTTATTGCCACTTAACTTATTGATTATTGTTGTAAAATGGTGTATTGCCGTGTATGTGAATAAATAAATAAATCATTGAAGGGAGTGACAGGATTAAGCTAAAGGAAATAATTTGTTTTCTTACTTAGGGCAAGAGAAGAGGATTTTCTTATTTCAGTTTCTCATAAAGGGGTTTGTTTAATACAGAATCTCTACAAGAAAATGAGAAAAGTTGAGAACAGTGATTATTCACACAGGATTGGAGCACCCTTGGCCAATGTAAGTGCGGGGCTGTTTACAGCCTAACTTTGCCAGCTAATTGCTTTTCCAGACATAATTCTTCATTTTAAATGAAGTTTGATTCCTCGACGCTTGTTCTTGCCAAGTTAGTTTGAACGTTGGACACTAGTTACAAAAAAACTGGGGATGAAGTTATTGAATAATTGTAAATAAGACTAATTTGTAGACAGAAATGTTGATTGTTAAACTTATTAGAATACTTTTATCTTCACAAATGTGAACTGAAAGCAAGAAAAAAACACATGAATACAAGTGAATTAAGTTGAAGTCCTTAACTTAAAACAGCCATAAGTGTTAAAACAAACCATAATTATACAAAATAAAAAAATTATCAATTATATCTTTTTGTCTTACAATACATACTTTATAGATATAGATAATATTAATGACATCATTGGCCTTCTTTGGTAATAAGAAATCACAATTTATAAGAGGTTTTCTTTTCTTTTCTTTTATTTAAATGGTTGTATTATCTTTCACTGTTATATAATTTAGTTTTTAAAATATTCAGATAGAAGAATATAAAGTTATTATTGACCAACTTTATTAATTAATGTCTCTTTGGAAAGCTCTTCCCCTGTAGATGTGCAAATAATTATAAAACTTAGTTTTTAAAGATTCATGGTAGATAAATAAATAAATCGTGTTTTCCATAAGAAATACATTAAAAACGGGGGTTTTTACCCGAATTAAAATTTTTAAACTTGTTCACATTATTATTATGGAGTTAATTTGCAAAAGCAAAAGAAATGCTGAAAACAGCCATTGAACTATCGTACTAAAGTATTAACCACGTGCTCCAGTGTGGTAATGTAATCATGTTATTTTGCATTGTATAGCCAGTTACTGGATTACTGAATTATACTATAATAAAAAAATTATCAATCTTTAAATACCTTATATGCTAGTTAAGATTCTTTAGGTGAACAAAGTAAAATAATAAAACAGTTATGTACTTTTTTCGAAACGCACTTTACTATAAACCAAAATAATGATAAGCCATAGTAAAATCAGCAGATAACTAAAAAAGTAGAACCTGCCATACGTGTTTCAGTTTCAACATGTGCTTTAGCAAATTAATACCAGAGTGCAGTTCGTTTAGGCATATAGGACTAAAAAAAACACAAGTGTACATGTTGCTCGAAACCGAGCAATTTAGTTTCTACACTGATAAAAAAAATTATAATTTGTATCGTAGAAACTTTCATTTTCTATAACAACTCCTCTTAAATATTCTTTGTATGTCTACATACACTTTGTCATTTTTAATAAGATTGCCTTGGTTTTTCACGTAGCGTATAGGTATACCTATAGTGGCTTAGGGGCCGAAGGCCCCAGTCAGCTGAATTTACAAATTATCCAATTCGATACAAATAGTAAGAATTCGACCCTAGCTGAATGCCCATGTTTCGCCCAATAATAACTCCATGTAATAGTTTTAATTTCCATTTCAACATTTTTTGAAATTATTGGCCTCAACCACTTAATTCTAATCACAAAGTGAAAACATAAGTTTAAAAACGCAAAAATCGTCGTATCATAATTTGAGCGAGAAATAATTTATTAATAAAGCCTTTAAAATGGCAATGAGATAGATAATGAGCACCGGCAATAGCATTCATGTCACCATTAAACTTCTTTCAATGCAGTTCAGCACAGTCTACACTGTGTATTAAAGCTATAATGTATTCAATGGTCTTAATTAGCCAATCATAGATATAAAGAATGATTTAAAAAAAGTGGCGATTCTAGCAGGTTTTCATGTCAATGGCAACACCAAAATTTATAGTAGGCCATAATTAATTCTTCACTCACTGGCGTCATCTGATTATCGTTTCAAAATCAAACCAAATCAGACATTGTGATGTTAATGTGATGTTCTTTATCTCCATGCTTTTCTTCTGGAGGACGTTTACGTTATTTATCATTTACTCATAGCTTGTTGGACATGTCTTTATTTTCCCTCAGTCCCTTTGGCCCAAACCTTTAATTTGAGACCACTCAGTTAACTCTACAACTAGGGAAACGGTCACAATTTTGTCAAAATATTTTACATGCACATAATGGAGTTCGTTAATTAAGTACACTCCGTGGTTTAACATAACCTCTTTCGTGTGAACAGGTAGATAGTAACATTGACTATGTACACTTAACTGTAGCGTATAGTACTTTAGCTGATGTCCGGTGATGTTTACACTTTACAGCTGTTAACTTGAAAAACAAATCACTTTCCTTGCCAATGTTAATCCAATGGGAAAATTACGAACTTTAATTGCTTTTAGATCCCCTATTTTTAAATGAATATTTACCAATTTCCTTTAGAACAATTTCTTGTCGATCTCTATCCAATGACACCAAAATCATTAAAATCCTTTGAAAAATGTGGGAGGAGTTCCTTATACAAAAAACCATGTCGCATATTACATATGTATGGATTCCAAATGAAAGACGAGTGAGCGGAGCAAATTAGCACGTACAGTATTGAAAAGAAACGAGCTTTTTGGACTCGGCATTCCAGGTTAACTTTTTATGAGATTATTACTTCAAAAGAATTGTATGAGTATACCATAAATAGTGTAGTAAAAATAAGCCAAAATATGGCTGGAAAATGAAATAATTTTTGGACAGCGAATTTTTGCTGAAATGTGTTCTATACCATCCCCTGACCTCCCTCAGAAAAGTCCCCTGAAATCCCCAGTGGGCAAAATGCCTAAAAATGATGGGATGGACAGCGTGGAGTCAGAAATAAATTTTTTTTTCGATCAATGGGTTTATGAACATCAAATTAAAGCTCTTAAGTAGTAGAATTTAATGCCGCAAACCCCATCTCAAAAGGTTGCCTGAGTCGAAAACAGCAGCCTGTCAAACTTTGAATAAAAATCAAATTTTAACCTAAACGCTTAAGAGGGCGTTGGAATCAATCCAAATTCCGCCTTTCCCCCATAAGAGCAATGTTAAACGGGATGTCAAATAACTCTTTTATTTATAATCAGAAAATAATGGTTTATAGCTCTAAATAAAGGGTTCATCAAGGCGGATTTGGTTTGCGAGAGGAATTTCTTATAAAAATTAGTGTTTTTTACTAACTTGAAAAAACAAAGCAAGTTTTTTACTAATTTTAAAACATTTTCTACAGAATTGTATAAATTATTTACAAAGAATCGACCTCACAAAAGAAACGGGGAATTTAATTGTGATTCAAACGCTATTTATTCTGAACCAATCGGACAAAAAATAAAGAAATTATATGACAAATGCCGGGTACAAGTTTAGCATTGCTCTTATGGGAAATAAATCCAACATGGCGGCACTCCAACGCCCTCTTAAAAATGTAATAATTTTCGAAATACTTGACCTTTCGAGGTGCGGTTTGCGGCAAACGTTTTCTTTTACAATTACCTTTGAAAATGTGGATAGCTTGTCATATGCTTATCATACTACCCTTGAACCACCCTCCACATGGACGTCCCAAAGAGGAAGTTTTAAAAAAAATCTCTTAGACCATAGCCATCCTATACATAATTTTAAAGGTCTTAGTAAGGAGAGTACATAGCCGAAAACCAGACCTCAAAAGGTCAAATATTTCGGAAGTTATTGTATTTCAAAGTTTTGATAGTATTATTTTATCCTAAACTTTGAACGCCTGCTATTTCACTCCCCACAGTTATATTGAGGTCGGGTTTACGGCATTGTATTCTACAATTGAAGACCTTTAATTTGATATATATAAACCTTCTGGAATGTATATAAATTTAGTATGCTTAGTATCAAATTTTAATGTAACTCCTTATGGGCAAACCCCTAATTTTTAAGCGTGATCCCCATATGGGATTTCTGGGGACTTTTTGGAGGAAGGTTAGGGGACGCCATAGAACACATTTCAAAAGAAATTGGCTTTCCAAAAATTATTTCATTTTCCCGACAAATTTTACTACACTAAAAATGCTTGCCCCCCATACCCAGGTCTTGATCATAATAAAACCAAAATAGTCGCTTGTGACACACATGATTGTATGTCAAGGAAGCGTGTCAGACACCAAAATTGTAAGTTCCTGCAATGCAAGAGAAACTCTTAGTCCGTGGAGATAGCAAAAAAATATTTCAGTGCTGGATACTGGTCTAAAAGTTTTTTACACTGCTTCTACATCAAATGGTATCTACAAAACCGCCGGGAGACACTCGCTCAATAGTCCGGAGGGACAGTCCACAAGGAGTCAGAAGAAAATCTTAAATGTAAGCATAGGTCAATATATACATCAAATCAACGGTCTCAAAGAATAGAGAACAATGCCGCAAACCCGGCCTCAAAAGGATGATCGAGTCAAAAATGGCAGGCGATCAAACTTTAAATTAAAATCATATTGCTGAAAACAAAAAATGCAATAACTAACGATCCACTTAACCTTTTTAGGTCGGGTTTGTGGCAAATTCCTCAGAATGCAAAACCCTTTAAAATGATGTATCATATGACGTAATCCAATGAAGTATTTTCCAAGACTTCCTTTAGGGACGTCCCTGGTAGAGGTCGTCAGGAAAACTGCATTGGGCTACGTCATATGACATATCATTTTGAAGGGCTTTGTATTTTGAGCAATTTGCCACAGACCAGACCTCAAAAGGTTGAGTGGATCGGGAGTTACTGCATTTTTTGTTTTCAGAAATATGATTTTAATGCAAAGTTTGATCGCTTACCATTTTTGACTCGATCATCAAAAAGAGTATGGGTATTTTAAGGGTATTAAAAGTTGCAGAATTTCAATACCTACAAAACGACACTTTAAAAGTCAAACTTGGTTGACTTGGTGGGCAGTAATAAGTATTTAACTAAAACAATGCAAATTTGGTTAGCCGTCATTTTGATGACGTCATATGGGGGTGATCCGGACTATTGAGAGAGTGTCTCCCGGCGGTTTTGTACATACCATTTGATGTAGAAGCAGTGTGAAAACTTTTAGACCAGTATCCAGCACTGAAATATTATTGCTCTTTTTGGAGCTATCTCCATGGACTATCTTGGAATAAAAATTAATTACACCAGCTGAAACAAAGTGTGAAAATTTCTGCTCGACAATTAAAACGGATGGTAATAATTCAGTCCTTTATGTCGTCTCCTGAGGCAAATAAAAGAGTAATTGTCCGCCTGCAGTGCTTTACAGAAAATGCTTGCACTTTGTTACTGCGTCACTAATAGGGAAGCTAAAGAACAAAATGGGTTAAATATTTGAATGAATAATGATTTAATTCTAAATATGATAAAGGAAAAAACTGTTGTAATGCGAAAGGAAATTAAAAAGATTGTCTTTTTAGTGTCGTTGGGTTATTAGTTTAACGGTGTGTTAGGCCTAGTCACTGCCGATTTTTTGACTAAACCCCCAAAATTTATGAGAACATTTTTTCTAAAACCATATACAGGGTGGGACAAGTCTGGAAAAGATGTAATATCTTTAAAAGTAGGCCTATTAAATAAATAAAACTAAAATTTTGCAAATTAATTTTGAGTGACAACGTCTACTTTCTAACCCCTATACATCGGCAGCTATTGCATTTTTTTGTTTTCACCAATATGATTTTAATGCACAGTTTGATCGTCTACCATTTTGTACTCGGCCATCCTTTTGATGTCGGGTTTGCGGCATTGTTCTCTATTCTTTGAGAACATTAATTTGATATACATATTGTCCTATTCTTACATTTAAGATTTTCATTTGACTCCTTGTGGACCGTCACCCCTTTAAGGTTTAACGACAATAAGTACTGTACTTAAAGAAGTAGATTTTGTCACTCAAAATCTATTTTCAAAGTTTTAGTTTTATCATTTTTTTTTAATAATAATAATAAATTTTATTCCGCTGACAAATTTACATTGTATGGGAATTTACAAAAAGTCTTTCTATCTGATTCACAATTTGAAACTCACAATTCCGGATTTTTCAACAAGATAATTCATTGTTAATTCATTTAATACTCTAAACTTTTTCAAGTCTTTTAATTAATTTCAATTGCTTTTTTCTTCTTTCTTTCTTTCTTCTTTCTTCTTTTTTCTTCTTTCTTCCTTCTTTCTTCTTTCTTCCTTCTTCTTTCTTCATCTCTACATTTATTCACATTGGTTTGTTTGCCTATCCCTTAATTTCGATTGGTTTTTAATTATACTCTTCCTTCCTTGAACTTTCTCCTTTCTCTGTTGTCTCCTTTTCAGTTTGGGCGTCTCACCGAGAACAAAACAGACAAGGACGAAAGAGTGTGTAATATTTATGATTTTATTATTAAAGACAATTATTATGTACATATTTGTTATTTATGAATAAGTTTATTATTATGCTATTAGGTTGTAAATTATCTATAGATATTTGGTTTTTTTCAATAATATTTTAATTAAATTTTAATTTACCTATCAATTGATGGGAAACAATCAGCATCACTACAGCCCGGATGCTTGGGATGCGTCATATTTCCCAATAAAATGTTAGGAAAATGAATTATTTATGAATTTTAAATTCATATGTATGATTTTGTGGCATAATATTTATCTATTACTTTATTTTCATTGCATATTTAACATTGCAGAGTTTCTTTTTTTTACTTATTGTAAAGAGACCTTCAGCATCACTAAATATTTAATCACTCAATCACTAAGCAGATTTAAATACTAAGATATTATATCGTTATTTAATTTAATATATTAGATATTATATTAAATATTTAAGATATCATATCGTTCGAAGACTTTTTCTCACCCTGTAGGCCTGTAAAGTAACACTTAACTTCCTAAAAAAAAAGTATATATGACCTTTTAATATTCTTGGATTTTCTAATTTTTAATGAAACCTTAGTGTGATAAAATTTATAGAAGAGTAAATTTTAATTTATTACAGAGAGGGAAGATCCTAGATGATGAATAGGGATTGACCCCGGCCCGTGCTGCGTTGATAATAACCACCATAAATTGAATTTATCGCTGTTGGCGCAGGAAAGGGCACAGCCGCGGACGGTCCGACTAGACACCCGTAACAACTCCATCTGATCTGTGATGTTCACGGCCTAAGAACGCTTGCTTGGCTTGTTCGTCAGTAATCAAAATAATTACAATTCACCATAACAATTATTCACACATGTAGTTGGATCGTGTGCTCATAGATATTAAGAATTTATATTTTTTTTCGAGTTGAATCTTTTATAAAGAAAATTCACATGGAATTCGTTGTAAAGATATTTGTTATAACCCCTATAGAGGGATCCAAATACAATCTACTCATAAAAAAAACGTATTAAAAAGAAAAAAAACACATCAAACATAACCCTAGTCTAGCTCAATTTTACAGTATAAGTTCACTTACGTAAAATAATGTAAGCTAAACATATACTATGGCTATAGTAGCACGTTCGTTTTAGACCTTTGTAATGTTAAAAAAAGTATAACAAGGGGACATGTAATGGTTATGTTCAAAGCCTCACAGTACAAATCTAAGAACCTTCATATGACTGACGCTAAACTAAATTGCAAAACACTACCGATATTTGTTCTTATGTCTTATTTATTTAGTTGTTGTATTTCAGGATCATAATAATGTTTTTGCATATATCGTATGTGCAAAAATGTCATTTGCTAAAAATAGGCGATAATTTGCTAAATCTTCACTCGAAGTGGTCTTCAGGTATAATTGATAACTAGTACGCACGTCTTGCTCGAAATCGAGCAATTTATTTTAATACAAATACTGTATTACTTTTAGCTCAAAATTAATGACATACGACCAATCCAATAGGGTAAAAATCTGTAATCACATAAAACTACATGTATTTATAGCTGATTACTAACAGACGTTTAAAATGCTTTATTCAATCCCGTTATTTTAATTGGAAATTTTGTGATTTAAAAGGTTGGATGGCGCTTTTATTTTCCAATCCGATTCTCATCAGTTTTTGGCGAAAACAACTACATACTGACAAGCCCTATCCAACGACACCGAAAACTTGAAAATCGGTTGAAAATTTTAGGAGTTCTCAACGCAAAAAAACCCTTAGCGTATTAAATAAGTATAGATACTGTGATACGAATTATAAAATTATTTATCTACGTAATTATCGTGTTTTTTGGAGATGCCTTTTTAAGGCTCGCCAACAGGGTATTTTATTACAGTGAAATATATCGGTTGATTTGTGGTTTTGGAACATATTGAATCGAATATTACCATACATTCGTTGTGACCGTGAACACTTTAGAACCGATCCTGTTGATGCAATGCCACTCAGTTCGGTTCCAGCCACGCTCCACGCTTGACGGCGGCGGCACCCCCGGCCACAACCACGACGCCCCGGGCCGTGCCGTGCGTGCCGCCCATCTCACGACGGACCCGCGTCCAACGAGGTTTTTGGCACCTCGTTGGATGAAGTCATCACCGGTGTCAGCCATGGGAACCCGATTATTACGCCTTGACGTGCCGCGCCGGCCACGCCGCATTACCCCGTCAGGCTTTTCGGAATTTCTGAATAGAGAGCGTGAAATTAACACACGGCTCTTTGTGTGCTCTCGGTTAAAACGCCGTCGCGCACCGTGATAGGCCCGGCACAAAGGTGTGTGATTAGCTACCGGCCACTTGATACAGATACTCCCATCAGACCCACTCTCCGGCCGGATGGGACTCAGGCCCTCCTCTTTGTTTTGTTAGGCTATGAATCCCTTGGTCAAGTCGGTGACTTTTTTCCTCCTTCGATCAATATTAGTTACGGTTACTTCACATTTAGTACAGTTTTATGTTCTGCTGATCAACCACGAGAAATTATGTTAATTTTAAAGTGTATCATGAGAAGGCTAAACTTAAATCTACTAGAGAACGTCCACTGGTCGAAATTCGGCCAAAATAAGTTGATATGCAAGGCGTATAGATAAAGTTTTTACGCCTCGGTTGATATGGACCGTCTGGACCCAATTACAGTAGCTTACAAATATTTTATAGCTGAAACAATTGTTGTTACTTTATTACAACAACAGTCTAATGATTCAATCAATTACCCTTCTTCCACAAGATTAAAATTGAATCGTCAAACCTGCAGGGTTTAGCCCTGGTGGCCGATGTGAATTATAATGGGATTCTGCTAACAGAAACAGAACAATGCCTTTCTAACGGATTTCTTCTGAGATTCACTCTAGTTGAGAAAAGATGAGGAACATAATCATGCTTGTCTATTAATATAAAAACAGGTAATTAGATAATCCCTTTTTAGAAGAAATTTAAAAGTCCCTCAATTCACGTATGACAGCTAGTAATGTTTAGCTTTTAGTTAATAAACGATGTTTCATGTACATTATAATGTGTTACTTATAATTTTATATAACATCTTTTATAAGATTATTCCTATCTAATGGACTTCTTATTGTGAAAGGTTTTCTTCGGCTTACCTGTAAACAAGTCGTTTCGAAACTTTATCAGGCTTTTTAACTTTATGACACACTCTACATTATTACAACGAGTCTTCAACTGGGTATTAAATTCTCTCTTTGGCTTAACATTCTAAGAAGGTTTCGCTCTGAACCCAGTAAAAATTCAGATTCCATTCTCTATCAAACTGTTATAGATCTCACCGTCTCAGAAAATCTGTTATGCCTAAATTCCATTGTGTTTTGATAAGGATCAGTTAGAAAACTTATTTTGTTACTATATAATGTAGAGAAGCTATTGAAATCATAATTACTTAATATCAAAATCACTTAGACGGATGATTATTGATGGCATCAGTAAATTCCAAATAGGTTCATAATCTGTCCCTGGGACAGCACGAACTACATAAGGTAGTTCGGAGGTTTATTATTGGTTTGATTAAGTAATTAATATTAATAAATTTATTTAACATGAAAGAAAATTCCAAAGACAAAGATAACGAAACGTGATAACGAAAATTCCTAAAATAGATACTATAACATTCCTTTGTAGAAGAAACCTACGTTGGTCACTTTGGTCCAAACTACTCGATCAACAGGTTGGTTACCGAACTGCTCAACCAATAAACAATCCCGATCACAGAGATTCACCCAACAGCTGGACTGCGAGCCGATTACTAAATTACCAGTTCACGTTTCGGGATTCCTACAAAGTACTAGAAGATGATGCCTATTCCGTTAGGCAAATCTCCTAATATCAAGACAATCCCTCCGTAAACAATAGACGATTAAAGGATGGAGCGATTGAGCGTTAAGACCAAGCAGTCAGAGACGCAACTGAGTATAGGGGCAACAGTGCGAATGCTGGATTTGCATAATTATAGTCAAGCCTGAATTGAGTTGTCCGAACAGATAGAAATTACAGAGAGCAAAGTTGCAAGCAATTTATCGTGTACTAGCGATTCTAAAAACATGGAATCCCTAGCAGTAGGGGCGTGAGGTGCCACGAACGGAAGCGCACCAGCCCATAGGGACAAAGTTTGGGGGTTTTATTACAAGAAGTACAGGCACTTGTCAATTATGGTTCACCCATTATTTTATGGCTATAGGCCTAAAGTGGAAAACAAAATAACACGAAAACATCACAGCAAAGTACTGCTTTTTGTTCGAATGCTTTCACTAATTATTTCAGGTACATTATCAATTTTTTTACAAGAGATTATAACAGGGGGTCGCAATGTTGTCAGGGAGAGTTTAGAGTGCGTGGCCGGTCTTGTTTGGATTGTTTACGTCAGATTGACGAAGATAAATCAATATTTGTTCTGTTATTTTCATCACTCATTTTAAGAATTTGTTCACTTAATTAAAAATCTAATCTGCAGCTTAAACTACGCAATTGAATCATTCGAATCTGCGTTTAATAAAGACACAGCAATACTGACAATGAGCTGTCGACCTTATGAACAACCTTTGTATCCGTAAAATTAGACACAATATTGTCAAACAATCAATAACTAAGATAACAGAGCGAAATATATTAAACAAAATGTATTTAAAATATTTTTTTTTCATTTCGAAAAATACAAAATATAAATGCATTTAAAATGTATTAAAACTACATTAAACATTACGAAAGATATTTTAAACACATTTGAGTTATGAAAAATGCAATAAAAATACATTAAATTGCATTTCCTTTTAATGTGGATAAAAGTGCAAATTGCAAATAAAAAATACTTCAATTTTTTAGTTATGACCACAGAGACGACTCAGTTGTATCTCTCACTATTGGTTTCTTCGAATCCAACTTCGCCTAGTAAAGGCGAGATACGATTGCCCGAGTGAAAATTGTAATAAAAGCTTTGGATATGACATTAAATACGATCCGGGCGGCGAAATGGGATGGCAAAGAGGCTTACCGGTGTATTTCTGAGGTGTCCGGCCACGGGGCGGCCAGGCGGGGCAGGAGGCTCTTATTGCGTTATCCCCCCGTGCTGCTAAGCCTACCAACTTATTCACCAGCACCTCATTTATATTTCTTGCTCCTATAGCTATTGGTCGAACATAGCAAGGAAGAGAAGTCATAACTAATGGTATTCCAAGTGATGTAAAGACTAATTAATTTTGGTTCATCTGATTTATTTAATAGTTTTATTTTTAAACAGCATTAATTGATTTATTATACTGTTTACATTTTGTTTCATTATAAAAATAGGGGTGAGATCTAGAGATTGCCGCAGCATCAAGATTTAGATTATTTAATATTTTGTTGGAAGGATTTAGAATCTTTAGTAGGTACCAATTAACTATAAATTATTAATTAAAAATGCTATTAATAACGCTGATGAAAACACTCCAGTTGTTTTGTTAGTATAAAGGCATTGTTTTGACAAAACAAAATTCAATTATTGATTAACTATGGGACCGTGAGCAAATTGCGCATTTTGTAATATTATTGCTGTTTGTGGAAAACTCGGTACAACTTAAAGCGATTACATGAATTTGGAACAATATTTATGTTGATTGTGCAGTTACAGACGTTCTATTTTTGTTTACAGTTACAATGTGACTTAAAAATTCATCTGAAGGTTGGTCAACATTTTAGAGCGCCTGATAGAAATAAATCAAACACAATTGGGGCGAGGCCCGAAACGAAATTACCTTTTTATTTTTTTTTTTTTTTGCGATTTGAACACAAAACTGATTCGACAAAACTGTAGTCTCTATCGGCTGAACAGTCACATAGTTTATACGCAGTACAAATAGACAGTATTGACGGAAGAAACAGGAGTCACATCGCCTTAGAATAGAGTCTGATATTTTGTGTTCAAATCGCAAAAAAAAAAATAAAAAGGTAATTTCGTTTCGGGCCTCGCCCCAATTGTGTTTGATTTATTTCTATCAGGCGCTCTAAAATGTTGACTAACCTTCAGATGAATTTTTAAGTCACATTGTAACTGTAAACAAAAATAGAACGTCTGTAACTGCACAATCAACATAAATATTGTTCCAAATTCATGTAATCGCTTTAAGTTGTACCGAGTTTTCCACAAACAGCAATAATATTACAAAATGCGCAATTTGCTCACGGTCCCATAGTTAATCAATAATTGAATTTTGTTTTGTCAAAACAATGCCTTTATACTAACAAAACAACTGGAGTGTTTTCATCAGCGTTATTAATAGCATTTTTAATTAATAATTTATAGTTAATTGGTACCTACTAAAGATTCTAAATCCTTCCAACAAAATATTAAATAATCTAAATCTTGATGCTGCGGCAATCTCTAGATCTCACCCCTATTTTTATAATGAAACAAAATGTAAACAGTATAATAAATCAATTAATGCTGTTTAAAAATAAAACTATTAAATAAATCAGATGAACCAAAATTAATTAGTCTTTACATCACTTGGAATACCATTAGTTATGACTTCTCTTCCTTAAAATGACTTCTTTAAAATGGCAGATCAAGTTTTAAAATGACATATTAGTTTTTAAAATCCATTAAGTATGTCGAGAGAAAAAGGTATGTAACCGAAATACCAATTATTGAAGAAGATAGAAAATTTCATTTAAAATATTTAATTTTGACATAACTGTTCAAAAAAAATTTGAATTAACAATATATTTTATAAGTATCTTAAGAAAAAATCAAACTACCTTTGCATGGATAGCGTTAACAGCCAAACAAAAAATTACTGAAAAAGTCAAGTCAGCAAACTGTGGTAGGAATACAATTTTATTAAAAATAAAACGTTTGTACCGAAAATTAGCAGCCTTGGTTATAAATAACCCTCCTTTCACATGGCCCAAAAACTGCCATAAGAAATTACAAAGGACAAAAGAAGTTACTCTATTCCCATCATACATACATTGTGACCTTATTACTTACTCAATCTTGTAGATAATCACGTCTTCTCTTATAAAATAACTAGCTGTACTCACACGGATACTTACGAAGCCGCAAATCTTCAAATCAAGACAATGATTTCAAAAAGTGACTGCATTGTCTTGTCTAATGATTATTTTATTCCTTTATCTGCGACCCCTGGAGCAGCCGAGTACACAAAGACAATGCCAGGAGCTTCGGCAGCGGCCGTAATTGCGGACGATGCGTCAAAGAAACGCTCGTTAAAACCGGCATCTCACAATTAAAACCTTTAATTACTTTATCCCTTCAACAATCAAGCGGTTAGAGATAATGTGAGATTGGTGACAGAGATTTTTTATTTGATAATGAGTTTTTAGGAAATAGGATTCACAACTGGGTTTTAGCGTTGATAAAACTGAAGACCAATTGAAAAACGAAACAACAATTAATTGTTCACTCCACCAATTATAAGTTACAAATATCATTCCCATTACCAAAGATGATGAAAATAGTTATTCACTACGACAATAATGTATTGAAAATCTAATATAAAAATACCAAACAAACACTTGTTCTACTGTTTAATAATCATTAGAGACACGAGAAAGGCTGCTGTGTTGCTTAAAAACTATAATGATTAGCAAAAAAATGTCAAAAGTGAAAGTTTCTATAATCAAGCTTAAACTTTATGAATGGAAGTTTTTCCATAACATGGCAAACCTCGCAAATCTTTGTAATATATTATAAACTGACCAGCACCCGTAGGAGATTACCAAGAGAAAAAGGTTTCTTTTCACATTAATGATCACGCAAATCGCCCCATAACGTTTAAAAACAGAGAAACCTTTGGGAGGTAAAATTTATCTATACACGTTAAGTAGTCATAAATGGTGATTATAATGCGATAAAAATCAGCCAGTTAAAGTATCACAACACAACAGAGGTCACGTGATATTCTAATAACCGATAGCATAAACTTATCTCACAACATCAACTCTTGTTACCACATAATTATTCATTCCTTCCCGTATACGAGGGGGTGACATGATGATATTGCCTGACTTATGCACGGGTTTTGGATGATGGAAAATATTTACATTGAGTCGGGTTTTCTTATATAAACCACACACTTGAGAAATTACAAATATAACAGGCATCACAACATTTTCTTATAATCTATAAGAGAATATATCTTCATCACGAGCATCAACATTTACTCACATTAAGAGCATAAAAGGTAAAGAACACAAAAGGCGCTTCTACGTATAACCGTTATTGATCATCTGGTTTCTGAAGTAATCTCTATTCCTGAATATAATTAACACTTTAAGAATTAAAGCTAACTTAATTTTGAAGTAATAGGTAAAATATATATTTTTATTAGGCTAGTTATCACGTAAGACCTAAACGAAACCAAAAGGATAATTTCAAAGCCTTCTCAAGAAATTAATTACAGTTTGAATTCGTACGTTCGTGAATGTGCAACATGGTCATATAGAGGAGGGGAAATTCAAAGTTCAGCTAAAAATTCGAGTTGGCAGGCTAGTAGCAGCTGAATTGCTTGTTGAGCGACTGAAGGACATATTTACTCTTCGACCACGTGGCGTGTGTGTCCGGACTTGTCGGAACTTGCACGTGCATGTAGTGTAGGAGCGTCAGTACGTGACGGTAATGGCTTGGCATGAGAGCCATACTGGCTGACGTCACGCGACCACGGACGCTACGGCGCTGACGTCACGGATTTCCGGGAAACAATCGTTAATTCATGGTTATAGCCCCTAAGCTGTGAGAATTAACGTAAGACTAAAATACTTACAAATTCCGTCAAAAACAGCTCAATGTTAATTTATAAACATGGTCAGGACATGTTTCGATGTCAGTACATCATCTTCAGCTGACGAAAACGTGAAATTCTTCGGCTGTTAGGCCTCGTCATCTTGGTTAAAAAATAAATAAATAAATAACACATACAAAGTTCACACATACGCACATAAAACAAACACCGAACTACAATACACAGGCCTGTGACACGGAAACAATGCAAAGATTGCGTCCCGCCGATGGTCGGGGACAGACTGGAGTACGTTTCCTTATCTAGGCGTATCAGTGATATCAGGAGGAACGGGTACAGCTGTAGGCAGGCAATTATCCCCAATAAGTGAATTGAAAATTGAATGAGAGTTGAATTGAAGTTTTTCGTTGATAATACTTTCATCAGGATTGTTGCCCTTAAAACATTTTTAAATTTCAAATTCTTCTAGCGTATCCATCTTTTTCCCTTTACTGCATATGTGTAAAATCTCGAGGCTGTCCTCAATACCGCCAATCGAGTGATTATAATCAATTAAATGTAGATTTTTGTTTGTCCGTTCTCGGGTCGGGAATATGTTCTCTGAATCTAATGTTAAATCCTCGTCCAGTTTGACCAACATAAGTACTCGGACATTCGGTGCATTTCAATTTATAAATACCAGTTTTCTCAGTTTTTATCTGATTCCTGTTTTTGCTTCCTAACATACTTTTTACCCGGTTTAAAGTGTTGAATGCCAGTTTCATATTGTGTTTATTTAGTTCTTTGCGGAGGATATTTTGTATTGTATGGTTAAATTCAACGCTGATGTATTTGGATGTGGTATTATTGTCAGTTGTAACCATGGTATTTACATTCAAAGTTTTACTTGTATGTTTCCGGATGAGTCTGTCCACCAAGTTTCTCTTGTAACCATTGGCTATTGCGATGTGCTTTATTATTGCAACCTCTTCTGATACGAATCGTTATTTAATGGAATGTTTAATAACCTATGCACCTTGGAATTGTAAGCGCCCATATTTATTTATTTATGGTCTGGTTTGTAGTAGTAGGTTTTCTGTATATGCTAAACTGGAAACTATTGTTACTCTTATCTATAGTTAAATCTAAAAAATTCAGTCTATTGTCTTCTTCAATTTCCAAAGCGAATTTTAGTTTCGGAGCTATTGTATTCAGATAGTTGTGCAGAATATTGAGCTGTCGCTTGTTTCCATTAAATAGAATTATGGTGTCATCTACGTATCTACGATAAAACATAATTTTCTCTCTATGTTTGTTCTTATCCGACATGATATGTTTATTTTCTATATGGTTTAGATAAATGTCAGAAAGAATGCCAGAAAGGGGTGAACCCATAGCTAGCCCATCAGATTGCTGGTAGAATTTATCATCGAATGTGAAATAATTTTGTTTTAAGGTTTCTGCTAATAGAGAGAGTAGCTCATCGGCGGCTTCGGGAAAAAGACTAGAATTTTTCAAGTGTTCAGCCACAATATCTAACGTTTCATTTATTGGTACATTTGTATATAAATTAACAATATCAAAAGATGCCAGAAGTTGGTGTGTTTTTACATTCATATCTCTGATGTTATCAATCAGCTGATAAGAGTTTTTCAAACTAAAATTGTTTTCCAGATTTATGTGATTCTTTAACAACTAGGGGGTTGTAGGGGCAAAGGCCCCTAAAAATCAAAATGGTGATGTTGTCTCCAAAAAATAAGTTTCAATTCATCACCTCCTTGCACAATTACTCTATTTCATCTCAAGTTGTAGTATGATTATACGTTTGGATTTTCTGATAAAATATTACCTGATCTTGAAGAAACATTTTTGACTTGATTTTAAATAATCAAATCAGTAATTTACCAATAATCTCCCCTTTACTAAAATACAGTATTCTATTTTATGGGGAAAAACGCTTTTGCACTATTATACAACCGGACTCGGTAAAAATAGTTTTAACCTTAAACATGTTCATAATAAGTTTGAATACTCAAGTCAATAAAATAGTTCAATCCAACATTAGCCCTTTAATACTGTATACTCCTTCACCCTGGACCCCTGTGCCCACCATTCCCCCACACTCGCCGTGTCCCCTACACTCGCCGTGTCCCCCACGCCTCCCCGAGTCCCCGTTCAACTCTCGGGTCCAGTGTTTCCTGTAGCTCCAACACGCCTGGGGCCCAAGTAACCCCCATGCTCCCGGACCTTGTGCCCCCATGTTCCTTTTTCCCCCATTCTCCCATGATGCCATTTATCCGGTTATTCATTATGGTCCCCGTGGTCTCTATGTTCCTCATTCCTCTTCTGTGCCCCCCATTCCCAACCAGCTTTCGTGCCACTGACATCTCTAGTGTCCCTTGTGCCCCACGCTTCATATGCCCGTGCCTCCATGTTCACCATTTCACCCCGTGCCCGCTATGTCACTCATGCCTCAATCTTGGCCCCAATGCCCCCTAACCCCCAGTGCCACCTACACCCCTCGTGCCCCCCCCCCCATATCCCTCCACCCACGGTGCTCTGTGCCCACATGACCACCCTTCTTCCCCGTGGTCCCGATGCCCTCTATGTCCCCCATGCCTCCCGCGTGCCACCCCATACCCATCTAACCCTCTTGCCACCGACGCCCCTGGTGCCCCTTGTGCCCCCACACCCCCCGCTACCACATGCCCCCGTATTCCCTCTGTCACCCATGCCACCCCATAGTGCCTATTCCCCCGCACTCCCGTGTACTCCATGCTCCTCTGCCCTCGTGCGTTCCTCCCATTGTCCCCTATGTCCCCCATCCTCCCTCGTGCCCTCTATGCTCCCATATCTCGAACATCCTGTGCTCCCCATAGTCCCGTATCGTCATCCCCGCCATCCTTCCCGTACCGTCCTGTGCCCTCCGCAGTGCCCCCTATTTCCCCCGTGCCCCCATGCTCCCTTACCCCCCGTGCCACCGACGTCCTCGTGCTATGATTGTAGTCTATTTTGTTCTATTCGGTCAATTCAGTATAACGTTGATTGATACACTGTGTTGTCCGTTTTCGCATACTATTATTTACATGAAAAGCTCCCCGTCTTTATGGACTAACAGGCGTTTATTGTTTTCCCTACGAACAACATAAAGAAATAACCAGAGAAGGGATCAAACCAGAACCAAATATTCATCATTCGGAGGTTATCCAATGTTAGTAGTTTGCATAATATGATTCAGTCGGAAATAAACAAACACTCAATAAAACGGTTCAACTCTAACTACTCTAAATAGCCTATATATAAAGCATTACTGTAATAACTAAACGAAATTTACTGATTATTGACAATATATATTTAACAATTATATCAAACATGTAACGTCTAATCTACTTTTAATCGTGATTTATCAGCATATAAAAAATCATTCTACTCCTGCCTCCTTAAAGATATAGATGGGTCACGAAGAAGACATCCGTTGTGAATAGGTAATTTGTCCATGACTATCACTGTTCTTCTTTTTTATAGTGTATTGCCAATTTTTTAAGTTATAATTTTATGGTTATCTTAACTCAAAATATCTGCTCAATAAACAGCTGAGTTTAGGATAAAAAATATTTACTTTAACATCTGCTTAATTACACGTGCAGATCTAAATATCTTCTTCCCATTAGATTAACATTGGGACTTCAAGGTCCAATGGGGCAAAGCCCAGGTAACTTTTGATAATTCTGGTATTTTTCCTTGCGTCCTTGGCCCAAAAGCTTTAAAATGAGCCATCATACGTTACCCTATCTTCCTTCTAACTCGAGATATTTCGTGGGGACCGATTCGCTTACGGAATTATATATATAGATTTTTCGAGATGTTTGGCCAATTTGTAGGTTGGTGCGGATGTATAATTAACGAGAGGACGGATTGGCACGCCTTCCTTGTGGATCTTAAACAATCGTTACTGTTTTATACTCGGATAGAGGTCATGTCAAGTCCATCACTGTTGGCGACTCGCAATTAATTAAACCGCTCCATAGAAACCAAATTGTATTCAAAGCAAATTAAAAAAAGAACACAATAGCTTAAACAGGACTTGAAACTTGGACATACACGTAATTTTGGTTGGTGATTTATTTAAGGTTACATATCCACAGTTATTCTCATATTTCCATTAAAAAGTATACAAATTGAACAGTTTCAATCAAGAAAATAGATTATTTGAATAGAGTTTTACAACGTAGAAGTCATTCTTTTTATTTTCGACATAAACAAAAATTGTAATGTTTGGGTTTTGGGTATGTTATGGGATTGCGAACCCGGCTTCGGTCGAAACCCCACGGTTAAACTGAAATAGATCAGTATAATGTAAGGCGAGGTGCAGGCGAGGTGCAGGCGGAAGCTAGGACTTTGGCGTGTCACCGCACATTGAGTCGAGGAGTGACAGAGGTTTCCTCGCTTGGCTCGGACTTTTTAATATAACATAAGTCAAAAAACAAAACTACACGTAAAACTTACTGATGACAAATATTTAATTGACAACTAACTGCCATCAGCTTGACTGTTAATCAGAACATGTTTTTTATTAAGTGACAAAAAATCATTTACAACTTACACTGGTGTAGTTTAATTCCTTGACAATCTTGTCCCAAATTTCATCCTTCATTTTCCCTCTCATATAATCTTCATTAGAAGTGTCGTACAGCACAGGATGATCTTGAACTAGTTGAATTAGAAGCTTCCATACCGAATTTGTCCACACAAAAATACGGGAGGGCAAACGCAGGCGCGTGCGAGGTGCAGGAAAACTGTATCTCAACCACAACGCCGCGGAGGCCCGCGCGAGGCTGCACAGAGGCTGCGCGCAGCCTCTGCTCAATGTGCGGTACTCCATTTGAACACGTGTATTACAAAATCAGCTGCGCCTCGCCTGCACCTCGCCTGCGCCTCGCCTCGCTCCAATGTGCGGCGGGCCTATATACCCGAGAGTTTGTGGGAAACAAAATGATGATCAGTTATTAGTTTGTAATTAAACAACGATGCACTCTGTACAATCTAACTCAACAATTGTTTAAAACAATAGAAGGCTATAACTAATCACAAAGGTAACACGAGATAGGCCCGAACTATAAAATGTTAGATATTATATTAAAATGGGGGAGAGAAAGACTAATAATACCGAGTAGTTATTAATGTGGATACTTAGAGCGGTGTGTGATAAAACTTTAATATTTTATTTCTTAACAGTTGCTATAATAACGCTCACATTGGGAAAATGAAATACACGGATGGAATTCGTAAAACCTGTGAATGGCATGAAGTAGTTATTCGTTTACGCACTGGAGGTTGGGAGAGTTGAACCTTCGTCATAATTTGAGGCTCTAAAACACTGTTAAGAAGTAAGGCTGTGTTTTGATGTTTATTTTACTTTTTTAGCTGTTACAAAAAATCTCAAATAATGAGATTTCCCTTTCTTTGCTTTATGAAAAATTCAACTTGCGTGAATGAGTATACAAAGTACGGTAAGTCATTATTTTTAACGAATGTAGGGTTGGTCCTGTTTAAAACATTAGATAATTGGATCCCGTTATAAGCATATAAAGATTGACTAATATCGTTGATTTATATTACCAAGAAAGACAAAACTTATATTTTCTGCAACGAATTGCAATGTTTTAAAACTGTGAATATTGTCAACGGAAAAATACTACCGCCAAATTTACACTTGAGTTTAAAGTTTTTAATTGAGTCCTGGTAACAGGTAAAAAGTCATGAAATGTTCTACTTTACCCTAAAAGGTGTTAAACTTTTATTTGTCAAAAGTCTAAAACATTAAATAAAAAAAAATTTCTAGTCATGATGTATAAACCGTTGAAGTTCAATGACTAAATACTTGTAAAACCCCTCAGCAATACGAGAGCTCTCCAGGATCAAGACTACAATGTCAGACCATGTAACCGGAATCTAGCGCGTGCTGGCGTAGTGCTATCAGTTACTGATAACTGATAAGCCTGTCCTTGCCACCAAGTCAGGTACTCCATCACTCGGCGTGAAAACTTATATACTCCATGATGTTAATTACACGACACGGCCGTGGATCACGCAAACTAACCCTTAACACTTCTCTTCAGGTTTTGTGGAACTGTAGCCAAACTAGGCTTAAAAGTATGGGTGTTTTGATGTTAAAGGGAGAATTTTGAAAACTGTTTTAATCACTTCAGAATAGGGTCTAATAAACACTTTTTTGTCCATTCGCGTGAATATGAAAGTGTTTTGAGAGTTAGGGGTTGAATAAGGCATGAAAACGAAAAATCCGTATTTTTTGTGTTCTGGACAAAATAACTTGGTAACCATGCAGATTAACAATTATCTTTAGAGGACATGAATTTTTCCCAATTAGATTTGATTCAAATTAATGATACTTTTGCAGAGACAAATCCCTTATTAACGTACAACAAACTAAAATAACTTTTTAGTTAGTGCAAATTCTTGACATTTTTCGGGTGCTAGGTATAGCGATAGTTACAGCACGCAAGATAATTTACTGGTTTTCGTATAAAAAAGGCCATGATAGTTTCTATAGTAATTTTTAATTCAATTTGCCCATTCGTTAACTTATAACCTTGGATTTGTTTTTTATAATTCATTCTTTTAAAAGCACCTTGAAAAATATAGTCAATTAAAAAAAAACTTTCCTACTCTAAAATCACCAGCTTTCAACGAGTACCAAATAATTTGGGTACAGATTATGAGCCAAATTAGTAGATGTAATGGTTTAATTTCCTTAGAAAGGTTTTACAAAAAATTGTAAAAACTTTTTGATTTTTAAACAAATAAAATTTTAAAACAAAAATGTTATCAAGTAATTTAATGAAAAGAACATAATCTTTTCTGTAACTATCGCTATCTAGCACCTGAGAAATGTCAAGAATTTGCACAAATTAAACGTTATTTTAGGTTATTGTAGGGTAGTAATGGGATTTGTCACCACAAAAGAATAATTAATTTGTAGCAAATTTAATTATCATGCAGGGTAGTAATGTTTTTAACTTATGTAGTTTTTTTTTCAGTTGAGTCCTTTTTTAAAATCAATAATTATTATGAGTACCACATAGGAATAATTGCATTTTTTGTATTTGTATATTCTGTATAGTTAAAATATTATTTGCTGGGGAGACTCCCACCCTAACACAGAAGTTTTTGCGCTTCTCTTGGGTGCGTATTATTTCTTTTCAATTAATTAAATTTGTTTGGTACCAACTTTAAGTTATTTGTAGGTTAATGTTATTTTATTTAAATTGAAGTGCCTTTCATGTAACATTTATGTACTATTTGAAGAGAAATAAAGATTATTATTATTATTATTATTATTATTATTATTATTAATTAGGAACAATTCATATCCTCTGAAAGTGTGTGTACCTGCATGGTTACCGAGTTATTTCGTCCAGAACACCAAAACAAACGGATTTTTCCTTTTCATCCCTTATTATTCATCCCTTATCTTGAAGCTCTCATTTTCACGCGAGTGAACGAAAATACGTTTTTTCGGACCTAATCTGAAGTGATTAAAACAGATATAAAGATTTTCCTTTTCAACATCAAAACACCTATATACTTTTTATGCCTAATTCGACTCAACTACTACTCTTGTACTACATCTATTTTTATAAAGTCATTAAGCAGCGAAAACGTGGTGGTTTCAACATAATAAACTCACAAGCTACAAGTTGTCGTGGAAAATTGGAACAACGAATATTTACTCAATTTACAATAGTTATCAACAGTTTGGACTCAAGTATTTATGTTTATTCGTGTTGTGTCATTTTTTTTTAATATACGATAATTTTAATTTTACATTACCATATACCTTAAAGGCCCATTTTAGGAACAGCACAGTTTGCTAAGCTATTAGGTTTGAACAACTTATGGCCCATTTTCAGCGTGACTTAAAAATTCATAAAAAAGTCACTTAGAGAATTAACATAGGACGGGTCTTAAGGTATTTATTTAATTGTTTTTTTATGTTGAAAATAGTTTTATCCACAGTAATTAAAATAAAGAATAACATTGAAGGATGGAATTTAATCGTAGACCCTAAAGAATTTCTTCCGCCAACTTTACGTTTTAGGCACATCAGCAACTCAACTACGACATGTTTATAAAAAATCAAATTCTTATTTTTATTTTATATCTAAATATAACACCATTATTGCATTAGGCTTGGCAATTCTTAGTAAATTTTCAATTGGTTACAATATCACGCTGAAAGGAAGTATAAAATCAAATGAATTAGGTGGTGGGAGGGGAGGAATAACAAGAACGGATTGATAGCAATCACTGTTGGTTGGAGAACACACCCTTACTTCGCCCTCACTCTCGAAGGTTATTGGTTATCTACTTGACTGCCAATCCATTCCCTGTCTGACTGCCTAGCTAGTGCCTGTGATTGCAATTTGGTCTTAACCAATTCACCGGAAAACTCACACTTAGAAACCATACAAGTGTACAAACTCCAGTAATACGATCAAGTAAAATTGATTCAGCAATTGAGTCTAAATTGCGCCACGAAGTTTAAGAGATTTCTAAACAATTGTTGCGCGTTTCTAAGAGTTGCGTAACGTTTTGTTAATCCTCAAAAATGAGTCTCACTGTGGCTTTATAGTGTACATTTCTCTAAAGCGATTCAGATTTAGTAATAGACTAATGTACTCAAGGAATCCATATATACAAGTTCCCAACATTACAACTTGGAACAAAAACCTAACAATATATATATTTCGCTTAGTAACACGTCAATGTGGAAAAATTGCTCAGACCTCATGGAAAATTAGCCAACTGTTTATTAGCCAACTGTAGCTAACTGTTTATTAGAATAAGTAAAATAACGTATCATATAAATAGAAATACTATTGAAACGCATTTGTTCATTGTTCAATTTTTAACTGTAAAACCTTTACTAAACTATAACTAACCAAATTATTTTATAACAAATTTCGATTAAACTAAAACAACAAATCAAAAAAATCCTGAAACGAAAAGGAATCTCTTAAGAACCTATATTACTTTTAAGATGTATTACTAAACTTACAATAGCCGAAAAACTGCCTGTTTAAGCATAGTCAATTATATATCAAAATATGACCAGGAAACCAATAGATGACCAATGAAAGATGAAAGGAATAAATTTTCTATGAAGCGGGTAGTGATATCACCAGTGAAATAGAGAGTATATTTTAATTTTACATGCATTTGTTTATAAAAAAATATACTCAATAACGATAAAATATTTTGATTGAAATAATTACATTTACTTAATTGAGACTTGACATCTCCTTCATTGAGCCAGTTAAGTGAGTTTGTTCGACCTGTGTCCCCTCACAAGGGTTGAGGTATCGCCCTCCCCTCGACCGCTGGGCAGGACGTGACGTGAGGGCAGAAACTCGGGTCGACCACGGAGACTCTGGGGAGCGGGCAGAGCGGGGGCGAGGCGACGTTACGTACAACACGTGACACGTCTCGGCCGGTTACAGGAGACACTTTAAAATAACATAACAATTGCTGAGAAATCCGTGAATTTTAATTGTAAAATTAATTTATGGATTGATTGAATGTAACTATATCATAAAATAATTCAGTCATATTAAGCTAAAAAACACAAAGAAAAAACATTAGAAAAAAATCACAGGCTTGGATTTGTTTTGAAAAATGCATCATGCCAATGCCAATCTAATGGCTCAGTGCTCTTAATTCGATCAAAATTTCACTTGATCTAGACCCTGAAACATCTGTTCTTCATGTTTTACTAGCATTTGATATTTTACAACAGCTGTCCAGTGATTCAATCAATTAAACTTCTCCCATAAGAATCTATAATACGTGAAGCAGTTTTTTGTGAACACTACTCCTTCCTTATTTCTGTACGAATTTTAAAGTTTGAGGTGTCAAAAGATTCGTCTTAGTTCGTAGTTTTGCAATACGGTTTTAGATTTTTAATATTTTTATTCTGAAGGGCACGGGAAGCCCTTGTTTTTTTTGTCCATAAGATTAACATAGATAATAATTTGTATTGAATTCCAAAATAAAACAGCTGTGGATAAAAAACAAACACACGTTAAAAGCTAAATAGAACTTTGAATTTTTTATGCAAAGGGGCAAGGTTTTATTTTGAGGAACACGGGTTAATGCAGCGCATTGCGCTGTGCAGGTACCCATAGTAGTCTAACATTGAAACGTTGAAATCCTGTAGGGCATGGCCAACGAGGTTAAATAGATATAGAGTGCTCACCAGATAGAGAAAAGTGTCCCCTTTTGACTGGGGCCATGTAACCCACGATTCCCGCCGTTTCCTTAATAACCAGTCCTTTGTTTACACTTTCCTAACAGTAATTTACCATCTTACCCACACCTATCCCAGGACTGTGGAGAACATATGAACAAAAGAAGGGCTGTTTCATTCTTTGATGTTGGAAAATGCCGCTTTTGAGTCAGGCCGGTGACGTAATCAATCTGATGTCCATAAGAATAACATGTACCAGCTGATCAGACTAGTGACGTTTTGGGTACTAATTTTTACGTCGTTTTACCCGCTAATGAAACAGCCCTTGTCTATTACATTGCAGCAGTTTTCCCCAGTCCTGCACCTATCCGATGTTTGTATCGTAACCAACTTCAATAGCCTGCTCACTGACCATTAAATCAAATAAATAAAAAAAAAAAAAAACAACAAAATAAACATATGTTTTAAAACTATCATCAGTAATTTTTAAAGCTTGTAGCGACCAATCAGAATAGGTAAAACTAGTAACCAAGGAAACGAGAGTAAAGTGTGGGATGGTTGCCAAGGAAACGGAAGGAATTATGGGTGAAATGGCGCAAATCAAAAAGGGACACAAAATTAACATGTGATGAGCACTCTATATCTATCAAACCTCGTTGGGCATGCATGGCCCTGGTGGCCGATGTGAATTCTCATGGGTTACTAATCATCTAAAGGACACCACCTTTCTATTCGCGGTTTCTCCTACGATGCACACAAGCTGAAAAAGGGAGAAAAAAATCATGCTTACCTATTATAGGATTGAACATTATTGAACATTAACATATAGATTGAACATTAACATAGGATTGTACATGTTCAATTATTATTATAGGATTGAACAGCTGACTGTTTTTGAATGCAAACATAGAAAAATTTCATCAAATAATTTTTAGATTTTAGACAAGAATAATATTTAAATTTAGTGATTTTGTGATATAACTGCATTAGATAAGGTAAAATATTGTAATTTAAAATTTGTAATGAGTTCTTTCTAATCTACTATAAGCATATTACCAAACCTCTAATAGCATAACCTAAAATTTCATTTAGAAGTATAAATATCAACATGACTAGAAATATTAATTCAACTTTCTCAAAAAATAAAATATGTGACAATTGTGGAAATTACTTCACTGAAATAGGATTGAAGAAACATTCACGCAAATGTGAACTTAATGCGAAAAATGACACAAGTATCAGTACCAAAGAATCTTCATGTTGTGAAGTACTGGACATTAAGAATGAAACAGATATGCCCAAATGGAGAGAAAGACTTGAAAAAGTTGAGAAAAAATGTAATGACTTGCAATATATTAGGGAGAAATTAGATAAGGTTGAACAAATATTATTAAATGTTGACAAAATGGTCCAAGGAAGAGAACTACGTGATAACTCTACCCAAACAGATTGGGATGTTTTTAAGGAGATTTCAACTATTAGGCAAAGCAAAGTAAATCAGGTACCTGATGATTCTTGGAGTACAGTGAAATTAAAAAAATCCAATAAAACCAAACACCGTAACATTACTTTGAACTCTTTTGAATTAAACATTTCAAATAGATTTGATGAGTTAAACAATTATGAAGAGAACAGTATAGAGGAGTGTTCCCAACAAATTACCCTAAAACCCCGTGCGTGTCCCAAGACTTTACACAGGAAAAATACAAATAAAAGTAATAAGGATGAAAATAAAAGGTCAGAATATTATCGGTTAACAAGAGAAAAATTATCGGACACGGATATATCATTATTTGTTGATGATTTCTCTTCATCAAACAACTTAAAGAATACAAGAATCATAAATCCAATGACTAGTCATGCAATAAAAAATTTTGAAGATCCATGTGGAGTAACAAAACTGATGGACATCAATAATGTTGAAACCATGTTACTTCCCGTAAATGATAGCATGGATGATAGTGAAGGAAGCCATTGGAGTCTATTGGTTTTTCACAAACAAGACAACTGTTATTATCATATCGATTCTTACCACAACCTCAATTATAAGAGTGCAATCAAAGTAGCAAAACAATTGGATAAATGCAGAGGTGTTCGTAAATCTGCCCCAGTAAACACAATTCCGTGTATACAGCAAGATAATTCTATCGACTGTGGGTATTTTATGATTCATTTTATGAGTACAATAATAAATATTCTAAATAACAATTTAAGCCTAAAAGATAATGTGCATGAATTTAATTCAAATTTTGACATTAATTTAATTGCAAATAAACTAATTACATTGAGACTAAAGAAGAACATACAGAAAAATAGAAATGACAATCCTAATAAAAATAAGGGCTTTAGTGCATCCTCTGCATATGAGAATCAAATATGTAATGGACAGATCCACATTGAAAGACAACTGGAGATTGATCCACAACTTAGTACTAATAGGGCTATCACACAAAATAGTAATATGTATAACAAAACTAAGAAGTCTAGAGATCTAAGAAAGATTCATATTGTAGGAGATAGCCATGCTCGTGAATTATCAACACTGTTAGACAGTAAATTGACACATTATGAAATTTCTTCAACTGTTTTACCTGGAGCTCCTCTTCATTTTATAATGACAAAACTTGACAAAGTTTGTCAGGATTTAAGTATAAATGACTATTTAATTATTATTGGTGGGACAAATGATGTAGATAATGATCATAATTTTAACATAAAACCTTTAATTCAAGAAATTATTCAGAAGACTAACAACGCAAATATTATGATAGCAGAACTTCCTTATAGATATGATAAAAATGAAATGAATAGGCTAATAAAAAACATTAACAATGTAATGAAAAACGAAATTAATTTCTCATTAAACAGAAAACTAAAGTACATTAAGTTAAATGGTTTAAGAAGATCACATTACACGACACATGGTCTACATCTTAATCAAGCAGGGAAAAATATATTGTGTGACATATTAAAGGAACATTTAACAAATTTCAGAGCCTTAGCAGAAACAAATCATCACGGAAATCACAGAGATAATTTAAACTTCAAAACTTTATCACCTCAAATAGGAACATGACACCTTTTCTACCACCTAAAAATAAAAATAATTCAAATTTGGGTAGTAATTATATAAAAATACTAATATGGAATATAAGAGGATTAGTAAATAAATTGGATATTTTAAATAATTATATTAAAAGTGGAAAATTTGACATTGTTTGCCTGAGTGAGCACTGGGTCGAACAAAAATTTATCAATCTGTTAAACATTTTGAATTTCAATATTGTATCTTCATTCTGCAGGCAAGGAAGAAAAAGAGGAGGAACTTTAATTTGTATACGAAATTGTATAAAATGTACAGAGATAGTTAAAATTAATAAACTTTCAGAGGAAATGATTTGTGAAATGTCATGTGTGAGGCTACATGATCTTAATACAATTATATTGGCAATCTATAGGCCCTATAATAAAAATGTTGATATATACCAAAAATTTCTTGACCAATTAGAAGCAGCTCTTAAGTATATATCGAAATTCAAATGTTCAATAATAGTTGGTGGTGATTTCAATGTAAATATTCAAGATCAGTCGTCAATTGAAACATATCAATTATGCAGCTTATTTAATAACTTTGGATTAAACTATACAACAGATGAAATCACTAGGCCAGGAAATATAAATGAAGGTTCATGCATTGATAATGCTTTCACTAATATAGAAAGTCAGTTACTATTCTGTAAAGTTTTATTCACCCCGGAATCTGACCATAATGCCATTAGTTTGTCTGTAAAAGTTCCTCAAAATTATCTGCAGCAAATTAACTCAACCCAACCAAAACTTTGTAGAGTTATATCTCAAAAAAATATTATGTTTTTTATGCAATATCTGAATACTGTTAATTGGCTTACAGTTTATTCACAAAATGACATTGATAATAAATTCCATGAAATGCACAATATCTTTCTTGCTATAGTGGATAACTCCTTCCCTCTGAAAAAAATCAAGAATAAAGTAAAAGATCTGGAAAACAAGTGGTATTCTACTAATCTTAAGCTGATGAAAGTCAATTGTAAAAAGCTATTTCTTGAAGGCCGCCTCCATGGGGATATGGATTCTTATAAGCTAGCAATAAAAGAGTATAAAAAAGCTATTAAACATGCCAAAGTGTGTTATAGCAGCAAAATTATATCAGGAAGTTCAAATATATCAAAGGCAATGTGGGATGTAGTTACGACAATTTGTGGCACCAAAAAGACTAAATCATTAACATATCCTACAAATTTAACTGCCGATGGATTCAATAATTTTTTTGTCAAAAATACCAAATCTATTATAACCTCTATTCCAGACTGTAATAACTCGGACTTTACGGATTATTTAAAAAATGTACCAAAGACAAGACAAAAATTTAAATTCACCAAGATTAGAGTTGAAGATGTGTATGATGCCTTGAAAAGAATGAAATCCAGTTATTGTATGGATATTTATTACATTAATACAGTTATCTTAAAAGAAGCGGCAGTAAATATTAGTGAAGTTTTGACGTCATTATACAATGAATGTATTGATAAAGGAATTTACCCACAACTTTTTAAGTATGTTAAAGTTACTCCGATACATAAGAACGGATATTTTATTTATGAAAATTATAGACCCATTTCAATTGTTCCGGCATTATCAAAAGTATTAGAATCAATACTATATGATCAAATATATAATTTTTTTGAAGATAATAATTTGTTATCACAAAATCAATATGGATTTCGAAGAAACTATTCGACAATTGATGCATTGTCCAAACTTGTATCAAGCTCTATAAACAATATAGAAGAAGGCAAATTGGTTTTCCTGCGTTCATTTGACATATCAAGAGCATTTGATACAATTTCTCATGACGTTCTTCTCACAAAATTATCTTATTATGGTTTTGATGATACTTCATTATCTCTGATAAAATCATTTTTGACAAATAGATTACAATACGTAGAATTAAATGGTATATTTTCTGAACTAAAGGTTGTAAATTATGGAGTTCCTCAAGGATCTTCCTTGGGCCCCCTACTATTCAACATTTATGTTAATGATTTACCAATGAACATCTTATGTGAAGACATAGAAACATTCCTATTTGCTGATGACATCGGAATTAAAGTATCTTCAAAAAATATTAAAGAAATTGAAAAAACATTGACGTTAACTACAAACAAAATTCAGGATTGGTGCAATGCAAACAAACTAAAATTAAATTTATCAAAAACCCAAAATATCCATTTTAGCTTTTCAAACAATTTTAATGATAATTGCAATTTAAATTCACTAAAATTTCTAGGAATTGTGTTGGATAGGAAATTTGATTGGACAGAACACATACAGCTTACCTTGAAGAAGTTGAACAAAGGTCTATTCTGCCTTAGAAGACTGAAAAACAATGTCAGTGAAGAAGTCTTAATTCAAGTTTACTATGCATACATTCATTCTATACTCAGTTATGGCACACTGTTGTGGGGAAAATAAAAAAATTCAATTCAACTATTCAAAATTCAAAAAAAGGCTTTGAGAACCATTTGTGGAGTCCCATCCAAAACACATTGTAGACCTTTATTTCAAAAATTGAACATCATGTCTGTTCCATCTATATATGTCTTCCAGTCTCTAATACATCTTAAGAAAAATATTCAAAATTACAGTGAAAATAACATATGTCATGAACACAATACACGATCAAAGAACCATTTAAAAATTAATAGATTAAAATATGCAAAGTCTCAAAAAATGTATTCATATTTAAATGTAAAATTTTTTAATGCTCTATCTAAAGAAGTTAAAGGATTATCAACAGAAAAATTCAAGAGATACATCAAACTATTATTAACAGAAAACTGTCTCTATTCAACAAATGAATATTTTAAAATAGTTGTAAATTAGCAGCCTATATATGTGCATAAGTATTTATATATATATATATATATATATATATATATATATATATATATATATATATATATATTGTAATGCATCAATGATGCCTTATACAATAAAGATTATACAATAAAGAAAGAATAAAGAAAGATTAATTATATACTTGAAAGAGTTAGTTACAATAACTCATGAACAGCCGAACCGATATGGCTGAAAATTGGTGGGGAGGTAGCTTAGGATCAGGTAGAACCAATACCTCCTAGAATTAGAATAAGAGAAGGCCAAACGACTGAAATTCGTTACGTCATATAAGTAGGCCGATGTGTGTTATGTTTTGAAGTAAGAAAACAGATGTGCTACTGTCAGTCAACGGGGTTTCAACTGTCATGTCTAACTTATTTGTTTACAAACAACGAAAAATCAAAACAACATTAGATAGGGTATTTTACCGTTTTTTGGGGACAACCAGCACCCTCTAAAGCATGAGTTGGAACTAATGATTTAACACATCAGCCTACTTATATGACGTAATAATCTTCAGTTGTCTGGCCTTCTCTTATTACTCTAGGAGGTGTTGGTAGAACACATAGGATACTTTTTATCCAGACTCCTCCATGGGGCTCTACCCCACTCGTCTTCAAAGTTACCATGTTTTTCTAAGGCCCGTTTACACTGGAGTTGTCAACCAAAAGTCATCAACAATTTTTGTCGACAACTGCGGTCGACAACCTGAATTGACAACCAAATAAATCAAAGTTGTTGACCAAATAAATGAGCGTTTACACCAGAGTTGACAACCAAAATCTGTTTTTGTTTATTATTTATGTTATTGGTTTTTATTTAACCTTTATGCTGATTTATTTATAAGTGAGTGTTGAGAATGTTGAGCCTGGATGACGCTATTTTAGCTGCGGCAGCGTGCATAATTTTAGCAAATCATCATCGGGCACCAAGAAGACACTGGGTAAAACCCTCACTGCTAGCAAGATCCACTTACAGTGGTAATGCGTTATTAAATGACCTGCAAAGAGATGACAGTGATCCTCTATCAAACGAACTAAGGTGCGAGGGTAGTTTCAAAAACTTTTTGAGAATCACCAGCCCTGATTTCGAATTATTGATCACTGCGATTGGACATAGGATTTGTAAGAAAGAAACAAACTTCCGAAAACCCATAACAGTGCGAGAAAGAGTGGCTGTAACTATGCGGTATTTGGCAACTGGCGATTCCTATGCAAGCCTCAGTGTTTTGTTTAAGATTTCAAAATCTACGATATCTCAATGTGTACCTGAGGTGTGTGAAGCACTGATAGATTTTCTAAAGGATAACATAAAGGTAAGCAATAAAAATACAAGTAAAATATTTATTTTTATTCATAAACTACACTTAAAGTTATACTTAACTAAACACATAGAACGATAGGGATTTTTTGTAACTTTGCAATATCTTACAAATTAGACCTAGTAGTAATACAAAACGGGGTTTCAATGTTGCTATACTTATTTGGTAACTATTGTGTTTAACTTACAACTGTATAAATGTTTTTCCATTATCATTATAATACTTTTCCAAACCAATAAGCTCAGTATCAGAACTATTATTTAGAGTGTCTATTGATCGGGAATCCGAGTTTTTGCCACTATTCGAATTATCTCCAACTTCAGCAACGGCGACGGGACTTGAATGCTCGTCCATATCGTTGATTTCAATTTCAAACAGAATATTACTAATTCTGTTCCTTGCTATGGCCCTGTTCCGATCACTTTTCATCCTTCTCAGTTGGGAAGCTACATGTTCCCCAAATATATCGTGCTCGTCTCTTTGTTTGACTTTTTTTCCAAATTCACCATAGTTTGGTAAGCTTTTTCAACCATTGGGTTAAGCTTCCTCTTACGTTTAGTAATATTAGTTAAAGAAATGGAAGGGGTTCTTGTTATGACCGTAGGATCTTCGGAGATGACATGAGGACTTTCTGTGTTGACAGTAGGCCTACCGGTAGAGAGACATGAAGCTGAAGTGCCGTTGGTTGCCGTTAAATTAGATGTTTCGCGTATCTGAGGGCTAGCTTCGTCTTCATCCTCAATGAAGTCATCGGTTTCGTCGACCTGAAACATAAAAATGTCAATAGTCTATTAGTTGTAAAAACAACTAATTTTAAGCTTTTAGTTTATTACTCTTAAAACAAGATTCCGCAAAAATGATTACTTTTCTTACAACTTAAACTTTAATTACTTAAGATTAGTTAAACTGTTATGGTAAAATTATTATAGGCTAAATATATTTCATCGTACATTTCATACATACATACATTTCAAATCGTATGGGATTGCATTTGTTTGACACCCTGTTTTTGTACTTTGGTCGTTTTCGCCATGCACTCTTCCTGACGTGTCGGCAATCAACTGATGAGGTTTGTGAGGCCAACCTTACATCTACTGATAAAAATCGTGTTTTGTGCCTTTGTCACATAAGTGTTTTTTGTTTTATATTGTTTGTGTTTTGTTTTCAGCTTCCCAAATCCAAAGAAGAATGGCTGCACCATGCAGAAGAGTACAACCGCCAGTGGAATTTCCCCCATTGTTTAGGAAGTTTAGACGGGAAACACGTGATGATACAAGCACCAATGAACACAGGAAGCGAATATTTCAACTATAAAGGCTTGTTTAGCATCGTCCTACTGGCTGTCGTTGACGCCCATTATTGTTTTACGTATGTTTCGGTTGGATGTCAAGGCCGGATTTCTGACGGAGGAGTTTTTGCACAGAGTTCGTTATGCAAATTGCTGAAGGAGAGCAGTTTGAATATTCCAGAACCTTGCAAATTACCTGGGAGATACCTTCCAGTGCCATTTGTATTTGTGGCAGATGATGCATTCCCTCTTCAAACCTCCATCATGAAACCATTTCCTGGACTGCATGACAAAGGGAGCATTGAAAGAATTTACAATTATAGACTAAGCCGAGCTCGAAGAGTAGTAGAGAACGCATTTGGTATTCTCTCTGTTGTATTCAGAGTGCTAAGAAAACCGATTCTTCTTGAGCCGGAAAACGCGGAGAGGGTCGTGTTAGCTTGTGTGCATCTACATAACTTTTTACGCAGAAGTGAATCATCCTGTGCTTCATACACACCTTCCGGCTCCTTCGACTATGAAGATGCCCAAACAGAATCTCTAGTACCGGGACAATGGAGAGTGGTTGGAATGCCAAGAGAAACATTGCTGCAAATCAAGCGAATACCAAAGAAACCTTCAAAACTAGCAATGCTCTTCCGGGATGAATTTGGGCACTACTTTAAAAGTCCAATGGGTAGTGTGTCATGGCAAGAAAAATATTAATTTAGTTTCATGCTTGTGAATTTAGAGTGATCAAGTAACAGTAACCCTACTTTATCATTATTGTAATATGAATAAAATGCCAAAAAAAAATCCTTTACAGTTAAAAAATATAACTCCTTTCAATTCAATAACAAATTTAAACGGTATTAATATGAATATATAACTTTAAAGACGCAATCTATCATACAACATACATCTACTATGATTTACAATTAAAGACTTACCTGACTTGACGGATTCTCAAGCTCAGTCTCACGAGTCTGTCTTGGAGCCGTTTTGTCTTTCAAAAACATAAGAGAGTCGTAAAAAACCCATTTTACTTTGCCCTCGTCAGCTCCCATGCCTGATTTTCCTTTTTTCTTCTTGTCAATTCGATGAAAGGTTGTGATTAAATTAGTAATTTTTCTCTTTACCTCCGCCTTGCTAACGCCAAGCTCGCGAGCTATATCACTCCAGGCATAGTTTTTGACGTTCTTATCTTTATACTGAGGGAGTATTTGGTTCCACAGAACCGGATTGGCATGGTACAAATTTATTAACTGTATAATCAAGTCTTGACTCCACTCCATTTCCGTTTCTGCACTCATTTTGAAATTGCTTTTGTATCACGGCACAACACTAAGTTAAAGGTACTTGAGGGTTATGTTGTGACTGACTCAAGACAAGAAGGAAGAAGAAGGGCGAAGTCTTTGTGAGTACGTGGTTGCAGGAGCCAAGAAATCTAGAATGAGAAGGATGTAGGTGACATCAACAAAAACAATAACAAAATCGATGACGTCAAAGGTGCAGCACTTAAAATATTCAAAGCAAACCACTCATGTGTGAAGATAAACAACTTTACGTCAAAGGTGCAGGAGATACTTTAAAATGCTTCAATCAGCTGTTAATGTCACCTACCTTGGTTTGTTCTAGTTACATTGGCAGGAGCGAAAGAGTGCGTTCACGTTCATCCACCGCAAAAAAGATTTGTTTACGTTTTGCCTATCACGGGACAAATTCCATACACTTTATTTGTAGGATTTGTCACATGATATGCAAAACGTAAACAAACCTCTTTTGCGGTGGATGAAAATGGACGGACCCATTGTTTGCCGGGGTCAGGTAGGGGGGGGGGGGAGAGGAGAATTAGTTAAAAACTCTTTTAGCGAATTCCATCGGTACCTGTGATCAAGCAACTACGTCACTTTATTTATGTTGACCGACCCCGTACGGGAACTAGGGCCATGTTTTACTAAAATACTGGTTAATTAGTTAACAATATAGTTTTTATTATATATAGTAGGCCTACATTTCACCAGCCTATTCAATTTGGTTTTCCAAAAAGTCTTTTCGAACAAACCAATTGATGTAATATAACATTTAGCTGAGACAGGTTATCGTCCGCTAGACCACTTATTGTTTACATAACCTCATATGCATGTTTTTACTTTTTAAATAGACCTAAAATATTTATTAAACCGTATATTTTTTAATGATTCCATAATTTAATAAGTACTCAAAATCATGAATTCATCATTTCCAGCCATAGTTTATGAATATTACGTTTACAACAACTTGTCCTATCCAAATATTCTCGCGAAATGTTGTTTATTTTGGTTACTACGTGGCCATCGCCGCGCCTGCCGCCGCGCCACTACGCAGAACCAGAGGGCCAAAATAATAGGCTCTATCCGACTGATCCGAAAAAAACTGAATTAATATTAAAAATAAAACATTTAACATTTTCCATCTGAAAGTTAATCAGCGTCACTCCAGGTGGGGTCAGTTTTATGGCTGGCCGGTGGGGTAGGAGTTGAAAAAAGCATATTATTTCGGTCGGCTATTCTGCCTCACGTTAACTTGTCAAGGACCCAGCCGCCGGGTCATAACTAGTCCCACCTGAAGGGACCATGGAAGGGACACGAGGCTGTCCTCCAGTTAAAATATGTAAAATGGTTGATTAAAAATTAAAATTCAGTATGGACACAATACCAAGCACCCTTTCGATATTCTTATACACAACAAAGTTTATGTTGCATAACTATATCAAATTCAGTATCAAATTATTCTGTGATTCGAGACGATGGTGTATACTATTATTTAAAAAAGTATAATTTTAAAATTGTTATTATGTTTTTACATGTAAACACCTAATGCAATCAAACGAAATATCAGAAATTTATTAATCAAAGGTTGGTAGAAATGTAACCGTATGATACAACAACTTGTATGTACTACACTGGTCGTCAACCAAATTTTGGTCGTCAACCTAAATTTGGTCATCAATCTAATGAGTTGCTGTAGCGTTTACACTGAGATATCAAAAATGGTTGACAACTTTTGGTCGACAACTGCAGTGTAAACGCGCCTTTGGCAGCAACATTTTTGTGTTGGAACATATGATTACTTTTAGGAATACTACTTCTATAAACAGCTGTTCTAATTTAAAGTATTTAGGGAAGAATGGAAATAAAAATACCTCCTTCGAAGCAGACCAGCGTACTCAGCGAATTTCCAACGGAATTTTAGTACATTTTCCTTTTTCCCATAAACACCATGAGGGTGAGTATGAAGGTTTGCCGCCATATGGGTTTTGTAAGTAAATATTAGTTAAACCGTACCTAGTGATTGGAAATATCAAATTTTATCAAGTTAGGGTATTATATTGTTTTCCCAATAAGGGTGAGTACGTAGGTTTGCCGCCATATGGGCTTTGTAAGCGAATATAAGTTAAATCCTTCCTAATGAATGCACATACCGAATTTTATCAAGACATGTCAACAAATAAGCAAGATAAAAGGTTTTGTTAATTTCCCCATAAGAATTACATGGAAAAATATTTTTGGATTTTATCCATAACTATTTTAAGCCAAGTAAAAAAATCAAAATACTATATTGTTTGTTGTTTTACGCTCTTTTAAATGGTTGAAATTAAAATCGTAAAATTTAAAAAATCGAGGTCCAAAAAAAGCCAAAAACCCCTTTTTTTATTTTTTTTAAACCCCCATGAAACCCCGTTTCCATGATCCGATCATTCTGGTTTGCGAACTCATTCAAGTAGATGCTGCCTTACACCCATGCCCATGCACCAAATTTCACCAAAATCAGAGGTTCCGTTCAAAAGTTATATTGTTCAGGGGCACATTTGAATGAACTGTGTTTTTAGCATCTAGGGACTTCAAAACAAAAAAGTATCATGGTCCCGGGCTTAGGTCTTACCGTAACTACTTCCGTAATACCGCATTCCCTATAGAGAAATTCGCTAAAACTAGAGGATATAGACTTTCGGCGAGTGAGTGGAGCGAACGAGCTGAACGAACCAGACGGCGAGTAAGGGTGGCGAACGAGCTCACATGAAAGGGAAAAAATCTTCACGTTGGCCTTGCAAAGCATGCCGGGTAAGCTAGTTTTTAATAACAAATAATTAAAAGGCAAATGGTATTTTTCTCGTAACGGGTTTTCACTGACTATACGTATATAAAGGTGAGTGCGGGGAGCGAATGATCTCACCTTAATATTATTTTTTTAATTGAAATATTATCTATTTTCTTCTTTGGTGAATCAAGGAATAGTAGCTAATACTATATTTTTAAGGCAACAAATAAACAATTAGGTCTAACTGTTTTAAAGAAGTGTGTTAATTAGTATAAGGTAATGACTACGAACTGTTTTTGTAAATAATAATAAAAAAATAAAAATAAATGGATACCGAGATAAAATGTATAGTGTGATATGTGCATACGCACCAACGAAGTGGAGGTTGGAAATCATAATTTGTTTTTAACATATTAGTTTGGATGAGGGAATCTTCAGAGTAGAATATGTTTTAATAAAGTTTATTAAAGGGTTGTCAATTAATTTTATACACATGTACTTGTAAAAGTACGTTAGATCAATACAGAGCCTTCCAATGAAGTAACCGACTAATCAAAAGGTAAAGATTAATGGTTGATGGTTAAAAAAAAAAAACATAATGATTAAGGATAATGTCAACTACTAGTTAGATATCTTATGAAAGTTTTTAACCACACCTTCTTAGAGTGCCGCAGTATTATTATAAGCTATACCTCTAATAGAAAAAACTAATTATAGAAGTGTTGTAATTTTCCAGTGAACTAGTTATAAGCCACCACCGCACTGTAGATTAACGATGGTTTGCGGTTGTTACAAAGTAACCTCCAGGTTGCAGCACTGTGCAACGCGTGTGCAACTCGTCACCCTGTGGGCAATGCACCTGACATTTACAAAGGGGACATGTAGAATGAACACTCAAGAAATAATCTACTATATACGCTTTTAAATACGCAGTACATTTTTCAACTTTAAACTTGAACCACTCTTGATTTTCATATTTTATACTCCTTCAGTGAAAATAATAACAAGAATGATTCCGCAGACAATGTATGGGACTTACACATACACATCAGGTCTTTCAACAACTTTTAACTTCACAGGTTCATTATTCTAGTTTTTTACATTTCACATTTCAATTTAATTTAATTTATTTTAAAGCTATCAAACAGATAGTTTTTCCAGTCTTCTTTATCTTCTTCGATTGTTTCTTTTCTTCCTTCTTATTCGTTCACCCTTCTTCTTTCGTTCTTATTCATTCCTCATGATTATATTTTTATCTTAAATTTGTTAAGGGCCTACGGCACTGAATATTTTTCGGCTTTCTACTCTTCCTTCCTTTAACCTTTCCATATTTCCTTCCACGTCTTTATATAAAGCATATATAAAGATACAATATATAAAGGTATATAAAAATACTTATACTGTATACTCTATAAAAAACAACATATAAAGATGTTTTATATCTTGTGAAACACTGGAAGAAAGTCCTGGAAAATGTGCTAGGCATGTACTATATTCCGTTTAAAACTAATGTCCGAATAAAGACGGACTCAAATTAACCCATCTTTCCCATTCCTCCCGCTACAAAAAATCCAATCAATCACAATCACTAACACTATAGCCAGTCAATGCTTGATGTCTGATGTTCCATGTCACTTAATGCTATTGATTTGCTTCTTTAAGAACAAATTTTGACATGGGGAAACAAACGTGGACTACGACAATCAGCGTCTTAAGAACTCTGGATTCATGGGCGAAACTAAAATAAGAGCTGATTGTGAAAAGAAGGAGGTTTCAGAAAGATGAGCGCGAATTTGTTCTGAGTTAGGAAATCAAATTCAGTATTTTGACCACTCTGTCATTTTGAACGAGGTTTAAGAGTTACTTATGACTAAATAATTATTTAACTAGGTATACAATGCAGTTGTCTGCTTGCAATATTTAGCGAAGCGACTATTTTTTAAAACCAATAATAGCAAATGTTTTATAGATAATTCAAGTGAGCTCGTTCGCTACACTCACTCGCCACCAGGGTCTAGCTCGTTCGCTGCGCTCACTCACCTTTTGGGTCGGCTCATTCGCTGCACACACTCGTCGCCAGATTTAGGTTGTTCGCTGCGCTTACTCGCCACAAGTCTGCAATACTCTAATAATTTTTGGTTACACAGGTTTGCTATACGACGGGGTATTATATGTTTACAAGATATTAAATGGTGCGTCGTCCAAGAGTTGCACCTCCTCTCCGTAAACGTGGCATTTCATTCACGTAAACAATCCACTAAAATAAACAAAACAACAATTTTACATAAAACTACTGTATTCACAAACAGCTGATAGTAACAGTCTGCAGTTAAATTTGATCCTTATAACAGCTGTATAATCAACACACAGTAAACAAACCAAATAAAATATTTCTCCTATTAAAATAACATGGTAACTTTAAAGGGCCGTAGGGCAGAACCCTTATGTCCGATTTGGACCATTTCAGATTTATACCTTCCCATAGATGGTTACTATGACCGAGCAAAATTTCGTGAGGATCACTCCAGTCGTTCAGAGGAGTACGTGTAAATAAAAAGCCAGAGTTACTATAGGAGCTTCGCTCGCTCCGCTCAACAATGCGTTTTGACATAAAAAAGCTTAAGCATGTCTCTAAAAAATACAAAAATTAAATAAAAATGTTAAAAAATGTGTTTTATACTAAGCATTTTCACTTAATTATACTAAGTATAAATTGTACCACTAGCTTTTGGAGACTGTGATAAGGGTCCATCCCATGTAGAGAATATAATAAGGCTAAACCACCCATTAATATTCGATTAATACCGATGTTCTATTAATAAAAAAGGAAAGTTGTTAAAATATCCTCTTTAAAAAATATGGCAATAAATTTCTTAAGCTTTGTGAAAAAAATCAGCTCACTGCTTAGCCATCAGTTGTGCGTGATTGAGTCAATATTCACCTCGGCCGCGCAGTGACAGTGTAGAAATGAATAATGAGCCGGTAACAAGCGGCGAGATAAGCTGTTGTTGTTATCACTTTATCAGGTTTTACGTGACCGCCTCTGCGGTATTTAACAACACTGTTTATGTATTTTATCGCTTGAAAATTATGGCCAGTTTAACTTTCAATAACATATCTAACTACGTATAAATACTTTAATATATATTACAACTCTGACATGGTTGACGAAATTTATAAATGGTCTCATGTTATTGGTAACTTGAAAAAAATTGTTCAAAAAGTGAAAAAAATTAATGCTCTGAATTATTATGTATTGGTAATGATAAAATATATACATACGTTTTTTTACAATTCAATGAGAAATAAAATGCCGAAAATGAAATTGTATATTTGATAAATTAACTCATCCATTCCCTTGACATTTAAGAATAGTTAAATGTGTTTTAAAATCTATACTTATTCAATACGCTAAGGCTTATTTATGTTGAGAACTCCTCCTACAATTCTCAACAGATTTTCTAGTTTTAGGTGTCGCTGGATAGGGCTTGGTCTGTCTATAGTTGTTTTCTCCAAAAATTGATGAGAACCGGACTTAAAATAAGGGCGCTATCAACACCTAGGTGGTGTTGGCGCTATCCACAAATTAAATTTGAAATTTTCCCATTAGAATAACATTGGGATTGGGTTGAGTATTTTAAAAATCTATTAATGTACAGCTGACGATAATTTTTGGCGATTGATTACTGCTATTCACAATATTGGATTGTTCGGATGTCACAGATTTAAAACTTGATGTAACATTTGTATTGTATTAAAATAAATTGCTCGATTTCGAGCAACACGTACACTAGTTATTTGCAATTTTCTGTTGAAGAATATTTTATTTTTGTTCGAGAATTTTATGTGTTAGTTTCATAAAATTTGTTTATTTTCTGTTGTATGCACTAAAGTCTCTAATAGTAATTTAAGGAGAAATGAATTTTTCATCTATGAAAAATCATTAAGGAAAGAGGGATGAGAAAAAATAGATTGCTAATGTTTGGGGAACCTACAACTTTGTGCTTTAAATTCCATAACTGCAATAAGTCTTGTATTATGAGGAATTTTGTAGTAATTAAATATTCAATACAACACTTCATTCCATAAATCTTACTACATCTTGGATTCATTGTTGGTTTTACTATGCCTGAAAAATCAACGTCTACTTACCATTCAAAGTAGTAATATTTCATGCCCCATCTATAAAATGATTAAAATTCAATCGTATATGTTTAGAGGACCGAAATAAGAAACTTTTAAATAATCTAAAACTACAAAAACAACATAATAGCCTGAGGTTTTTACGCTAACTAATCTAAATACGAGGTGGCCCGTGAGCAAATTGTGCATTTTATGATTCTGAATGAGTGAAACTCGCCTAGTACGTGAATGTTGATTATGAAGTAACAGAGATCTATTATTGTTTAATATCTTGCTTTTATAATTCATCTGAAGGTAATCAGCTGTTAAATTACAATTCACATTAAAGAACTTGCAATAAAAGTTGGTCAACATTTTAAAGCGCCTTATAGAAATAAATCAAAGGCGAGGGGGGCGAAGCCCGAAACAATATGACCTTTTTAATTACGATTCGTCACTGCGGTAAATCCTAGCTTTAAAATGACACCTCAATCTTAAAAATCGGTTCTGTATTTCGTAAGAAAAAGGGACGTAACAGACGAAACTCTTATAGAAATAAGAAGATAGATGTTCAATCAATTCTTTTTTGCGTTTTATATAGTAACTCTATTTTGACTTTAGATGTTATATAACAGAATAATGTCCAAAATTAATCTGCCAGCTGTTGTGTAATGATGTTATATTTTCAAACTATTTATAACTGCTTCACATGTCATGTGTTATGTTTTTTTAACTTTATCAATTTGCAGTACATTGTCTTGAAATTCACCCCATCTTGTGAGCCCCATAAGAAACACTGGTTCGTTTTTTGTAAAAACTGGAATATCAAAATTTTAAATAAAAAATTTGTTATAATGTTACAAAAGTATTTAATAAACAATTTTAGAAATTAAAAATATCTACAGTTTGAAATGTACATATCATGCCATATAATAACTTCACAATATAACGTTTAATTGAAATCAAAGAAAAGTTCTCAGGAGTTCAATTTTTCCCCCTTTTGCAATATATACACGTCGATAAACAGCAACCATTGGGTGGACCGATGCTTCTAGGTGTCAAACGAGGCAACTCAACCGTACATTCAAACCTCACAAGATAATTCTGTTATTCATAAACTAATGTCACTTGTTAATATAGAAATGATTTGTAGATAATTAGTTAACTTACACCTCAGAAGTGGAGTTTGTTCACCTTTTGATTTTTTTTTATCAAAATGTTGTTTTCAGATTTGTCATTTAATTAAAAATTAATTAAATTTGATTTATTTCATCGGTTTAAGCGAGATTGCAAGCGGTACAATCCAATTTAATGGAATAAACGACATAAGAAATCTGATTAATATACAAATTAGAGCTGATAAACTAAAATTGTGATAACTTACTTTTCACAAATGAATCAAGTATTGAGTTATTGAAAAAAAAAACATGTTTAATTTAATTTAGAAAAAGTGAATCCAATCGCTACATGAAATTACAAATTTGAGGTTCTCAACCAAAAGTGAGTTGATATTAAACTTGCAAATAGAAACAATGCAAGTTGATCCAACTAGACTTAACTTTTAGTCTCAGGTTTTCATTAAATAACAAGAAGTAAATTTATCTTCCAATAATATTAGTAAATTTAGAGATGTTCCCAATTTTATCAATACTTTTTCTTATAAAAATTGTGTATACTTTTTAATTTTATGATTTAATATTAAATACAGGTAACCACTGACAAATTCGTAAAAAAATTCAGTTGATCTGAACCAAATTAGTTTACAAAATATTCTACTATTAAACCCTGTTCTTACTTTTTTCAGTTTTTGTTAGTACAATAGTTTCAATGATTCAATCAATTAATTTAAATCGGTTTCATAAAATTAATATTGGAACTTTGAAAGCATTGGCTCTGGTAGCCAATGTGAATTACGAGTATAATGGGTTTCTTCTCATGTACATGACAATACCTATCTAAGAGTATGCGAGGATTTTTCAGACGATGCACACCAGCTCAGAAAAGGAGGTAAAGAATCATGCTGACCTATTAATATATAGATAGTTATTCTTAATATAATCTCAAAATGGGAGAAAAAGTAATCCTTCTGTAACTATAGGAGGGTCTGTGGCGATGCCATTTCCATGATCTAAACATCTAGCGGTTAGATTTTAATTAAACTTTGCATTTTAGAGTTTTTTTTAATCAAAAATAAGTTTAGAAACAGCCTCTGCCACAGGAAAAATCCAATTTCGTCTAAAATCTAGTTTTGTTGATTTAATGCAAAAACTAGTCAAAACGAGCACAAATGATTAGATTGTGATACAAACTGTTTAACATTTTGCAATTTAAACATTGGTCTTATGGGTTGCCAATTTGTAAACGAAATAATAATGAAAGGTAAACAACAAAAACACTGTTTTGATGCATTCTTTTTTTACAGCTGTTAACTGTGAGGAGGTATAGTTGGTTGTTGGTGTAATCTTAATAGCCTTGTTACCATGACACTATAATAATGAAAGTAAATTAAACCAACGAGCAAGACTCGGTCAACACGGTACTCTTAATTATTGATCTTACCTATCCTCTTAAACAAGTACTGTTTGTAAGGGCAAAACCCTTTGTCTAAGGATTTTGTGTTTTTTAGCGAATTTCCTAAAGGTATGTATTGCATATTTCCTAAATATGCAATTTATTGTGACATGAAAAATTGCTAAAACTAGAATATTTTTTTGTCAGAAACTAATAGCAATAAATTTGTTGGTACCGTAACGAGTTTTGTTTTCCTAATTTTTTAAGTGTTGGTAAATTCCAGTTACCAAGGAACACTAGTCTTCGAATTAACGTTCGGGCCAGGTTAGTTAAATATTTACTGTCACAAGACCAATAAAGTCACAAATCTTCCAAATTTAGTTAATGTATAGTTAATTTTAGAAACAGAATATTATTGTAATAGTATGCATTTAATACACATTTTATTAATTGAATATTATTACTTTCACACAACGTGTTCCCGACCATTTACTCCTGGAGACAGTTCGTACCATATGGACCATGGAAATATAATTCATTTTAGTAATAAAAGAACCTGTTGGATGGGAAGGTGACTGATCTAAGTGGCTGCCCGGCTGTCTGACCCTTGGCCACCAAACATCCCACAGCCCCAGCCCTTTTGGTAACGACGCGACAGGGCGGGTTCTGGATCAGACTGTACCCTATTCATCGTGGCCGCTCTCCCCCAAAATTCTTGAGTTAACCGCGGTACGAGGTGCATCGTTCCTGCTGCATTTATACCCGACGTCAAATGTCGCTAACCCAGTCCATTGTTGTCCATTGTTGCCTAAATCAGCTGACCGCTGTTGCTGCTAACCGCCGCCAGGTCCCAGTGTGCGTCACCCAGCTGACTAGCACTAGTTGTCAGTTCCTTAACCTGTGAACCTAACTACACTATTTTACAATAAAGCATTTTTATATTGCGTTCTTACTTATTTCCAACATATTAAAATGTATTATTTTGTTTCTGTAATCAATAAAATTACTAACTAAACTGGTAATTAATGTTATTTATTTGTCTATTGTATAAATTGGTAACATAACCTATAGACCTACCGTTAAGTACGTTTGTTTACAACATAAATTGTACCTAAATCACATTTAATGAGCTGAAAATGTTTACAACTATTAAATACAATATTAAACAACCATTTAAAACAATGTTTTCTAGTTTAGGCTTAACTAAAACTTCTTGTGAGTGTCATATTTACAAAATATGTACAACCATCATCTAGGCTATCTAGACAAATCTAAGCCTAAGCCTATTTGTAACATCACAAGCCCTTCAAGGTTTCCATGTCAGCATTATGGAGATATTTTATAGCTACTAAATCGAACAAAATCAGCTGACAATTGCAAATATAAACCGATGTGTTAAAACTTTAACACGCGGTTCAACTAATTCAGGCCTATACCAAAATGCAGCAGCCTATCGAGTCAGTAGAGCGAACGAGCTCGTGTTAAAAAGAAGGGGGCGAGTGAGCGGAGCGAATGAGCTCTGTCTGGAAACTAAAGTGACAATAATTTTATCGAGCAAATGCTCGGCCCCCCCTGGTACTTTTCATAAAATTGAAACAACTATGGTTTTGGTTCCCAACTAGCCTACTGATAAATATGTGTTATACTAACAAATAAAAACTGTGATATACATTATAATATTAAGTAATTCATGGGAATCTGGTTAACAGGACTTTATATTATAGCCTTTTTGTTTGATTAAATTTTCTTGGTATACAGTATTTAAAAGTGAAACACTAACTGTTTTATAGCACCAGAGGTAAATAAAACATGTTTAATAACTATTTTACGGAGAAAACCAAGAGATGGAAGTAAGAGGATTAAATTACTATTAACTTTTGTAATTTCAGTATAGAGGGCCACCGGAAGCCAATCAAGGGGATCATCGGTTAGGAGAGCCATTAAATACCGCCCGGCCGGTCACACGGTCAACTATTTTTCCCCTATCACTTAGCGACAAACGAGATTGGAAATATCGTTTCTTCCATTTGTTGAAACGAGCTAAGGATCGAAAATAGAAAATAGGGAGAAAATAACTCGGAAAATCTGTGCCGTCTCCATGAAATGGAATGCCTCAGAAATGTGAAATAAAATTGTATTTTTCCTTGTTTAAAATTCATTGTTGGTGATGGTGAGTTAATGTTATTGTTTAGTAAATTGTTGCGGACATTTCCATCACTGATTAGTAGATAAAATTCACGACGTTTCGGGATCTGGAATCTGATCCCGTCTTCAGGAGGAAGAAGTACCTAGAACAGTGTTTCCCAACCTTTTGATGCCCGCGTACCACCTGAGGCTTTTCAATTTTTTGACGTACCACGCAAACTCATACATCCCCCCTCCCTTAAAAATATAGCCGGAGAGAGCCTAGTTATTGTTTTCCTTTTCTTATATTTCATTTAAGTCCCTTATTAGTAGTCTGAGAAAAACATGAAACTCAATTTTAAACAATTAATTAAAAAAGTTTTATTTTAATTGAAAAAAAAACAACATAAATTGGGATGAACATTTTATTTTGAATCTATACATATATTACTGTGATTATTAATTAACGTAATAGTAGGCCATAAGTAGGCCTATATTATGTTTTCCACTTTAAAACTAAAAATTGCTAGCTACAGGCTTTATAAACAAAGTTTCATATGGCCTATGAACAATTGAAACAAATTGTTTCAAATATACACACTTACAGCGGAAAAAGGTTATTTTACATTTCTACAAAAGTAACTAAAACAATAAATTTACAAAATTACCAAACTAATAAATAATATTAAGGCTGCGGTCTACCCCAACCAAAACAAAAACAATGCCGAATGCCGCCTCGCGGCCGTAGCACTAGCCGAGTTTGATGGCTGCAGAGGTTTACGGGGATCGTGTTTCAGAATTAACCGATTAAGATAGAGATTGACTGTTAACTTATTCTAAAAGTAGAAAAAAGGATCTAGTCGGCTATCTTTTTAGAATTTTTAAATAAAATTTTTAATTTCAGTAATAACTGTCTAGAATCATCTGTTTTTTAGTTTTGTAAATGCAGAAGTTTACGGGGATCGTGTTTTAAAAATAACCTCTTAAGATAGAGATTGGCTGTTAACTTTTTTTTTAAGTAGAAAAATGATCTAGTCGGCTATCTTTTTAGAATTTTAAAATAAAATTTCTTATTTCAGCTATAACTGTCTAAAATCGTCTGTTTTTTATCGATTTTTAACTGAAGTTTTCTATTGGTTTTAATGAACTAATTACAAAAGTGTAGCAGAGGGAAATTAGTACCGTTATTCTTCTTTAATATGACACCTTATTTATAGCTCTAGGCTTCATTTGGCAGAAGATAACACGATTCTAAAAAACCCTTGCATTTGGGTGCGCGCCAGGGGTAGACCGGGGTGGTCCCGGGCTCCAGTCTACCCCTGGCGCGCACCCAAATGCAAGGGTTTTTTAGAATCGTGTTATCTTCTGCCAAATGAAGCCTAGAGCTATAAATAAGGTGTCATATTAAAGGAGAATAACGGTACTAATTTCCCTCTGTTACACTTTTGTAATTAGTTCATTAAAACCAATAAAAAACTTCAGTTAAAAATCGATAAAAACAGATGATTTTAGACTGTTATAGCTGAAATAAGAAATTTTATTTAAAAATTCTAAAAAGATAGCCGACTAGATCCTTTTTTCTACTTAAAAAAAAAGTTAACAGCCAATCTCTATCTTAAGAGGTTATTTTTAAAACACGATCCCCGTAAACATCTGCATTTACAAAACTAAAAAACAGATGATTTTAGACTGTTATTACTGAAATTAGAAATTTTATTTAAAAATTCTAAAAAGATAGCCGACTAGATACTTTTAGCGAATTTCCCAAAGGGAATAAGCTATTACCGTAGGTCTCATGGCAAGACCTAAGCACGGGACCATGTTACTTTTTCGTTTTTAGGTGCTCAGAAAACAAAAATAATAGTCACTAAAATTTATATATATATATATATATATGTATATATATATGTATATATGTATATATATATATATATATATATATATATATGTATGTGTCCCTAGACACGATAACTCTCGTAAAAACGGTCCGATCGTCACCAAATTTGGTAGAGATGTGTAATCCTACGTTTATTCGGATGAGTTCGTAAACCAGACATATCGACCTACCGGAAGGGGTAGTTTTGGGGGGGTTTGTACCCCAAAAATGGGTTTTTTCCATTTTTCATATGTAATTTTTTAAAATTTTTAATTTTTATTGTTACCATTGGATTTAGCTCAAAAAAACACACAATTTAGTATTTTGAAGTTTTGCTCTATCTTCATTGGTTACCGAGATATTACAAAGTCTAAAGACAGTACATTGTCTTTTGGGGCTCCAATGTTAATCTTATGGAGAATAAGGATGTGTTAATATTTCACTTATTAACCAATAGTTTTTTATGAAACTTGGTATTTAGCTTCATTTGGTTGAGATTCATCCATTTAAGGTAAAAAATCTTGGTTTTTGTACTTATCATGGCAGCAAACCTGCATACTCTTTTCCCATGTTAATCATATGGAGAATAGGCAAACTCTTTTATTTATGGACAGATATTGATGAAATTTACTATATGGCTTTATATGGTCGAAATAAATTTTTTCTATGCTAAAAACCTACTTTTAGTGTCCCCCATGGCAGCATACCTGCATACTCTTTCCCTATATTTATCTTAAGGATAATAGACACTTAGTTCCCTATTTATGAGCTCGTGATGAAATTTTGTTTACAAGTTTAGCTGGTCAAAATTAATATTACTAATTTGGAAATTCGCTGAGTACGCAGGTCTGCTGCGACGGGGGGTATTTTCTATTTTAGAATAAGTTAACAGCCAATCTCTATCTTAATCGGTTAATTCTGAAACACGATCCCCGTAAACCTCTGCAGCCATGAAACTCGCCTAGCGCTACGGCCGCGAGGCGGCATCGGCATTGTTGTTGTTTTGGTTGGGGTAGACCGCAGCCTTAACAGTAAAAGAGGTCGTTAATGGGAAACTTGCTGTTTGCTGTTATTTCATGCTCAGGAAATTATCCTTTTCAGGGGACTGATAATTAATCTGTACTAATTTAACATGCACAAATAACGGTCACGACACAAACTCTTTTGACTTCACTGGATTTTGGCTTTACCGAACTAATAGGCCTACACCAACTACCAACGAGGTTGGTTTAACCTTGTTATAATACACAGAATGTGTTCCAGGGTGATGGAACTTCATATATTCTCCGTGGATATGACAAAATTAATTTTCCCTCACGTTTCATTGTTTCTGCGGAGCATGTCTTGTAACTTCAAATAGTACAAGATAAATACAGAATTTAAAATAGGCATAATTCAAGGGTCCAGACGACTTGACACAAAATCATTAATCATTAGTATAAATATGCTCAGAGGAGGGAGTCTTAACTTAAAATAATTTAAATTTGTTGAGTTATTGGTACGAAATTTCTTTAGTAAGGAAGAGGTAAAGAGCTACCTATTGGAGTCTCTCAAATTATGTGTAAAAGCGTTGTAACGCAGAACTGAGCTGGCCACATCTGCTGTTGGCCTCTCGTAGTTCAAAAGAGCTTTTTTATATTTCGTGTATTTAATTCTTTTTCTTTCTTTGTCTCTCGCGTACCACCTGAAATGCTCTCGCGTACCACCGGTTGAGAAACACTGACCTAGAACATAACAAAGTTAGTTAAAACTGGAGAACCTGGTGTTTTTACTAACTTTGTTATGTTCTAGGTACTTCTTCCACCTGAAGACGGGATCAGATTCCAGATCCCGAAACGTCGTGAATTTTGTCTACTAATCAGTGATGGAAAATGTCCGCAACAATTTACTAAACAATAACAAAATTGTACTGACATAATCACTAACTTAATCATAACATGCGAAAACGTTCGTTTGGATGCTTCGTAATCATAAGATTGATTTAACACTAAAACATATACAATAGTGAACCCAACATTTCTTTAACCATAAGTTTTAGTGCAAATAAGACAGATTTGAATTTAATTTGTTTACTACATGTTCTTATATCGGCTAATTAATATACTTAATTCCATAAGTGTTTCGTCTATTAAATCCCTTTTTCTCTCGACCTATTTAACCGATTTTTAAGATTGAGGTGTCATGAGCGATTTGCGCACGGGCCCCCTAGTCAACATTAAGAGCACTCATAAGATATTCTTGGAAAATACTCTTAAAAAGTTGGAAGAACTACTTTGGGAACGAATTTTACAAACTTTTATGAAACCTAAGATGGAGTATAGCTAAATTAATATATCTACAGCATTTATCTAATAAAGCAATCCGGCCAATCTGTGGGCCTGATGTTTAAGTAATCCTTTAGTAAATAATTCTTTAGTAATTAATTAAAGAACTGTTATATATTATCACAATGTTGTATGAACCTCTATAGCAAGTCTATTAAATGGATATTTTAATCAATTAACCTAAGTGATGAGACTTCAAACAATCCATAAAGAAATAAATTATGAATACCCTAAAAAGCTTCCACCGTAGAAGACACAAAAAGCAAAATATTTAAAAATAAATCATATGATTCCACGTATCACAGGATATATAAACACCCTTGTATAGGTTTGTAAAACTTGTTAAGTGAAACTATCTTAAAATCAAACAAAACTGTGAGCTTAAATGATAAGCCATAATCTGTAAATAAAATACTACAGGTGAAAATGATAGCAATGGTCTTCACGGTCGTATTGAATCGTTGGAGGCAACGATCTGGATAAAAGGGGTGGGAACGAAGCGGCCGGCACGGCGCGGAGCCTTCGATAAATAAACGAGGAATCACAGCCGATTATCCGCCGTAACAATTGATTAAGGAGGCAATAAATAGAGGGAACCGAGTTCATGGAGTTGTCAGAAAACAATAAGACCGATATATAATCTAACGTGCATTGTAATGAGTCCGCAACAATAGCCGGCAATAATCGGCGAACCGGGGCGGCCTGGACGACGAGCCGAGACCTCTCGCCCACTCCCCTCCACTGTACCAGGCAGTCGAGACCTCCAAACACACTCTCCTGAACTAGACGACACAGTCAAGACCTCTCACTGCACTCTCCTCAACTGCACGACACAGTTGGGACGTCTCACTAGGCCTACACTCCCCTGAACTAGACGACACAGTAAAGACCTCTGACTGCACTCTCCTGAACTAGACGACACAGTCAAGACTTCACACTGCACTCTCCTCAACTAGACGACATAGTCGATACCTCTCACTGTACCCTCCTCAACTAGACGACACAGTCAAGACTTCACACTGCACTCTCCTCAACTAGACGACATAGTCGATACCTCTCACTGCACCCTCCTCAACTAGACGACACAGTAAAGACTTCACACTGCACTCTCCTCAACTAGACGACATAGTCGATACCTCTCACTGCACCCTCCTCAACTAGACGACACAGTAAAGACTTCACACTGCACTCTCCTCAACTAGACGACATAGTCGATACCTCTCACTGCACCCTCCTCAACTAGACGACACAGTCAAGACTTCACACTGCACTCTCCTCAACTAGACGACATAGTCGATACCTCTCACTGCACCCACCTCAACTAGACGACACAGTCAAGACCTCTCACTGCACTCTCCTCCACTGCACGACACAGTTGGGACGTCTCACTAGGCCCTACACTCCCCTGAACTAGACGACACAGTCAAGACTTCTCACTGCACTCTTCTCAACTAGACGACACAGTTGCGACGTCTCACTAGGCCTACACTCCCCTGAACTAGACGACACAGTAAAGACCTCTGACTGCACTCTCCTGAACTAGACGACACAGTCAAGACTTCACACTGCACTCTAATCAACTAGACGACATAGTCGATACCTCTCACTGCACCCTCCTCAACTAGACGACACAGTCAAGACCTCTCACTGCACTCTCCTCAACTAGACTACACAGTCAATACCTCTCACTGTACTCTCTTGAACTAGACGACATAGTCGTGACCTCTTACTGCACTCTCCTGAACTAGATGACACAGTTGAGACATTGCACTGCGCTCTTCTGAACTGGATAAGACAGTCAAGATCTCTAACAACACTTTCCTTAGCTAAACGAGAAAACCGAGACCACTAACCCAAATTCGATAGTATGGGCGTTTAAATTATACTTAAGGCTTTTATACTTATCAAATTAATCATTTTCCAATGTTTCCAATCTGGAGGGATCAGATCTTCCGAACAGCGGAAAAGGCCGACAAGGTAGTCACTTACCTTAGTATACTGATGGCCAGTGTTGGTTTCCCCGATCCAGCAGAAGATGTCTATTGATGTCCGCAGTCCAGTCCGTGCTTCTTTATAGAGTACAGATGTGGGCAGACACTCTAGATAAAGAGTTATACAGGTTACCACTCGCCCGGGTTCAACGTCAAGCGACTCTCCGGGTGTGTTCCACCTACCGGACAGTGTCCTGCCGTCCTGGTGGTCGCCGGAGTCATCCCTGTCAAGCCCTTGGCAGAAGAAGGAAGGCGATTTATCAAAGACAAAGCGATATCAGCAAGGACACAGCAAGAACAGAAGAGTGCTCCCGAACCTTCAACAGCTGTTGAGAGCACAACATCCGAGGATGATGGACTGCGAAACTTATCAAGCAGGTTCAACCATGGATGGAATGGCGCCATGGGGAGGTGGACTACTACCTGACCCAATTCCTGACAGGTAAGGCATTTTTGGTCGTACCTGTACGCGATGGAGGTCACGAATTGTGGATAGTTATAAACGATGGCTTGTGGATGCGATATTCCTTGGTGAGGATTAACGTCCGCACTAGTGAATACTATTTCATCAATAAAGCCCATCTATATACAGTATTAGCCAAAATAAACAGTACTGAACATATACTTTAGCATATATATGCATATATGCATATATATATAATAATATATATTATATTATATATATATTTTATAATTATATATATATATATATTATATACATTTACATTATATATATATATATATATATATATATATATATATATATATTATAAATTTATACATAAAATAAAAGTATTACCATTAAAAGTATTAAAAGTATTTCAGTACTGTTTATTTTGGCTAATCTATATATTAATAGGCAACCATGTTTCATTTCCTCCTTTTTTATCGGCTTATGGGCATCGTAGGATAAATCCGCGCATACCGTTAGAAAGGTATTGTGCTGTAGATGAGCAGAATCACGTTTTAATCCACATTGGCCCACGGGGCTACGCCCTACAGGCTTTCAAAGTTTCAATGTTAATCTTATGGGAGAAGGATAATTGATTAAATCATAAGACAGCTGTTGTAATAACAAATTCTAGCAAATCAGGAAGAACAGATGTTTCATTTGTAAAACATTTTTAAATTGGCTCAAGATCAACTGAATTTTTGGTCGAATTTCGACCAGCGGGCGATCTCTAATACTGTATTAATAGGCAAGCATGTTTCGTTTCCTCCTTTTTTCTCAGCTCGTGTGCATCGTAGGAGAAATCCTCGCATACAGTTAGAAAGGTATAGTCCTGTACATGAGCAGAACCCCATTCTAATTCACATCGGACTCCAGGGCTACGCCCCACATGCTTTCAAAGTTTCAATGTTAATCTTATGGAGGAAGGATAATTGATTGAATCATTAGACAGTTGTTGTAACAACAACTGCTAGAAAATCAGGAACAAACTGATGTTTCAGTTATAAAATGTTTTAAATCTTCTTGAGTCCAGATAAACTAACATTTTGGTCGAATTTCGACCAGAAGGTGATCTCTAGTTCTTATAATTAGACCAATTAGTGTATATGAGGTTGATATTGTGGTTCGGATCCCTCGTTAAACTGAATTTCCCTACATTACCATTGGCTGATGTTCTATTAATTAACAGTTCTGTCTAAGGAGAATGTCGGCCTTAGTCAGTAACAAGACTACAAGATCGCGCCACAATCATCCTACACTCATCTCTCATTCATATTCAGATTAAAATACCCACTATGTGAGGTATCTGTCCTAAAATAGTGATATAGTGATAATATATTAATATTATTTGTGAAAAATAAGTAAAAAATTTTAAATTATCTGCACTAATTCGTATATTGATTAGATTTTTTATGTTGTTTTGCCCACGAAATTGAATTGTACCTCTTGCAAACTAGCTTAAGCCGTTGAAATAAATAAAATAGAATAAATTTCAATGAAATGTCAAATCTAAAAACAAAGTTTTAAATAAAAAATCAAAAGGTGAACAAACTCCACTTCTGAGGTGTAAGTTAAGTAATTATCTACAAATCATTTTTATATTAACAAGTGACATTAGTTTATGAATAACAGAATTATCTTGTGAGGTTTGAATGTACGGTTGAGTTGCCTCGTTTGACACCTAGAAGCATCGGTCCACCCAATGGTTGCTGTTTATCGTCGTGTATATATTGCAAACGGGGAAAAATTTGAACTTCTGAGAACTTTTCTTTGATGTAAATTAAACGTTATATTGTGAAGTTTTCATATGTCGTGATATGTACATATCAAAACTGCAGATATTTTGAGTTTCTAAAATAGTTTATTAAATACTTTCACAACATTATAACGAATTTTTTATTTAAAATTTTGATATTCCAGTTTTTACAAAAAATGAACCTGTGTTTGTTATGTTATTCACAAGATGGAGTGAATTTCAAGACAATGTACTGCAAATTGATAACACAAAATCAAAACAAAAATAACACATGACATGTGAAGCAGTTATAAATAGTATGAAAATATAACATCATTACAAAACAGTTGGCAGATTAAATTTTGGACATTATTTTGTTATATGAAATCTAAAGTCAAAATAGAGTTACTATATAAAACGCAAACAAGAATTGATTGAACATCTATCTTCTTATTTCTATATAAGAGTTTCGTCTGTTAAGTCCCTTTTTCTTTCGACCTACTGAACCGATTTTTAAGATTGGTTTGTCATTTTAAAGCTTAGGATATACCGCAATGAAGAATCGTAATTAAAAAGGTCATATTGTTTCGGGCTTTGCCCCCCTGTCCTTTGATTTATTTCTAGAAGGCGGTTTAAAAATCAAAAGGTGAACAAACTCCACTTCTGAGGTGTAAGTTAAGTAATTATCTACAAATCATTTTTATATTAACAAGTGACATTAGTTTATGAATAACAGAATTATCTTGTGAGGTTTGAATGTACGGTTGAGTTGCCTCGTTTGACACCTAGAAGCATCGGTCCACCCAATGGTTGCTGTTTATCGTCGTGTATATATTGCAAACGGGGAAAAATTTGAACTTCTGAGAACTTTTCTTTGATGTAAATTAAACGTTATATTGTGAAGTTTTCATATGTCGTGATATGTACATATCAAAACTGCAGATATTTTGAGTTTCTAAAATAGTTTATTAAATACTTTCACAACATTATAACGAATTTTTTATTTAAAATTTTGATATTCCAGTTTTTACAAAAAATGAACCTGTGTTTGTTATGTTATTCACAAGATGGGGTGAATTTCAAGACAATGTACTGCAAATTGATAACACAAAATCAAAACAAAAATAACACATGACATGTGAAGCAGTTATAAATAGTATGAAAATATAACATCATTACAAAACAGTTGGCAGATTAAATTTTGGACATTATTCTGTTATATGAAATCTAAAGTCAAAATAGAGTTACTATATAAAACGCAAACAAGAATTGATTGAACATCTATCTTCTTATTTCTATATAAGAGTTTCGTCTGTTAAGTCCCTTTTTCTTTCGACCTACTGAACCGATTTTTAAGATTGGTTTGTCATTTTAAAGCTTAGGATATACCGCAATGAAGAATCGTAATTAAAAAGGTCATATTGTTTCGGGCTTTGCCCCCCTGTCCTTTGATTTATTTCTAGAAGGCGGTTTAAAAATCAAAAGGTGAACAAACTCCACTTCTGAGGTGTAAGTTAAGTAATTATCTACAAATCATTTCTATATTAACAAGTGACATTAGTTTATGAATAACAGAATTATCTTGTGAGGTTTGAATGTACGGTTGAGTTGCCTCGTTTGACACCTAGAAGCATCGGTCCACCCAATGGTTGCTGTTTATAGTCGTGTATATATTGCAATCGGGGGAAAAATTGAACTCCTGAGAACTTTTCTTTGATGTTAATTAAACGTTATATTGTGAAGTTATTATATGGCATGATATGTACATTTCAAAAATGTAGATATTTTAATTTCTAAAATTGTTTATTAAATTATACTTTTGTAACATTATAACCAATTTTTTATTTAAAATTTTGATACTCCAGTTTTTACAAAAAAAATGAACTTGTGTTTCTTATGGGGCTCACAAGATGGGGTGAATTTAAAGACAATGTACTGCAAATTGATAAAGTTAAAACAAAAACAACCCATGGCCTGTGAAGCAGTTATAAATGAAAATATTTCATTATTAAAAAACAGCTGGCTGAATAAATTTTGGACATTATTTGGTTATATGAAATCTAAAGTCAAAATAAGAGTTACTATATAAAAAGTAAACAATAATTAATTTATTATTTTTTATATTTAGATTAGTTAGCGTAAAAACCTTAGGCTAATATGTTGTTTTTGTACTGTTAGATGATTTAAAAGTTTCTTAGTTCGGTCCACCAAACATATACGATTGAATTTTAATCATTTTAGAGATGGGGCACCAACATGAAATATTACTAATTTGAATGATAAGGAGGCGTTGATTTTTCAGGCGTAGTAAAACCAACAACGAATCCAAGATGTAGTCAAATGTTGTATTGTTGTATTGAATATTTAATTACAAAATTTCTCATAGTACAAGACTTATTGCAGTTATGGAATTCAAAGCATTAAGTTGTAAGTTCCCAAACATTAGCAATCCATTTTTTCTCATCCCTCTTATACTAAAGATTTTTTATAGATGAAAAATTCATTTCTCCTTAAAATCACTATTAGAGACATTAGTACATACAGCAGATAAAATATACAAATTTTATGAAACTAACACATAAAATACTCAAGCATCAATAAAATATTCTTCAACAGAAAATTACAACTAACTAGTGTACGTGTTGCTCGAAATCGAGCAATTTATTTTGATACAATACAAATGTTACATTTAGTTCTAAATATGTGACATCCGACCAATCCAATATTGTGAATTCACAATACAATATTGATATTGTTCCGCTGCCCCGTTGGGTAGCTCCCCGTTGGCTGGAGGCCACCCAAACTTTTGGTGCATATTTGGTGACCTCGGTCTGAAAAAAAATCTTGGAGGATGAGGGCTGCTGGGATTGTTTGTCAATGTGTCTCAGGGGCATCCTCCGTAGAATAAAGACCGATCTGGACCGCTAAGCAGCTCAAACCAGGCTGGTCAAGGAGAGAGCCCAATATTCTTAGGCTAATTTAGGGCTAGCCTGGTGTAATGTTACAAACAATTCCAATCTAGATTCCTGAAGAGTAGAGATGGTCTTTTAGTGAATATAGCCATTTTTAGGGGAGTCCCACATGACAGGCTCTCCCCCTATGCGTAATACATTTTTTCTGCCTCTCCCTAAAAAATATGGAGTAGCCTAGTCTTTTCATTATAATTTTTATCAAATTGTTGTTTTCACCAATAATGTTTCTTTGGCAATAGAATAGAACGAAAATCCACAAAATAAAAAAATCTTTGGTGATCGAGATGTACAAATGCGTCAAAGTGTCATATAATTTTATCATAAATCCCTGATTGTGCGTAAAACATAAAACACTCGTAGTGTGTGGTGATCACGAGCTCGGTGAAGATAATTATGATCCTCCTTAATGAAGACATTCCCGCCGGTATCGTGTGTGGTGCAGATCTGGCGGTCGATGTCCGATAGCTAGCCTCGCCGCGCCGCGCGGCGTGCCGGTCAGTCGACCCCGAGCGAGGCTATTGTTTATTGTGCGTTCCCATGCGGAGAGTAATTACACGCTCCTTCATCAATGCCCACATGATTTATAAGAGTCTGACATCTCACTTCTGCCCACCTCATTGTTACCGTATCAGCGAAACGTCCCACTGACCATTTCAATATGTTTCCTCCCATAATTGCCAGCTAAACAATTACTCACGTCAGAGTGTTTCAATTTACAAGCCGATTACAGAGAGTCGACGAGAATTATTGCCGAGTGAGTTACGAATTTATTCAAATAGGAGTGCTCGTCTGTCAGTTTCTGATGAATGAGGACTCTGGTTCACTGGAGGATAACGATAACTTATTGTTGTACTAGTGGTGCAACGTGTAGCAGTACATACTTAAATTTAATTTTCTTGCTCTGTGCTTCCTTGAAGTCCCTTGCCCCTTGAAGCATAAGTTTAATTCTTAAAAATATTTTACATCTAAGTCATTCCAAATTCTGTTCGTATCTGGTTCGTTTCTCAAATGAGAAGATAAGCCACACCACTCTAATCACAAGAGTGGTGCACTTAAAATGCCAAGGGATGCATTAGTTATTCTTGAATAAAACTTGATAAAACTACTTTTAATTATTAAAATACACACTCAAATTAACAGTCCTTTTAAATGCGAATGAAAAAAGTGGTATAAAAGTGTCATTACAATACTTGGAGAAGACGAGATTTTGTAACACTGTGAAATAGTAAAGCATCGCCATTGTCTTGTTGGGGGAGCACATACCTCAAACTAAACTGGAACAGTTGTATAAGAAAATATAAAATTTTATCACCGATAGTTCTTTTTAGTATGATACTGTTTTATTATGTGTGCCTTCCATTCCTACAAACATTGCAGAGAACCTCGGCTTTCATTATCATCACACAAGAACGAAAAATGCAGAGCAGACGTGTTTGAGGTATGAATTAGTTTGCAAACGACATTTTTACTAAATTTATCTTAGCTTTATGTAAACTATCGTTTGTTGATGATAGTTGGAAAAAACATTCGACTATCTTTAAACCTATTGTAGAATCGTACCTGCGTGTTTGCAAAGGGATATGTATGCGTTGATAGCCACAGTTGTAAAGGGAGTTAAAACCTAAGAAATAAGTAAGCTAATGGTAAGAACTTACCTAGAATGTGGGAAACCTTGTAGTTACCAATCTACGAGTTGAAAAGAAGATAAAAATAAATCCATATCATATTATTTTAATAATACTGTGCTACAGTTGAAAAATACAACGTGTGTTTGCACACTGTTTACAGCAGGAAACTCTTTTCATTCCTGCACTGTATATCTGCGCTTGCTGTGTAAAACTTTGCTCACTGGGTGCACTTTTAACTTTCCAAACGGAAAGGTAGCCAGGTCGGAAAAAACGTGTATTTGTGAAAATATTTTTGCAACACTCGCTTATAGGTCAGCTATTCCATTGTAGGACTTTTTGATAAAAAAAAAAAAAAAAAAAAAAAAAAAAAAAAAAAAAAAAAAAAAAAATTAGATCAAGAGCAACAGGTGTTTCAGTTTTCGAAGGCTTCGATTGCCACTTTTTTGGCTGGGTGAACGCCTAATCTAGTCGACATGTTTACTACTTTATTTTTCAATTTTTTATGGTAACTGTAGGCAACCTTTAATGTGGTATTTGTGCTGAAAGTATGTTAGCGCATCACCTAAATGACTATTATTTACAGCACTCGGCTGCAACATGTGTGCGCTGATGAGAAGGTTGGCGGGGCTGCGCGGCGGGTGGAGGTGGAGGTGGAGGTGGAGGTGGAGGCCGGTAGCGGTTGGCGTTCTCACCGTTGCGATTGCGCTCCGTCTCGTCCCAGTATAATAAACAATACCTCCTGTATGGAAATGGTCAAGTTTGAGTTATGTCGCAGAGACAGTGCGATATATAGCCGTGCCGTAGTGATCCTGCGATACACCAACACACGCGCACACACGCGCACACGCACGGGAGACGCACGGACACACGCACACCACACACACAGACGCACAATCGGCGCACAAAACAGCTTGTTATCGGTCAAAGCGGCCGCCACCATGGGCCGTTTACTCACTCACATAATTGGCAGTTCGACCACCAACAAATTGACAACAATACTTATTATTATACAACTCATTACATCACCGGTTCCCGCGATTCGCCCGGAGTTCTTTTACAAACTGACTCAGTTTCGGGTTTTTGTGTGAAGGATGGAAATAAACTTAAAAACACCTTGAGATACCTCAGGCTGTCACGTATCTCCAAAGATGAACTCCCGACACATTCACTCTAAAAAGGGTATACCTATAATAGTTTTTGTGTATCACCTAGAAGGCATATGATTTTGTCAGTGATGAGGCGTGTTAGGACCATAGTTAAGTCATATTCGTCTAGTTATATAAAATAAAAATGTTACAAACAAAGCCTATTTTTAAGTTATTGTTTCAACAACCCTTTCGGAGGAGGTTCCATTAAAAGACGAACAGCCAGAACCATATAGGTGTTTATTTTGATTAACATACCCTCTCTCTCTCTCTCTCTCTCTCTCTCTCTCTCTCTCTCTCTCTCTCTCTCTCTCTCTCTATATATATATATATATATATATATATATATATATATATTTGAATAAACCACAGAGAATTAATGATCCTGACAAATGAAACAGCTGCTATTTGTCAGTAACAAAGCTACACCTCATCTGATCAATCACAATCATCACACTCCCCTAGAGTCATAGGCCCTACACACCTTAAATACGCACCAAAGAGTACGTCGTGTATCAAATAGTATCAAACTATCAAAGAAGAGAACTTAAAATATATACGCAGCATTGTAAACATACAATGAAGTCAAGATAAAATGACCTTTTTTAATTAAGTTAGTTGGCACATGTTCAATTGCCTTATTTACCTGTAAACTTTCTAAGTATGCAGTGCGATCTATTACAGTTTCATTGTAAATTAATTGTTCTATATTTAATTATTAAATGTGTACAGAGTAACTTGAAAATAAATTGAGGTAACAGAACTAACTAAACATACTTGAGAGTTTTTATTCATTACTGATTTTCATTTTGCTTTCTGCAACCGATTTACAAAATTTTCTCATGATCAACGTTGAAGTGGAAAAGAAAAACAATGTTAGGATTTTGTAAACGACTTGAATACTACAGAATTCAGAATATGAAAAAGGCAACAACATCTATTAGATAGGTCTGTGGTCCATGTGTGTGTTTTGCCATCACTTGATCGCCCCAGTGCCATTATGATACAGGGACGCGGTGTTGGCTACTGATGAACCTCCATCAAGACATTCCACCACCCGTCACAAAACATTCGTCCCTGGTGGCACACGGATGCCAAACGGGTGACTGAATTTGATTTAAATAATGACATTTATTGTTACTTAGTGGTTTTTTGAGAGGCTACTACATAAAAGAACTGGACCAAAATTGGTAGATTTCAAAAAATGTTGAAATAAATAACAGAGAAAAAGAGGAATTTATTTTATTGAAACAAATGGATTTCTTTTATTGCTATCAAGTACCCGGCAGCCAAGTATTTGCTAGGTACTAGGAATACGCTCCGATGTCCGTCCCGTACGAGAATTTTTACTCACTTTTTAAGTTATTAGGTGACGTTTTTTATGATTTTTTATTTATTTATTTATTATTATTATTATTTTTAGGAAGAGGTGAGAAAAATGCATTACGCACACAGGTAGCAAGCCTGTAGTGTGGGGCTCCCCTAAAAAACGGAACGGGTTTACCCACTAAAAAACCTCCTCTACTCTTTAGGATTCTAACCTGGAATTGTTCATCACACTACGTCAGGCTAGGCCTAAATTTGGCTAACTCCTTATCCAGCCACTCGATCAAAGGATCTGGGCCACTTCGCGGTCCAGATCGGGTTTCTTTTCCAGGAGGATGCCCCGGACGAACTGTGATAAACAATCCCAGTTGCCCTCATCCTCCAAGATCTTTTGGCAGACCGAGTCCACCAAAAATGCACCAAACATTTGTGTGGCCTTCAGGCGGGACCCTTCCCAACGGGGGCAGCGGAAGAATGTGTGTTCCGCATCGTCGGGAACGCCCGGGCAATAAATGCAGTCCGGTGAACCGGTCTTGCCCATCCGGTTCAGGTACGACCGAAAATAGCCGTGAATTGTCAAAAATTGGCCGCCGTTCCACCCATGGTTGGACGTGCTTGATAACTCGAGCAGTCCATCGTCCTCGGGTGTCGTGCTCCCAGCTGTATTGCCACTGCTGGAAGGTTTGGGAGCGCTCTTCTGTTCTTGCCGTGTCCTTGCCAATCTCGCCTTGTCTCTGATAAATTGCCTTTCTCTCTCCTGCCAAGAGCTTGACAGGGATAACTCCGGCGACCACCAGGACGGCAGGCTCGGACACTGTCCGGTAGGCGGAATACACCCCGAGCGCCGCTCGACGTTGAACCCGGGCGAGTCGCAACCTGTACTACTCTTTATCGAGAGCGTCTGCCCACACCTCTGCTTTATAAAAAAACACTATCTGAACCGCGGACATCATCAGACGTCTTCTGCTGGATCGTGGAACCCCGACATTGGCCATAAGCCTACTAAGGTAAGTGACTACCTTAGCGGCCTTGTCCGCCGTACGGAATATCTGATCCCTCCAGCTTAACTTGGTGTCAACCATAATCCCGAAGTATTTAGCAGCACGAGTTGATTGGACCACCTCCCTTCCCACTCGGAACAGAACGACGGTGTCTATCCTCTTCTTCGTAAGGATCACAATCTCCGTCTTACGGAGAGCAAGCGAGAGACCGTGATCGGACATCCATGTGTTGACCACACGCATGACTCGGTTCAACTTTAGTTGGGCCAACTCAACGTTGCGTGCGACAATGAGAGCTGCGACATCATCGACGTACCCAACCAAAGTGGTTTCCTCAGGCATCTCCGACCTCAGGAGGCTGTCATAGGCAACGTTCCATAGATCCTGGCCGAGTATTGAATCTTGCGCGGCACCAGAAGTGACTTCCATCGTCCACGTTCCGTCCCTTGTGTCGTAAATAAGGCTTTGAGAGCGGAGATAATCCTCGATGAGTCGCAACAGATATGCAGGAACGCGAAAGGTGTTGCGAAGCGCATCCACATATCGAACCACCTCGCCGAGTTAAAGGCATTCTTGACATAAGCGTAACAAAGAAGCACTACTCAGCGAGAGAAATGGTTGTGGCTCTCGACTCTCTTCACAGCTCTCCATGGACTTCGGTGATAGCGTCAATCGTTGACCGTCCCTTTCTGAAGCCATACTGACGGGGGCATGAGTCCCCGACAGCTTCCACGGCAGAGGTCAGGCGGGAACTGATCAGCTTCTCGAACAGCTTCTCAGCCGTGTCCAACCTGTAGAAAGCATGTGGGACGACGACAGCTCGGGATCACCTTTGCCCTTGCTGATCAGTACAAGTCTTGCGGGTTTCCATAGGGAGCCGGAAACACCCCTTCTACCAAACAGGCGTTGTACATTCTCAACAACAAGTCAGCATTAATTGAAAATACCTTCTTTAAAGCCTCGCTGGGAATCCCGTCCGGGTCAGGAGCCTTGTTGCTCTTTAGGGAGAGGACAGAGGTTTCCATCTCTTTGAATGTGAAGAGTGGAACTTCATCTAACCATCCGAAGTCAACCGGCGTACATCCTAGGCCTAGCCTACAAATAAATACATACAAAGAATGATTTTAGCTAATACCTCAAAACAAGCGAGTAACTTAATAATAATTGCGCTTACTATATTAAAGGTAAATAGATTGTAGAGTAAAAAAAACAATACAATTTAAAATCCATGATTGCAAATTAATAAAAATCAAGTAATGTAAGTATTGTAGAATTACGCTTACTTAACACTTAATGCATATTTTGTTACCTGAGAGATATTCTAATTAGTTGTTCAATTTAAATCTTTCTCCCAAATAGATATTAGTTGTATCCCATAAATTAGTTAATCGCATAATTCCGAACGACATCAATTCATTCCACATCAACATGCCTATCTTTTGGTTATAACTTCAACAAGTAAACATCAGTGTTGATCTATTTAATTTAACAAATAGGTCTGTCACAATATCAATTAAATTTTATTTAAAAACGTAACATAACGGCGAGCAGATATAAACAAGAAAAGGTTATGTCGTTTTCAGCATACAGCGACAACTCAGTTGCGTGGGGAAAATAAACTGATCATAGCAACTACATTAGTCAAATCATGTAGCCTAAACAACTAAAATTCTGTCAAAACTTCCGGAAAATAAGCTTTTTTAATACTTGAAAATAATTGCTCGATTGTAGTTTATTACCTAGTTTAAAATACTTAAAATCTAACCTGAGAATTTCATTGAAATCAAATTAGTAATAAAAAAGCCTTTTGGGGGTCCAAAATTCGCCTAAGAGAAATTTAAACTCGATCGTAAGAATTTTATACTCTATGTTCCATACAGTAAAAATTCAATTAAACTTAAACAATACTTTGTAACCAAAGTAATATTAGCCACAGACTGTACGCTAAAATTCCAAAGCTTTTTTCTTTCAAGACGAGCTCGTTCACACTGCCAAAATAAACTTGATGATTATAGGTTTCCCCCTCTCCTCCACGACGAGCTCGTTCGCTTCGCTCTTTTGCCTTTCAGGATGCTTTAATGTAAGCTGAAGGATGTTGCACTCTGGTATGAGTTTAGTCAAACTGTAACAAGTGGATTTTACTTCCACGGTTAACAGCTGGGATTCCACATTGTTGCTAAAACCTTTGTTTTTATATTAAATTTCAGTTTTATCCTTAGACTTTACTCGTTTTAACTAAATAGTCATAAACACCAGTATAATTTACTATTTAAAAACTGATAAATTATTTTTACTATAGTCCCATTCTGTAATTCAATTATGCAAAAAGAAACAACATGTTTATACCAGAACAAGTGGTTCGTGCTTTGACAGTTGAGTCAGCTGTTTTCAGCAACCCTTTGGTTAAACATCATAATAGACCAATGTTAAAGTTTTTTAGAATTTCAATCCAAGATTATAACGAAATAAGATTTTTCCTAGCATAGAGACTTTATATAAGAGTAAATATTATTTTTATCCCTCGACTTATTTACATACTTTGAAAAGTAAGTTTTTAGAGCCGTCTTCAAGATCTGTGTGCATACATGCAAGGTATGTATAGCACCTAAATATTTCCGTGCATAGCTAGGTATTTCTGAGTAGGCCTACCGTACTCGTATTATAGAGTATTGGATAGGATACGGTACACAAAAAGGATAAAACAAGGGATACATAAAATAAGTTTTATTTATAAAAAGTAAAAATGTATTAGCGAAAAAGTAAATGTTATAGCGTAAAATTTCAACTTGGAAAATATAAGATTAATATACCTAGAAAAATTAAAATAAATATTCACAATTTAATAGTTTTGCTCTCGTTTTTGTTTAGCACATATTCGTTTTTAGCAAAAAACTACAACTGTCCTAAAAATACAATCTAACCTACCTATTTGTTTTACAGTTTATAAAAGTTTACTTAAAGCAAGTTAAATCAAGTGTTGTTCTGTCCAGACTGTATGATGGAGACATACAATAAACTGCCGCTCGCTGTCGAGTCCACATATTGAGGAGATGGGAGGGGAGGCAAAGCCAAAGTTTTACCTCGTGTAAGAGGGTGGCCAGGGGACCTTAGGGAAATCCTCTCTTTAACGTGAAATCGCCCTTCATATAGCTCGACCCCTCGAATTATCTTTATTAGTTTACCGACCCCCTATAAGCGATTGCTTCGGCTTCTTGCTTTACTTTACTTCAAAACAATGCGTTTTGATTCTCCTTGTGTTGTTCTTTTTTACTTATACGTCAGAAAATTATTTATAGAGGTATTAAAGGTATATACTCTTTATAAATGGATGGGTATAGTATAATTTTTTTATTATGTGTCATATTTATCGCTTTTATCATATTTATCGTGACTTTTTTCAGTTGTAGCTTACGGAGCTATTCGGTTAAAGGATACAATTTACAAAATGAATTGCATAGTATAGATAGTATACTGTAAGTATAGTGTCAAGTATAACTTGTAAAAGGGATCGCTCCCGAATCAAACCAAACTCGGCCATCCTCTCTAATAGGATACTAAATGTGATGATAAAACTCAAGACTACTATAAACAAGTTGAATTTTGTGATTTAATCTGTGTCGGTCTTTTTTATTCGGTTGAAAACAAAGCATCGCATCGTAAAGCCCTTGTTAAAGCGCTAAAAAAATGAGACGTATGAAACAATTTAGTGGCTCACGGTGGGAGATATGATCACAACGCTCAGAATAAAAAAATCTTTTTATAACTATAGTCTGAAATTTACCACTTACACACTGTGGCAGTTATTACCGAGGATTTTGAGTAGCATATCATTAATGATTCTACAAAGTATTCATACAGATACAACATGTACATTTAAAAATGTTAATGATATAACAAATATATATAAACGGATATTATCTCATTGTTAAATTGATGACGATTAACTTAGTTTAATACAAAACTCCTGCACAGGCTATATCTTATGAGAAATTAAATATTTGTGCCACCCAGGGAAGAATGCCATTACCACGACCCTAGCCCTAATTGAGAGTCGCCTCTTGAAATTTCAGAAAGGGTGCAAGCAGTTTGCATATAAATGGAATCTTGGAAATTGGCTATTAGGCCAAATGTAATTGTACATTAATTGTTTATTAATGTCTACCACTGGGGTAAGCTCTGAACTTTGGTTGATAAAATTTACACGTTTTGCAACGTATCCTGGAAAACATCGTAAAATAAACTAATTCTAATTCTTACAGAAACTTTCTCTGAAACAGTCAGATGGAAATTGTAACAGATCACTCTTACAATGGTGTAATGTATGGTTATGTTTATCATCTATAATACTCAATACACAACACACATTACGTCACATTAGGTAAGTTTGGCAACAATGCATAAGCTTTTATCAAACTATTTTCATGCAATCGTAATATTTAAATTAGCTTTAATAATTTACAGTGGGGAACATAACAGCAGATGGGAGTCAAATCCTTTTATTTTACGATAAAAAGGACAGTTTAATATGCGTTTCCATGTTGTGTTGGTAATTTTTTTCCAGCAATTGCATGGTAATTTTAGTATTCAGAGATCTATTAGCAAAGCTTAGCTAAACCAACGTTTTATAGTCAATGCTTAAACATTTAAAATACAGGTTGTTTATAGAAAAGTTAGCCTATTTTAAGTGGTTTTTAAATTACATTACATTAAATTAATAAAGTTCTGGAATAATTAAAAATATTCTGAGAGACTGTTCCTAGATTTTTTTACTTAACACATTCGCTGCTAGGTTGTATTTATACAACGCATTTTCAAAATTGCGGAAACTCTTTGTTTTTACGTCGAAGGATCTCAGTTCACATATATCCGACTTCTTATAGCTAATAGTAAATGAAAATACAACAAATAAAACTCAGCATATAGCAACATAAATTGTGTGTACTTCAGCAGTGAACGTGTTAATTATAGCACAAAAATAGCACTCTTCATTGCCAAACAAAAGTTTTTGTAACTTGTAGTCAAATGAAACTTGCACCTAGTACATGTACTGTACCCTACCTATTTTATATACTTTGAACAAATTCACATGTGTACATCTAGTTTGAATATTTTATTTTTACCTCATTCAATTACCTCTCGTTTGTATTGTACTTTTACCCTATACTTACACGTCACACATTCCATGTATATCTCGTTTTTTACCTTTAAATTGTATAACTTTGGGTCAATCTTAGGACTTTGTTTGATAATTGAATTGAATTACAGAAATTAAAATTTCCATTTAATACACAGTTAATATCCAAATATCATTACTACTTACTTAGTACTAATAGTAGTCTAAGTAGTACTACTTAGTACTTCGTACTTTTAGTTCCAGTTTGCACCATATTGTATCAGTGCTTGCACCTCTCAAGTACATTAATTTGAGATTGATGAATTTGATGACATTAATGTATATAACACACCTATACCAACATTTAATTTATTATTTTGACTCTTAGTATGTCATCTGCAATTGGGGCCAAGGGGCCAAAAAAGAAATTTGTTATCTCTAAATGTAGACTTAATGTAATTATGTTAAGTATCATCCTTTTAAGCCGTGTAGAAAACGTAGGGTGCGACTTAGATTTCCCCTCGTTCTAATAATAAGAAAAATTGTTCGATCACTTTATGACAAAGCCTCTAGTTGGAGACTCCGTCACGTGGCCACCCTGTCATAAACCCTGTGTGCCTAGATACTTCACCTGTTGTAGACAGGCTTGCCATAGAGAGCGTATTTTCGTCTTCTATTTTCTAATGGCGAATATTTTTGATCAAGCAATTTCAACGCCTGAATTTCTGATGGTGTAATTTTATAGAAAAACATCCATTTTATAAAGTGTGTCTTAATATTTTAGCTAATGTTTCTATAACTGCAAGAACATTAATATAAAAAAATAAATATATTATTTGAAGGTCCATTAATGTTTAGTTTTATTACTGCATTCATTTTTATATTTATCATACCCGATTTCTCAAAAGAAGTTTCCAAAATAAATTCAGTCTTTGATTTTTCTTATTTTAAAATTGTTTTATCACATATAAGTGACGTCTCTCCAATACGTCAAACTGGAGCGTCACATACAAGTCATCACTTTTACTTCTAACGTCACTTATATTGAAAATCCGCTGACATAGCAAGTGCCCACGACCAAATAAATACAGATACATAACCGATGTGAAAATAATATTGGGTAGTAGGTTTGCTAATTAAGAGCAAAATCAAAACAAGTACGTCTACTCTGCTATTAGTTACGGCTCTGTAAGTAATCAAACCAATTAATTATATTGGTTGGATCAAACCTTCCTTCAATAAAATGCCTCATTACTACATAAGACACGATGGCAGGTTTTATGGACATATCATCACGCTAAGTCTTATATCTAATATCGTCTTTACGATGCCATCAGCTAGAGTAATCTGATGAGTTGTACCATATAAGTCAGCGGATATAAAAACGATAAATATGGCAGTATAACGTGTAATGTGTTGGTTTAAATGGTACTTATTTACTTGTGGGAAATAAATAAATCCCTCAGGTAAACAGTTCATAGTCAGTTTTATAACAGAGCGGGTAATAAGCATGAGTTTACACATCCACACTATAATTTGTTTTGACGGAGAATGTTGGTCATAAGATCCTTCAAAGTTCAAATATTTCATAGACTAAATATAATTTATTTTACATATTTTTTAAAAGTAATTTTAAATGTGTAGAAAAGAGTTTTTGAGAGTTTGCGATCTTTCCTATATACATATATATATATACACAGTATTAGCCAAAATAAACAGTACTGAACATATACTTTAGGATATATAGGCCTATGCATATATAGCTAAAGTATATAATAATATATATTATATTATATATATATATATATATATATATATATATATATATATATTATATACATTTACATTATATATATTATCAATTTATACATAAAATAAAAGTATTACCATTAAAAGTATTTCAGTACTGTTTATTTTGGCTAATACTGTATATCCATTCGAGCGAACGGTGTTTTTGGCCTTCGGGGACCTCAAAACGAAAAAGTAACATGGTCCCGGGCAGGTCTTACCGTGACTTTCACCATAATAGCGCATTCCCTATAGGAAATTAAGAAAAAATTTAAACAATTAAATATTTATGAAATTATTAAATTGTAAACAAAGTTTTTGAGCTTATCCAATTTTAATGATGTTTCAGGATGTTAAATAAAGAAAACAACAGAGGAAATAATTCAAAATAAAAAGTCAAGTTGCACTAAATCTTAATTTAATGAATAGAAATATTGTTCATTAGCTTATACACAGAAATACAAGTATAAGTATTTGTATGGTGAAAGAGCTGTGTAGGACAGGCGTTTTTGGCGGAAGGGTGAAGGGCCAATGTAATTCCGGTCAGGCCGTCATCCAGTGGCGGCAAATGGCTTTCTGGTGTTCGCCTTTTAGCGACTCTGACGGTCGGCTCGTCGCCTGGCTGCGACAACACCATTGAAACTACATCACCGATCACCGACCGCGACCAACGGTCAGTGTCACCAAACTGCCTCAATACATTTGTGTATTGTCTACTGTCTACTCCACGGTTGGAAATGTAATAAAATAACTTTCAATTTTTAGTCAGTAGTGTTGTAATGGATTGAAAGCACGTTGTTTTCGATTATTTACACGATTAGATTATAACCCTTTATTTTTGCTCTATCAACACTGGCGAAATTTCGAATTAAAATATTATAAATTTACATTTTGATACGATTAGTTCAATGCAACAAGATTAAATGGAACAGCATCTATAAGGTTGGAAAGACCATCACTCTCTTTAAAAACTATTTAGATTAAAATTTACTTTTTGGTAAGATACCATTGAAGGCTTTAGAAAAAATACATTAACGCACTAAGGGCTTAAATAAAAATAAATATCGTAGGGTACAACTAAGTGAGCAACCATATTATTTATCTTCTTATTATATTATATATCATATTATATTTATCTTCTTATTATATTTCCAAAATGACCATTTAAATCCCCAGTGTAATATTATTTTAACATTTTTATGCTATATGGGTTGTGGAGGTAGGGGCAGCAGTTTGTCACTAGGGCAGTTAACTTAGAGTGGGTTTCTGTGAACTAAATGTTGGACAACTAAAAGCCATTTGAGGGTTATGGCCCATATAACTCGCGACAAAGCGATACATACAAAGACTCCCCAGACTTGCGCTATTATATGTGATAAATGCAACTCTTTATGAGAACCTGCAATACACGCATCCGGTGTCTTGTCTCTTAAACTGTCCACTTATGTTACATTGCATTGGTTTTGTAACACATACTGCATGGAAGCAAGATGGGCGTTAAATAAAATAATGAGGTCCTAGGTTATTGTGAACGGTTTTTTTTACATAGAATTAAAAAAATAATTTAATTGCTAATCAATTTATTTATATTATTGATTTAATTTTGTTGAACTTATTTAAACTCTAAAATAAATAGTGTTTGAAGGGCAATATTTGGTTGATTAGGAGGGTGTTCGCCATGAGGAATCGATTGAATTTAGATAAAATGGCTGGAAAATCCGATTTTCGTATTAAAGTTCCCATGTTGTCATTAAATGGAGATGTATAATAGCGCCCATGTACAATTAAAGCATTTGTGAGAGATTTTTTGTATAAATTAAATTGAACAAAATTCAGGTGATAATTGTAGATCAACTGGTTTCTGCCTATCACATGACAAATCCCACAAAGAACGTGTCTGGATTATGTCACGTGATATGCAGAAACAAACAGAAACAGTTTGCGGTGGATGATGTGAACGAGTCCACTGTGTTATATCTTTAACATGTGGTTCATCAAATTTATACCAAAATTCAGCGAACTTTGACTTGTTGAGTGAGCGAAGCGAACGAGCTCGTTTAAAAAAGTAAGAACGAGGGTGAGCGGAGCAAATGAGCTTTGTGTGAGAAATAAAAGTGACGCTTAAATATTTTTCCGAGCTTAAGTTCGCTCCTCCTAGTACTTTAAGTAAAGCAAGAAAACCCTTTTCAATCACAATAGCTAAGATTATGTGATTAAATAAAGTTAACCGTAGGACTTTATGTGGAAGTGTGTATTTTGTAAAGTATATGTTTGTGTGTTTGTGTGTTAACAAAAACATTTGGATTATTTTATATATATATATATATATATATATATATATATATTTATTTTATACATGTTTAATACATAACTCATACATAACATTTGTTCAATTGTGAAAAGACATTACAGTACCATCACCAAGAATATGAACTTACTTAGATTTCCAAATCACGGCAGAGCTGTCGAGAATAACTACGTGGAATTTTACCATCTCCGTATTATTTAATTGCATATCCAACTTTCTCTAAATATTGTAGAAGATTACTCCGGGTCCTTGACTAGTAAGTTAGCGGGCCACGGACGTGCGGTCAATGGAGCCTCTATTACACGGATAGTGGAAGTCTGAGTTCATTATGACACAGCCCAATCCTCGACTCGCTTCTGCTTTGTGCACTCTCATTCACTCCAGGTTCTCCAACATGTGAGTACCCATTTATTCATATTTCTGACTTCATCACTTTTTATTTTGGATTTTTTAACAGTAAAATAATTGTTTGATAATTATTTTTTGCACCTTCGTCATATGTATAAGCTTCTCATTGTGCTTTAAAAGTGTATAATATAATTAAGTTTAGTTGAAATAATTTAGTTCGATTTAAAAATTATTTTAAACAAAGTACATAAGTTTTTTAGTTTGGTTTCAACATTTTTTGGTTCTTCCTTCCCCCTTCAAGACCTCTAGTTCCAATTGATTCTGGATAAAAATGACCACCATAAAATGAATCACTATATCACTCTATGTGACAGAGTGAAATATGAGTTGATAACGACCAATAATTACTTTAAACAATTCATTTTACCAGAGCAAGAGAGCATGTCAGTAACAGTTGTTATTAGGTGATATTTAACTTGAAAATCGGATGAGTATTGCCCTAGTGACATAGTTAATAAAGATCATGGAGACATATTCCATTGAAAAAAGTCTGACTTGTACTTAATGGCAGCAAAAATAAACAGCAGTTCACATTAATAAATTTAGCATTTTCCGTCATATAAAATTCTGTTTTAATTCAACAAAAACTTTGGAAGAATAATGTGAAGTAGCAAACTAAGTTACTATGTGTGTTAGTCCTGGCTTTAAATAGGTTGAGCATGCTCTGAAAGTCTAACGAAACTTCCGATGTGTGTTGGTGACATCTAATAGATGAAAGAAGTTAATGTTGCCATCTTTCCTGAGTGGCCACAACATGGGGGACGCCACATCAAGGAAGTCGGTAAGGAAACTGTATTGGCCCATGTAATTTTATATACCATTTTAAATGTGTTTGAATGTAGAGCAAAACGCCACAAACCCGATCTCAAAAGGATGTATATGTTTTGAGTTATTTAATTTTGAAATTTCGGTATATGTGTTTGATGGGAAGTTTGACAGCCTGCCTTTTCGGGGCCAGCTGTCTATTTGAGATCAGGTTTGCGGTATTGTTCTGTGTTCTCATTGTTTCCTAGTTTTAAAAACTTAAAATTAAGAGTTTTCTTTTGTAACTATTTAATAACCATCCCGCAACTTATTTTCCAAAACATGTGCTACATTATGACTTTTAACCCTAGCTGGGATAACCCATGAAAATTTACAAGAAAATATTTAGTCCTAACTGAAGCTCTAAGGTCCTCCTTAACAGTGAACAGTGCCGGAGTCCCGACCTCAAAAGAATGTTAAAAACAGAAGTGGCAGGCAGTAAAATTGTGCATTAAATGCATTGCATTAAAAGCTTGTCATACTTGACCTTTTGAGATCGAGTTTGTGGAGTTTCGTTCTACATTCAAAGACCTTTAAAATGATATGTAACATGACATAAGCCAATACAATTTCCACTATGACTTCCTTCAACGTCTCCCATGCCCCATGTTGTGCTGGAAAGGTGGAAACATATTTTTTCACATACAGTGTACTAGAAGTGGCCGTCCTATGTGTTGTATATAACGTCTGACCCTCGTCAACAGGCACAGCACAGCAGCAGCGGCGGCGGCCGTGGCGGTGGCGGTGTTGTGGGCTCTGTCGCTCCGTCAGGGTCTCGCCCATGTGGTCACCCCGGGGAAGTGCCCTCAGATGCAGGTCAAACAGGACTTTGACGTGCAGAAGGTGAAGATCTACAACTACGAACAATCATATATTACTAGCTCTAAAATGTTTCTTAAGGGCGTTTGATCCCGATTCGACGTATTTTCCAAAATAAATCTTTCATTAGGATGAATGTGGTCAGCGAGGAGTACTTTGGTAACATCTTAAGTATTTTTTACCCAATAGATGGTTCAAAAACATTATTTGCAACAAAGAATAAATTTAATTTCTTATAAAAGTCTTAATACCTTATAACCCATGTCTAAAGGAATGAACAATTGGTTGGAGATTCCAAGGCAGTATATTAAATATCAATCGATAAAAAAATAATTAATTTTAACGCATGCATGGAAAAAAATTAAACACCGCTCTTATGGGGATTGCACATAACATGGTGGAACTCAATAATAATCTGACCAAATATAAAACTTGACCATGTTTATAACTGGGTTTGCAAAATTCTTATTTGTTTGTGTAATTCGAAAAATGTGAGTCAATCTACATAATTAATGTAACAATTTTTATTTTTTAATATGAAGAACTATCTTAACTTGAAATAAAATAGCTGTCCTACATATTTCGAGGTAGTAGATTTATACTGGATTGAATTTATACTATTATAACTAAGGTAACATTGCAGTACATGGGGACATGGTACGGGTACGCCAGTTTCGGGACCGAGTCGACGCAGGGCAAGGGCCGGTGTGTGACGGCCAGGTACTCGTACAACAGCTCGCTGCAGCGCATCGACGTCTTCAACTGGCAGATCCCGAGGTGGGTGACACACAACTTTCTGAACATTATTGAGCAACTCGTGCTTTATTTATCGCCTAAAGCACTCGATTTATTTTCTATTTTTGTGTTTTTCTACGCCTAAGTTGTTTTATAATGTTTTAAAGGGGAACGATCGAAACCTCGGTCTGGTGAGTATCTAATGTCGACCTGTTGTTACAAAATACGGTATTTTAAAAATCAAAGCTGATTATGGACAACATTTAAGACTTGGTCAAAATTGCAATTGTCAGTTTTGCATCAGTACACTTTCTACAAGTGTAGAACAGACTTTCTATTGGAAAGTGTATTGTAGACTTTGGTATACAATAGGAAAAACAACTTACCTACATGTGATGGAAGGATAGAATTTTCTGTTTGTGTCATTTTTTTATGTGACCCCTTTCATGAAGTGCAGCTGGCCCACCAGAATGCACTTGATCTGAGTGAAAAAATCACAAATTAAATTCGGACCATCACAACGAAGAATACAGCAATGGCTTGTGTCGATCTAAAAACATCATCATAATAAATTTAAATAAATCCGTAATTGGTAGTGAATGTGAAATGTAAGAAATTAAGGAAATATATGTATTTTACATTGTAATAAGATCTTAATGTTTATTTTCATAAACAAATTAAAAAAAAAAACAAAATGGGTGTATATGATGAAAACTTTAAATGTTTTTATAGAATAGGAATATTACAAGTTTTGATGTAAGTAGCTAATCATGATCAATATTATCTTAACCATTCCATTCCTTGGCCGGTCTCTGTAATACTAAAACAGACACAAAATTAGTGAGACGCATTTACCGTAGAGATACTGTATCGTCGTAAATTAATAATTTTACAAACAAATCAACAAAACATGATATGCAAAAATTTAAATTCTAGATCAAAACTATCACATTGTTATTAAAATCTCAAAAAACTATCAACGTTGTATTTGTATGGAAAATATACATTTTAAGAAAAAGAAAGAGTCTTTGGGGTGGTTAAGCCTAGTCAGTTGTTGTGTGTTGCAGCCCGGGTTACCGAGGCAGCATCAACGGGTCAGCAGTGCTGATCAACCCGGAGCTGAGGGAGGGCAGACTACAGGTCACCTTCGTCATATCGGGTAAACAACCAGCATGGCCATCTACTGACATAGCGCATAAGTCCCATGAAGTTGTAAATAGAATCGCATCATAAATACTCATACACTGTACACTTGGTGTAGAAAAGTGGCATTTAAATTTTACCAAGTTGCATTGAATTTGTTTGAGACAAGATTTTAAACTGCTTTTTATCCCTGCATTACAGTCCATGTTAAAAAATAAGTGGTTGATTAAGAAATAAACAACTTTTAACGAGCAGTCTTGTCAAGTTTAAATGTAGAGGATATAATAACTAGAGGTATGAATGAAAATGATAGGCCTACTACTATACAAATCATGAACACTATTAAGAAAATCTTCAGTTTATAAATTGGACGATAAAATGATACAACTAATTAGATAATCTAACATATGTGATTCATTTGTTAGAGAACGTAACCAAGACGTTCCCACTGCAGATTTTGGGCACTGACTATGAGAACTGGGCCGTGGTGTACTTCTGCCGCGACCTGCTGCGTCACCATGAGAGTGAGTAACTAGCCTAGGAGTCAAAACAAAACCCGGCTTCATTAGTAAGGTTACCGAATACTCCTAACCTAATAACCTGAATTATCATAGCAAACGCTTGAAAATAAAAGCATTTTTATTTATCATTATTTATTTATAATTAATAATGTAAATAAATATTTGTATTTTGTTATTAAACATACTCACCTAGTTGCGAAATCCTTCGAAATTTGTCACGTGTTGGTTTTAACACCCACTTTTTCGCAGAACTTAAGCTTATTGCTATATGGTCTCTATAAAAATCTGACCTATGACTAGTGTGACTATAATATATAGATTGCTGTTACGCTAAATATTTGTTTAAATAGGACCTTAAAACTATTGGTCGCAAATAAATATTTTTATGATAATAAATACTATCATACTAATTTATTGTCAATGCAAACATTTTTAACTTTACGATAATAATTAGTTATGACTAAATTACCTAAACATGATCGGGCTGAGTAAATTTAAATGTTACACAATACTATAAAATCTTTTTAGTGATAGAACATAGCTTACATTCTCTAAATAAGGCATTTGTTTGACGGTAGTGTGCATTCTAGGGGATCATTGAAGTTTTTGCGTATGATGATTTTTTTGCATTTTTGCATTTTTTTGATGATTTTTTTGAAGTTTTTGCGTATCACGATAGTAGTGTCTTTTGGTTACTCCTGGCCCAGTTCAAGGTCAGCGGTTGGAAGTGGCAGGTGTGGGGTTGGAAGTGTGGGGTGGGGGTGACAGTGATGGATGGGTTTGGGAAGTGGGTCAAGGTCATCCGGAGGGGGTTTTAAAAAAGTGGGAGCCGCAGGGGCTCGGTGGGAATGGGGAGGGGTGGGGCGGCTTCGGGGTTGGAGGTTTTAGTTTATTTTTAAAATTAAATCAAAGTCGTGTTCTTGTGCAGAGAGGTGTTGGAGTGACGTCCACTGGTGAGGGAGTGGTAGACGCCGAAGGTAGTGGCGAAGAGAAGGTAGACGCACAACATGCACAGTACGCATTTGAACAGTTGCAGCAGGCGAACCATCCCTTGTTGATTTTCCGTTTCTAATTGCAGCCTGTTGATCTCTAGTTTGAGTCTGTCCTCTTCCAATTGTGTTTTAAGTGAAAAATCGTCCATCATGTTTGTGTGCTTGTTTTAATTTCTGTTGGTGAAACGGGAGCGGTGTTGACGGTCGGAAAGTTGGCGATGAAATGAGAAACGAAGATGAGGACAGGGCATATTTACTGGAAAGTGGTGGGGGGTTAAGAAAAACAGTTGTGTGTCCGATCAAACGTCATCGTCAGCTGTTGGTGTATGTTTGGATGATGCAGGAGTGAGTTCTAGCAAACCATCTTCATCTTCACTCTTAACTCTATCGCATGTTGGACAACCGTAAACAAGTTCCAAATTCATAGTGATGCAGTGGAATTTGTCTATAATATCTTGTAAAGTTTCCATTAAATCTTTTAAATCATGTCTTGTTCTAATTATAAAAGTAGATTTCATATGTGGTAGCGGATCGTTGTTCATCGTACGGGAGTTGGGAAACAAATGGCGAGCGTCAGTCAGCGGCTCGCTTATATGCGGGCAAGGGCGGTGGAGGGGGAAGTGGAGGGGTGGTGGCGTGGTGGGGGAAGTGGAGGGGTGGTGGCGTGGTGGGGGAAGGGTGATATACCCCCATGCGAACCCTTGGCCAGCGCATTTCGCAGCGAAACGCCGTTCGGGTAGGTAGTAGGAGGTGTACTAAGATAACCATTAGTTGTATTTTTAAGTTAGGAATACTAATAATGTTTGTAAATTAAATATTAAATATTAAATTTATATTTAACCAGAGCTTGCATTTCTTGTTCCTCGTCGTTTAATTCAACAATTTTAACACCATTAGTTGTCTGTTCCTCTTCCTCTGCACTTTGCGACGATGAAGACATGGAGGTGGCAGAAGATGATGATGAGGATGAAAATATTTTGGTAGGATTGACGTATTGCACTGTGATGTTGATCCATCTTAAAGGATAGGTGTCAATAAGTGTAAGTAAGTTTTGGAATAGGGTTTCCATCTCTTCTCTGTCGGTAATTAAATGTTGAAAGGAAATGAATTTATCATCCATGTTGTTGTCAGTGCGAGTAATGAAATAAGAATGAGAAGCGTATCGAATGATCCGTAGAATATATGTTGTAAAAAACAAGTGGTGGGGGTAATCTCAAGGTCAATCAAATGGAGTTTTTAAAAAGGGCTGCAGACAGTGACTACAGTTATACATCTGAAGCTTCAACAGGATCAGTAGACCAATCTGATCTGTACTTGCACGCACTTATGATACATGTACAAAAGTCGTCTTTATAATATGCATTGCACTCTCGACAATTGACAAGTTTTTCCGGATGAAATTTGATACACCTCTGGGGACAGCAAGTGTGGAAGTATCGTGATTTATAAATCTTGATGGTTCGCAATTCCGGTGGTGGTAGTTGCTTTTTCTTGCATTTGCAGTAACAGGATCCGAAGAATTCACACTTTGTACAAGCTAATCCGTCTACCATCCATCTTCCTAAATCGGTGCATTTTTGTTCACAACAGTAGCGCGGTGCGTCCTCGTTTTTCTTCTCTTCCATGTTGGCGCTTCTAAGTGTTGGCAAGAAATGAAGTTGTATAGTGTAGGATAGCGTGTTTTATAGACTAGGAAAAGTGGTGGGGGTAATCTCAAGGTCATCCAAATGGAGTTTTAAAAAAGATCATCTTACAAGTGTAAGATGTATTTTTTTAAGATACTGAGTTTTCATCTTCTTTTTCTTTCTTTACATCTTGTTTGTATTTTTCTTTTTCTTCTTTAGCCATGGCGATGAGATCTTCAGTGGAGAGTGGATGTACTTCAGGAAATTTTAGAATTAATTTTGGTTGGAATCCCTCTTTAGTCAATACTTGAAGATCGGACGTTATTTGTTCTACACTTTGATAGTCTTTTCCGTAGATTTTTCCATTGAATTCAATCATCATTCTGTACAACATGGTATTAGTAGTTGTTTTCGCTGCGTCAGTTGGAGAGCAAATGATGATTCTGTTAGGTTACACGGTCCTTTTATAGATGCTTCAGCGACCACTTGATATTATTTAACATTAGTAATATTTCTGGAACTTAACATTACTTTGAGTAGATGGTGTTGTAGTTGAAGGTTGTGTGGAAACGAATACTTCTTCGTTGCAGAACTTCTGTTTAGGAAACATCCTCATGTTGTTAGCGTAAACATCAATATTTAAACGATAACCACCGGCAAGTAACACTCGCAGTTCATTAGTAAAATCGTCGAGTTCTTCAAAAGTTGTAATGGTGGTGGTATCATATGATGCACACTTAACCTTAAGAGACATGTTGTTATTCGTAATAACTGGAGAGCCAACAGAGATGTGTACAGCACGAAAGGTAGTCGTAGACTGATGAGATCCTCAAGAAAATTACGGCTTTATATACCCTCGAAACTAGGTCAAGGTCATCCAAACGTGTTTTTTAAAAAAGCAACATATCGATAGTGCAGAAACACTATTGATATGTTGCCTTTTCTTATTTTTTTTATTTTTAATTTTTATTTATTTAAAATCAGTTACACACATGTACAACAGCATATATAAATTACAGACTAATTGCTAATAGGCATAACATGAAGTGTAAGTTCAGTAGAGTTGGTTCCGCTAGGACCGTGAGATGCCAAATAGAGTGCGCCGGGGTGAATCAGTCGTAAATCTTCATTCTGCAGCAGTTGAACGAAGCGTTTGGGAAGAAATACTTGAAATTTCGGTTCATCACCAGGTGTGTAGGGTGCTTCACTCAATGTGCAATTGATGGCGTCTCCATTTGATGTTTCCATCTTCTTAATAGTGTGAATAATGTAATGTTTTTCTTCCTTCAATTCTGAACATTTCTTTGTCGGTAGTATTGTAGATTTAGAATGTTTGTTGAATTGATCAACAAGTGACTGTAGAAAGGTTTGCGATGCCATTATTTTCTTCTTACTATTGTTCGTCTTCTTCTTCTTGTGTTTGCGCGTCAGAGGTGTTGACTCCTCGGAGGTTAGAGTAATACTCATGCATTGTCATAGTGCCGCTCTCGCTTTTATACCCATCGCTTCCCCCACCACTTTGCTGGAGATAGACATTCAAACGATATGCGTTCTTTAAAGCACATTGAGGCTGCCGATGTTTAAAGTTTTTAGATGCAATACAGATGTTAGCAAAGTAGCAATAAAAATCTTTCTCCATTTGCACATTTATCACTTCATGGTTTGTATATGCTTGTATCCAATTTGCTTTTTCCAATCCTCTTGTAAAAATAGTTTTGAACTCTTTGCAGAAATGATTCATAATGTGTGGCACCATATTGTAGGTTATAAAACCTTCATCCCATGTTAGGTTATGAAAATGTTTCATCAACCATTTGTTTGTTACTTAGCTTTGGTTGTTAATCTGTTGAACGGCAAAGGAGGCATGAATAAAAAATGATAAACAACAGATGTTATCATATCTAGTACCACTAACTCTTTGATTATAAAATTTCCATCATTACCACGGAATGCCTGAAACTCTATGATACCTTGCTTCACTTCCATTATTTCCGTCCTCTTAGAGAATGAAACTCGTTTATCCATGATGACGTTCAGTAGACAACTGGTATGTCAATGCGGATTGACAGCCTTTTATACTCCAACATTCTTCTTCTTCTTACTTACAATATTCTTTGTCTGTTTAATTTGTTGTTGATTGTTGATTGTTGAAACATGATTCGTTTTCCTTGTTTTCTTGATTTTCTTCTTCATTTAAATTAAAGTTGGTTTGATTGCGGTGTAACTGTCTCCACATCTCTACTTCATGCGGTATCCTATTGAAGATTGAAGTATCTACTGGACCGTATAGGATTGGAACATATGGTTGTCTATCCAATGCATCAATTAAATAATCTTTGATAATTGTACTTGAGAATATCAGCTGTTTTAAATATCTTGTTATAGGACCAGTAGCACAAGTTAAAGCGTAAAACTCTTCTTTTGTCAAATGTATTTTTATATTATATTTAGTTAAATCTCTAAATCGAACTAGTTGTTGACCACGTTGCTTAACAATATCGATTTCAATATTTGATTCGAACAAACCTAGTTTTGTTTTTCTTCCAAACGTATTGTTACTCAAATAGCATTCCAAGAGATGTATATGTTTCATAAAAGATTCCCAAGAAGATTCATTGAAGGTTACCATTTTAGATCCGTGATTCAAAATAACAGTTGGAGAGTAATCCAATGATTTCATTACTCCAGCAGACACAGTCTTTGTCATACAAGAAGAAATAGGATAAAATATTCTAAGAAATACCTCCATTAAGATGTTGGTAGAAATGTTATCTTCAATTTTCCTTTTCTTTGTTTCTTTTTCAACTTCCTCTTCGTCTGTCTTCTTATGTTTAAACTTGAGGAACTCTTCCATTTCCTGTTCAACTTGTCTTTCTATATCCAAACTATTGTCAGCCATAAGAGGTGTAGTTTCTTCATTAGCACTTGATGTAGTAGAACTCATCTTGCGGACGATGTTACCCATACGACAATCAAAGATGAAATGAAAGATGAAATGAAGATGAAATGAACGGTGGTTGGATGACCGTGGCCGTAAGCCACTTCTCATTCAGCTTCGACCTGTCTGGTCCTTGCTGAGGGACGGGGTGGGACTAGTGCCCTAGTAGCCTGAGCTACATGTCAACGTGGAGTTGAGATGGGGTTCACTCTGCGATGTGCGGCCGCAGTTGCGGGGGTTCTTCCTCGACCAGTTCTCTGACGTGCCCCCACTCGGAGACCTCAGCGGAGTCCTCGAAGTTGGTCGTCAGACGATCCACGAAGTCTCGTAGAGTCGGAACACGAGCGGCATCCCTGATGACTGCATTCCTGACGAACCAGGGAGAGTTGGTGGCTCGACGAAGGCCTCGGCTTTGGACAGCTAGCAACTTCCTCCTAGAAGTTCTGCAGGTCAGGGCGTACCAGGCGGGGGCTGCGTACATGAGGACTGGGCGCAGGAGAGCGGTGTAGAGCTGGACCTTCACCTTCACCGGCAGCGTCTTCGTTCGGAGGAGAGGAAGGATGGAGGTCAGACCTTTGTTGGCAAGGTCACATACCCTGGTGACGTGGGGCGTCATTGTCAGCTTTTGGTCGAGAATGACCCCAAGGTACTTGACGCGGGTCTTCCAACCGATCCTGCTTCCGAAGAGGGTCAGAGAGTGGCCGTCCCCTTGCCGCCTCGCGCGGGTGAAACAGATGGCTTCGCTCTTAGCAGCATTAACCTTGACCCGCCACTTCGTCAGCCAAGGTTGAAGAAGGTCCAGTTGCCGCTGGACGTACACACGAGACATTCTCTGGTTGGCGGAGGTGGCTGTGAAGAGTGCGTCGTCCGCATACAGCGACACCTGGACTCTCGGGGCTGTCGGCATGTCGTTAGCATACCACAGGTACAGTATCGGGCCGAGTACTGAACCCTGGGGCACGCCAGAAGAGACGGGTCGGGTGGTGGAACGTGAGGCCGCAACGCTAACGAAGAACCGACGGTGGTAGAGGTAGCTCCGCAGCAGCTTCCATAGACGTCCGGGGAGGGGGGAGTCTGCCAACTTGTAGAGCAGAGCGTCATGCCATACTCGATCGAAGGCCTTACTGACGTCTATCAGGACCGAGGTGGCGTGGTGCTTCCTGACCAGGGCCCCAGAGATGGTGTTGAGGACCCTGCGGAGCTGGTGAGTTGTAGAGTGGCCCCTCCTGAAGCCAAACTGGTCAGCCCTGATAGACGCGAAGAACTCTTCCGGGAACCTGGACAGGATGATGCGCTCAAGGATCTTGGAGAGCGTGGGCAGCAAAGAGATCGGCCTGTGGTTGTCCGGGAAAAGCTGATCCTTGCCAGGCTTGGGGATCATGATCACCTTCGCCTCCTTCCAGGTGGCCGGGAAGTGAGAAAGACGGAGGCAGGAGTTGAAGATGGAGGTGATCATTACGACCACCCAAGCTGGCAGCTTCTGGAGAGCCGGGGTTCCAAGAGAGTCCGGCCCAGGAGCCTTCCTCGGCCGTAGGCGACGGATGTGCTCGGTGACCTCCTCCTGGGTCACGAGGGGCAGAGGGAGATCATCTTGCGGGTCGTAGGCGTCTAGGAAGTCCTCCACCATCTCGCAGTGATCCTCGTCGTACACATCGGCATTAGGGGAGAATTGGTCCTCCATGGTGTCCGCGAAGGCCTCCGCTCGATCCAGCTCTTCTTTCTTGCTTTTATACTCGCAGATGACCTAGATATTGTTGATCTTTTGTAAAAACCTTACAAATCGTGCAGATGTTGTATTAATCCTTTTTAAAGTACATTCTTCACAATTCCTGTCAGCGGTGTGTAAGTAACTATTTTGTCATGTAGAATTAAACAGTATGCTGAAGTTCCATCTGGTATTTTATCTTCAAATTCCATTTCAATTTTTATATCTACACTTGAAGATTTCACAGATTCATTTTGTTTTGAACAATCGATTACAACAATTGGAGCTTTTAAATAAAATTGTTCTGGTGATAGTAGTGGTGTATTTGTCTTACCATAATATGACGATTGAAATCTTGCATACATGTCATATAGAATGGAATAACGTTTCTTGTCAAATGAAACATTTAAACTGTCATATGGAAAGAACTGAGAGTTTAGAAAAACTTTGCAATTCTTTATCTTGCAATGGTCAAATTGACCAGCGTGCGCAGTTATAACATCTTTTCGTTTAGTCTGAAAACCGACTATTATGTACCTTGCTCGTTCTAAATAAGTAGAGGTTTTAACAGTCCATGTTTGTCTTTCTGTTTGAGGCAATATGGGGTATTCATGAAATTCCCAACTTCTAAATGGTATTACAATATCACGGTCAGATTTTAATTTTTTCAATAATAATACTCGATGTTCATCCGCCAATCTGACATGTGGTACTCTCCATACAACTTTATCCAATTGAAGTTGCCATTCCAAATCGGCATCTTTTGTTCCACTTGGCACTTGTATTACATCCTTATTCGTTGAAGATCTGAGCAGTACCAGTTCTTGCTTTACATTTATTATTATTCTCTTGTAATCTTCTGCGAATCCCAAAAGCAGTCGTAAAGGCACATTAAAATCGAAGTAACCTTTTGAATTAGGAGTAATAGTGTCTTTATCAGGAGTCACCCATCCAGCGGAGATTAAAGAATTCTTTTCATGCGGTGTTATTGAGGTCAATCCTTTCAAACTTGTTGATATACCAACTTTTTTTGTTGAATCAACTGTTACTCCAGATATCTCATATCTAATTTCATCAAACAGATATGCCATAGGGTTATTTATAAAAGGAACAGTTGAACCAGATTTTCCATCCAATGTTGTTACTCTTCCTTCAATATATAAATAACTTTCACATGGTAATGTGTAGATATCTTGTTGTTGAATGGGAATCCTTATTTCATCATTATTATTTAATTTTGATGAAGTGTAAGGGTTGTGAGTGTGATATTCCTTCTCCCATAGGGTTTCGTCGAATGTCGGTCCTTGCGCTATATCCAGTATATCCATGGTTGGCAAGTTTTAGTCCGATCTTCTGTAGGAAGCGTATGTTGTCCGGTGTTAACTCGTCGAATGTTGAGGAGCTACTGAGCTCCCGACTCTTCCGTTGTGGTTTAAATGATAATCCCATGTTGACTTTATGTTGCCGCTCTGATATGTAACCGTATAGTTATTGTTTCTCCTCTAAAGTCAACACTAATGCCGTCTTGATCCAATATGTTCAGTACGATGTCTGAAATGAAACTGGTGTTTAACGGTAGGTATATCAGGTTTTGTGGCTTCTCAACTATTTTAAAACCAGGAGCTACTGTGGGGTAAAATGTATGTAATATGTGTTGATTTACTCCATCTCTATATGATCCGTGTATAATATTACACGTTACATCAATACTGTTCACCTTTAATATTGTTACTGTTGTATCGCCAGTATAATCATTTCCAGGAGCTAAAATTCCTTTCTTCTTTGAAAATCCGAGCAAATTGCCGATTGAGTGGTCTAAGCTAAAATCTATATAATACTTTGAAGTTATTTCTGCTTTTAATGTATTATTATTACCTTTTATAGAAATATTTTCTTCTCCAAGTTTCTTTTGTAATACTTGGTTTATATCGTCTATTTCATATGCTCCTGTAGATAATGGAATTATTTTCAATTGTGAATAATTTCCTTTTTCATCTTTACTCTCATAATAATGTAGTAAATTATTTTTTCCTTCCGTAACATTGGGAATTGAATTGTATGTAGTCAAATCCAATAATGCTGCTTCCCATAGTTTGTCCGTAGATAAACGTAACGCTGGGAAAAGTGTACTTTTCAATGTTGACGAATTTCCGCTCAGCGACACTGTATACGATGACATCTTAAAGCTGACTGACGCTCTTCGCTAGGAACTCTAAACATAAATGTCCGCATATTTCTGTATTGCTAGGTTGCTCTCTTTTGTAGTTGTAGAATATATTCTTGGAGTCCCGAAAATAATGTTGAAGTTCTTTTGGTGGCGGTAAATTTCCAAAACTATCAAAGTAGTAAACATTTTCTCCAAGTTTTTTATAACATACCCAATGAGTACCTGGTCCATAATTAGAGTCTAAGTTTACTATTCCAGTTTCATTTTTCCACACTCTATTTGGTAATGTATCTTTCATAAAAACTCCTCTGAAGAATGGTATTCTTAAACATTTCACATATTTTGACAATTGATAGTTTGTTAATGCTTCATTTGGAATTATCAATTTATTCTTCTCATTTAATACACACGGTACGGTCTTAAGTAAAGACCCGATCCGTTTTTTACCATTGACCATATGGATGTTTTCTTGACTTTCCTTTTAGGGTTAGTGCGACGTCTTCTTTTGATGTTCCCGCCTCTTTTTGCAGCTTCTTTTTTACTAGGTTTTCTCCCGCGTCGTCTTCCACCACCAAACTTAGCTTTCGTCTTCATGGCTGTTGTCACTGCCCAAGCTGCTGCTTTTTCCGCAATACTGGCGTCACTTGATTTAACCCTTTGCCAAGCTTTTTCCGCTAGCGCTCTATCCGCTATTGATCTATTTGTTGAATCTGCAAACTTGGAATACGCTATATCGTGTTCTTTGCAAGCTTGATCTAATTTATTAATTCCAGGATCTCCTCTTGCCAAACGTTTTGCCAACTTAGTTCCGGGTCCACAGTATTGATAGCCTCCGGGCAGATGAAATTCGTATGGTAAAGCGTCTATTGCTCGATTTAGAACAGCACCAACAGGAATCCGTCTTAGCAGGGATAACGCAGCTGATGTTATACCACGTCCTTTCTTGTCGCTGTCTTGACGATGACTGAGAGGTGTGGTCTTCATTATGTTGTCTTATATAACCAGCGTGTTTACTCCACGAGCTGCTTTACATAAATGAATAACTCGTGCACAATGTTTTATATTTAAATATTTAATTATTCAAATTAATTATATACTGATTTATGATTCTATTTTTAATCCAAGCTTCTCGTTCATCGGGTTGAATCATCACATGACTCGTTGTACTAGCTATATGATTGTGGGTATCGATAAGTAAGTTTCCCACTATTCTTATTAAACAATTTAAAGTTACAGCATCTTTCGGATGTTGAGGATCATGTAACTGCATAATACGTTTATCATTACACGTGTAAGCAGTCGAATCACTTTTCGACGTTGTTATGACTTGTCCAATAGTAGCAGCATCATTTAAATCTTCTCCTGGTAAAATATTAATTATTTTCTTCATCTTTGCATCATATTTGGTCCCAAAGTGTTTATCCCAAGTTATTGTTTGTCTCAATGTAACACAATCATCATCTTCATAACCAGGATAAATATCTTTTATTCTTCTATTACGACCATTGTATGTACCTAATGTACCACCACTCGCAATTAATGTTTGCATCATTAGAGGTACATCTGTATCTTTTATACCAAATCTTCCATTTGTTATTGTTTTATGTCCTGCATCCCATTCATCATTATTTCCTTGCATTAAATCAAACTTTTCATTTCCATGTATAAATGTATCTCCTCGCTTTAGCACGGCATCTTCATGTTTTACAAAATTCGATGTTCCCCTTTTTAATTCTTTAGATAATTGTTCCATAGTAACAGCGTCTTTTGGTTGAGAAGCGAACTTTACATTTGACAACACTTTCCCATGACAATCGATTTCATCACCATCTTTTAAAATACAGTTGTCCTTGATGTATTTCAGGTTTACAGCATCCCCATCTTCCTTTGGGTATCCAATGTCATTTATTATAAATTTATAAAAAGAAAATCCGCGTTGAGTCTTTTCCGGTATTATAGAATGTAAATATTCTTTATTAACTGAATCTTTATCATTTTTTGGATTTGCCACGTTGGTTATTCTATGATTTCCAGCATCATATGTCTGTCCATCTTTTAAATTATTACCCCATTGTAATTTTAAAGTATTTAAAAGTTCAGATGATAAATACTCTTTAGTAATTGCATCAGAACTGTCAGTTGGTTTACCAACATTAATTATTCTATGTGATTTAACATCGTAAGTATTCTTGTCTAATTTCAATGATGTTGAAGTAGTCTCTTTTACTGTCTTTAAATTCGCCCCATCAGTATCTTCTTCTGGGTCTTTAACAAATTTTAAACGTTTGTTACTCATATCATAGTCACCTTCAGGTGTTTGCGGCAATCCACTTCTTTTTCTGTTTTCTCCTCCTTGTACTCCTTGCCCGGAGTACCGTCCGAACTTGTCGACGCTCATGATTGAACTGATCCACTGTATGCTCAAAGCTCTCTTATATATCCGTGATGATTTATACAACTATTCCACGATTTCGAAGTTCGTCAACTAAAGCCACCCATTCATTATTTAAACCTGTATGACCAGCTTCCATGGCTTCATGTAATAGTCTCATTCTATCAACCAATTTGTTTATATCATTATAGTAAATCACATTTGTATTATATAGGTTTTTCATTAAACCTTTACCAGATGTCATAGTTTCTCCTTTTTTCTTTTTACCATATTCATCAATAAGTGATAAGTCCCTAAGTGATAATGACTTCCTCTTAAGCGGTTTCTTCACAGCTGGTGCAGTTCGTAATGTTGGTAGTTTTTTCAGGGGAAACAATCTTTTTATTACAACCGTATATTTAGTTGCACGTGTTCTATTTATCATTGAATCTTTGGAGTAATTCTTCTTATGAGCATTAGTATTTTGCAAAATTTCTTTAAAAGTATTTAAATCTTGAAGCGTATATCTTATAGGTATATTTTTGAAAATCAGTTAAAATAATCCTTTTGTTCCTTTATATTTATGCTCACCAATAACAATATCATCATCTTCAGTCAAATATACTTTTGAATCTCCTATTTTTAATTCATTTCCATCAATTCTCGCACCATATACATGTGACTTGTGTAATTTTGGGTTATCTTTTATTTCATGTAACATCTTCATGATATACTTTCTTCCAAGAGGTCCTTGTTGCAATATATCACTACTTAATTTTGTTAGATTTGGAATTGATTGTTCTGCTTCAGGTATATGTTGTTCTTGTTCTTCTTCTTTTTCAATATTTATTTCTGGTTCTTCTTGTCTTGTTTCTTCTTCTTTTTGAGAAACTTCACTATTACTTGTGTAAGAATCATCATCTTCTTCCTTTTTCAAACTTTTTACTTCAAATTTAGAAATAGGTAGCAAAACATCTCCTTCATAATGAGGTTTACCAATAGTTTCTGTTATCTGTTTTAAAGGTTCTGTAATAGGCTTAAATGTAGTCTCCAGGAATTCTTCTCTTTCATTCAAACCCATTCTTAATGCTCGATTTTTAAGTCTAATCGAGTCACTCAGTGATTTTATTTCTTTTAATAGTTTTTCTTGGTTCACCATGTTTACGCTGCGAAGACCAATCTATTACTAAACGTATCATCAATCGTTCAATGGATTAATACAAATTTATCCAACCCTATACGATATCTTCCATTTTTTATAGCTTCTTCTTTCATAATAACTAGAAATCCATATTTTTCAGCCCATGCTTTGCCACACATTTCTTTAAATTTATCAAATGACATGTCTGCATTTACATGGTCATTATATATGTGCTTTAAATTTGTTTCATCCTGCTTGAAGATAATAAGTAGATTTGCATTATCTCTTATTAGTTGTTTTGGAATTTTACTGTAAGTTTGACCAATATAAATGCTATCAATATTGTAATGTCTCCCCATGGCAAAATAACTTCTAATAGTGTCATGATTTTCACAAGATACATCATCGAATATAAATATAGAAAATGGTTTAGCCTCGTTTGGCTCCATTATAGTTTCACTAGCATTAAACTTGTAGAAATTAACTTCTGGCACACTTGCGAGTACCTTATCCAATAATTGGTATTTGGGTTGTTGCAAAGATTTGGAAAAGATGTAAATGTTGTTGAAACGTAATCCTTTAGGATTTGTTATTAAGTTAAAAACCACATTCGTCTTTCCACAATTTGACGGACCAGTTATTAAACATCTTATTGTGTTTGGCAGTAGTTCACCATGTTTTCCATGATTTAACTTGTCGTTGTCAACTGTTAATTCATCAATATTATTAATAAAAAATCGATCCTTTTGTTGCACAATCTCCATCTTGTGTAAAGGTTAAACACGTAATGACTTCACAAATTGCTACACCAAGTCTTTTGTAGGGATCCAAGAGTCTTCACTTTTATCAAATCCCAACCAACGTACTTTAACCTTATCCTTTTTTCTTTGTAAAATCTTTTCAACAAGATATACATCGCCGACTGATGATTTTAACAACTCATGTCCGTAGAATCCACCTTCGAGTAATTCACCCTTGTTGTCCTTTAAGATGTAAGTTTCAGGTATTGTTGGTTGCACTTTATAGATTGTAAATACTTCATTAGTCCAGTTTGGCAGATACCTTTTACTAAATACTCCTTTATACTTACTTATACGAACTTTATCATCAACTTTAAATGTTTTAGGCTGCATTTTTTCATGTTTAGGAGTTGTATTATTCCTAATACGTTTTAATACCATCTTAGCATTACCGCTATTTACTTGGTTAGGCTTCATACCAATGGTTCGATGATACTTGTTGTTATATTCTTTTATAAGTTGCGGTAAGATATCATACCAAACATATGATCCTCGTTTGGAAAATGTTTTATACATTGCTCCTTTTAATGTTCTATTGAATCTTTCTATTATTGAAGCTTTAACTTCAGAATTTGTTGAATAATGATTTATTTTATACTTCTTCATTAAAGCTGCAAAGTCTTTGTTAAAATACTCTTTCCCATCATCAGTTTGTAGATGTTTGATGTTGAATTTATTTCTTGTATAGCCGTTTCCATAGCTTTTGTAACACTTTTACCAGTCTTGTCCTTTAGCGGTAAGGCATCAGCCACTTTAGTAAAACAGTCTATAATCGCTAAAATGTATTTGAATCCTTTATTCAACTTACCATGTGGTATCATTTCAATGAGATCGGCTTGGAAAAGATCATTCATTCCTTTTATAACTGTACTTCTTCTAGGAAATTTTCTTCTTGCTGGCTTATGAAGTTCATTTACAATTTTATTTTTTAAGTCTTCCATCTTCAGTTGTGTCTTCCACACCGCTTGTAAAGGTACTGATCTCTAGAATGGTTTATCCTCTTTTATACGGTTAGGATATATAGGTCAAGGCCATATTACGTTGGTGTAAAAAAGAGGGAACATGACATTGGGCTTGGTCATGTCCCCTCTTCTTTACGCAGGAAAAAGGAAGAAGGTAAAGGACGAAGAAAAGGTTTACTGGTCAATAGGGATTAGGGAATAGTGGCCGAATGGTAATGTGTTGATGTTGTTTTCAAGAATGTGGCGTTTATCATCCTTATAACTTAATGCGCACTTTGTTGCTTTACACTATACAATATATGGTTGTTGCTTCTGATGGTGTTGAATGTTGCGGTTGTTTCCACATTTTCAAATAAACATCTCTTATAATGGTCAAACTGTACTTTCTTCTTTAGATATGACGTCTTGATGCCTTTGGCTTTCTTCACAACTTGATGTTCGTCCTTTTCACTGATGTACAGTTGGAATGAGTACAGTTTGGACATTAAAGCGACAATTTCTTCCATTGGTACACCATTTGTTTCGTCTTTAAACTTGCCCAACACCTTTTTATTTCTATCGTAATCATAGTTGGGATGATCTTTAGGATAATCTGAAAAGTCAAAGTCAGTAGTGTATATAAAAGTACGTAGATCTTCATACATGTCTTCTGTTCTTATCCAATAAATGAAAGCATCTGTATCCATATATGCTATCCCGATGTTTTCTCTTCCATAAAACTTCACCATCTTGTTGTAATGAAATTCATACATGTGGGTTTTAGAAATATCCAAGATAGACATTCCCACATATAGAGGACGATCCATTGTTATTGAGATTTTGTTCATGGTAACAGCTACAAGATTCTCGTTAATAATTATACTTGTTCCAAAGTTTGGTTTTTGTACTAATTTTTGCAATTTCGCCGGATCGCTAACTAATTTTACATCTTTATGCTTTCTTTTGTTTTCCAACGTTTTGCCAAATATTGAATTATTCATTAATTTGAAAAAAGTCATTTGAAAAGCGGATGTTGCTGCAGTCCTTCTTCTTGTGTTGTTGTCTATGTACGGTTTTAACCAACAAGATTGATTAAATTGTATTGCTCTATTGATTCTTGTTATTTTTAATCCAATTCTATTGCTTGCTGTATTGTCCAATAATGAGCTACATATCTTGACTTGTTGGTTAACGTCATGATTAACTTGGGCCATCTACCAGGTGGAGATATTTCCGTCTTGGACAATAGTGGTAAATCGTAGTGGTGGTCATGCAGTTGTTCAGGATATTCAAAGTCCACATCCAAAAATGTAACCAATGTCTCCATCTTTGGGTATGTCCATTATATTGCCTATCGAATCTGGGTTCGCCCACTTAAAATTACCATATGGAAGAGGATTTGACATAGCCCATCCATATAGGTTATTTGCGTCAAAATAACCTAAGAATGTTGTTGGTTGTGACGCATCGAAGTTTGGGAGATATTTGTTGTTAGCTTTTTACATGTCTAGTTACACTTTGTGTCAATCCTCCACGAACACCTGACTCTATCATCAAAACCATATCAATATCTGTAATAAGTTCAAGCCTACACTTTGTTTCTTTCAGCATAGCTTGCCATGCTAGTCCAGGCGATGTATAAGAATGAAGTGGGTCCAATCCATATGCTTCAAAACAGGTATCTCTAAATTCTTCCATTATATCACAAAGTAAAGTCACATCTAATTTAACATAAAGTCGGAATATTCTCCAATGTTGTCATTCCTAGTTCGTTCCATACTTTACAAGCGTGTTGATAATCCTCTTCACTGATGTCCTCTTCATACAACTTACTCTTGAAAGCTTCTCTTGGCGGAAGTGATGTTTCTTCAAATTTTTCCAAACAATCGATGTAATCATAGGGAAAAACACCTTTGCGGAGAACCAAATCCAATTTATCTTTACTAACAATCTTCATTGTTTCTATTAAATTTTCTTTCTTTAAGTTTTCAGTGAGTTTACTTAAGCTAGATGGCATAAAACGGTAAGAGTCTAAAAAACGTAACTTAATATTTCCAACCGTTTTACTAAAACTAATAAACTTTTCACTAGTTTCCGCTATCACATCGATTTTTCCATCATCTCGTCCCAATTCCGGTATGATAAAATGTGCATCATAACCGCTAAGGTTAATGCAAAACTACAGGTATAAAGTTGCGAATTTGATAGTTAATATTACATCTGTTACACGCGGCACCTCTATAATAACCTGTCAGATGGTCATGATCACGTACCTTGTGGTTTTCCAAAAGTATATTCATTTTTACATAAATAACAATGGGTTGAATTTTCATACTGAATCTCTTCTTCTTCATCCATCGGTATCATTGGTACAATATCACTATACAATTTTTGTACATTTTCTGCTATCAAATATAAGTGGTCAAGGAAAATTTAGAAGCATTTTCACCGCGATATATGACAGGTTTTGATGTTAGATCATATTTATTTAAATGATCTTCTGACAGTGTAGATTTAATTAATAAACAAAAACTGTTCGGATCATGCATTTGATACTTAACACTTTTCTTGGCTTCATCATCATTTTCAATAGGGACAAGCGTAGATTCAAAATCCGCATATACAACAATGGGAATACGGTACTGATGAGATATCTTCTCAAATTTTACCTCGGCCTTATCTGGTGATGGTAACATTATTTTGGCTTCATAATTGTTGTTACACAATCGTTTATGCTCTTCTAACCACTGTCTTCCTAATCTTCCTTCTCGTTGAAAATTGAAACATCTTTTGCAAATTACCTTCTTATTTCTATTTTTAGATAATTGATTACTAACAAGAGTTTCAAATTTTTTGATCCATACATAGTGGGAAACATCACCTCTTGTAAGTAATAGTAAGTCCCTATGATCTGGTAGTTCATTCTTCACCACACGCAATGGGTACACTTTATTCGAACTGTCCAAACCAAAAACATTGACAGATGTTCCAGGGTTTTGTTTTTCAAACTTTGAGATGTCCTTTAAAGCCACTGGGTAAGTCAATCCTTGGAAATTATATTTATATCTGTGTGTTTCATATTCTTGACTGGGTCTATCCGCATGGTGAGGTGGTACAAATTTTGCCGTCATTGCATATCTAAAACATTCCATATCTTCATTTTGAACATTTATGCACGATTTGGTGTCTGAAATTTTCTTTGGGAGCGGAATATAACTGCTACCCCTTAATCCATAGCCGTGTTTATGAACTCTGATATCTATACCCTCAATACTAACCAAACTCCAACCAGATCCTCTTCCTTCATGTTCTTGAAGTTTTGTTAAAATTTCTTCCAAACAATCTTCAACTATTGAATTAATATCTGAACTTGCCATTATGGTCTGGTTTTTTGTCATAAATCCTCTTGGTGACATTTCTCCTTCTACATTAGTAAACATAGCATTTAATAATATGCCAAATTTAATAAAGTTTAGTCTTCTCAATTCTTTTTCCAGTGTTCTACTTACAATTCTTCTTACTTCTTTAAAAAACTGCTCCAATTCCAATTTTTCATTTTGAATTTTGTGATGCATTACTACTCTACCTTCTAAAGCATATACTTTTAAACTCGGTATTTCATTAGATGGTCCTGCTAATAGTTCTTCATGATCTTCTTGTTGTTCTTCTTGTTGTTATTCTTGCTGTTCTTCTTGTTGTTCTTCTTGTTGTTCTTCTTGTTGTTCTTCTCCATATAGTTTTAAATCTTCATATTCGGTTTCTGTTACATCTTCATTATTATTATGGAATAACTCTTTGTGTATTTCTAGTAGAATATTATCATGAAAAGTTTCTAAGCAAATTTCACATTGATACATCTTGTTGATGTTTACTCTTTGAAATTTAGCAGCGAAATGAAATGCTTCTCTACTGCTCCCTTTTTATAGCCTCCCAGTTGTAGTGGGGGGGGGGACGGTAAGATTTTTAGTGAGATGTTAAAAATAGTAGGTTAAGACTAAAGCTGAAAAGTAATGATTAAAGCCTATATTTTCTTCCAATTGCAAATACTCCACATATGCCTCCGCCCATAGCCATAACAGATCACTGTTACACCAATATACACCAAAGGTGGGTCTATCATCAACTAAAATTGGAGATGCTATGTTTACTAATCTTTCATTTTCTATCCATGTCATAACTTCAATTACAAACCTTCCTATAATATCCATTGGAGAATTCGGATCCACAAATATTCTTGTTACAACATTTTCACTTAACAAAGGCTCTTCAATGTCTTCATTGTTTTCTTCATCGTTTTGTACATCGTTTTCTACATCGTTTTCTTCATTAATTTCTTCATCCACCTCCAATACTTCTTCAACTTTTGTACATTTGTTATAAAATATTGGAGCATCTCGGGGGGACATGTTCACTCTAGCTATTATTGGCAATGAATGTCCCAACGCAAACCGCGACACTCTTATATAGGCAAGTCAATGAGTGGGGGTTTCTTTTAATAATAAATTTTTATTAAAAGAAAATAATTTAATTCTGTCTTTACCACAATATTACTCCTAATTAGAGCTTTCCAATGATGTATCGCTTGCCCTATTCCGGCAAATCATTCTCAAGTTATAAGTAAATTTGTTAGCACTTTGCTGGGGGGGGGGGCTCGTCAAGTTCAAGGTCAAGGTCAAGACGTTACACTTAAGACGTTACACTTAAGACGTTACACTTAAGACGCTACACTTAAGACGCTACACTTAAGACGCTACACTTAAGACATTGTGACGTCGGGGGGGGGGGGGGGGGGGGCTCGCCAAGTTCAAGGTCAAGGTCAAGACGTTACACTTAAGACGTTACACTTAAGACGTTACACTTAAGACACTACACTTAAGACATTGTGACGTCGGGGGGGGGGGGGGGGGCTCGCCAAGTTCAAGGTCAAGGTCAAGACAATACACTTAAGACGGTACACCTAAGACGTTGTGACGTCGGGGGGGGGGGGGTTATGCATGAATGGATTGAGGTCAAGGTCACCAAAAAATAATAATGATCCAAGGTGATGGAGGCGGCTGTAACCGTCTCCACCACCCTGTGTTCCTCAAACACTCCCAATCCCAACCCAAAAAGTTACGTCTTGCAAGGGATCCCAATTTTTTCTGCCCGCACGCACTTTGGCGATCCAGTTTGGTGAGCTGTGATACGGGCGGCCAGTCTCGGGCCATTTGGCACTGGGCTTGACCATGTGGTAGTTAGGGACACTGGAACAGCTAGTGCAAGACGCAACTCTAACCTCCCACCCTTAATCTAAACCCACCCAATCATATTTTTGCCTGACCAAAATTAAAAAAAATCAAAAACAATAAAAATATGCGCTACCTACGGCACAACGCGCATGTCCCACCCATATTTAATGAAGTTCAATCGAACTTCTTAAATTTACATTTACATTTTAATTTAATCTACCCAACCTAACAGCTAGCTGTGGAATGTAAAAAAAAATATTAGTACACAGATAAACAAACACAGACATAGATACACACACACACACACACATACACACAAATACCATAAACCAATACTTAAGATTAAAAACACATTTCTTAAACATAAATAATACCATAACACACCTTAATGCTAACATCGCAATGCGCAAGTTAAACCTTAAAAAACTAACACATCTTAAGACTGAAACCAAACAACACTTTGCATAAAACCATAGACACACACACACACACACACACACACAACAAATATTAAATAGTAATAGCCTAACAACAAGAGTAACTCAAATATATATCGGCCGCTTATACATTTGAGTTGCCCTCTCAGTCGGGTCGGAGCGTCGCGTCCGAAATTCCGAGCCCGACTGTGGCGGCAATAGTCGTCGGGGTAGTTCTCGGCTCCCAGAGTGGTGGGGGGCCGGGAGGGGTTTCAGGGGCGCGGAACTTTCCAGAAATGTCAGTGGAAAATTCCAAACGGATGTGCTTTGTTACATGTGGGTCGCCTAAAACGCAGGTGGAGCCTTGTACCTCTCAATTTGCATTAGATAGCATCAAATTACATCCGCTGACAAGTACATCCGCAGCTTTCCCCATCGCGTGGCAGCATAATTATCGTCGATTGTTATCCACCCTCTTCCGCCGCTTAATTATACTTCCAACAGAAATAGGCCGCCAAAACACGCAACTTGTTTTTAACATACAATAGACTATTGTTTGGAAATGCATTACTTATACTCATAATCCTTGGCCTGGTCGGTACTTCTTACACGCTACACCCAAGACGTTGTGACGTCGGCGGGGGGGGGGGCTTCCGGTTTCCGGTACGGCCGGCCGGGGGGGGGGTCATGCATGAGTAACCATCCGCATGTATATAAACGACGGGAAGCTCGCGCGCCTCCCATATAGGGAGCTGACACCCCAACGGTAAACAACCAATCCGTGAGTTCATACCACATAGTACTTTAACACACTATTTATTTTAACATTTTTATTATTTTTTACACTATTTCTTAACACTACATCAGTTATTTTATATATCTTAATTTTATTTTCGTGTCGATTTTCCATTTTTTTTTTTTTAATTAAAATATGCTAATTAACATCGTGTGCAGGAAACTCACACTGATTAATTGCAGGTTCCATTCTTACACACCTGTTTCCTCCTTAATATGCAAATTACTCTCTTACTTTAACAACACTTAAACTCTAACCGCTACTTCTCGGTCATATTAATATAATTAGTGCTACACTACGGGATTTACCTGTGCAATAGTGCACGCTATGTTTCCTGCACGTCTGCAGGTAATACACCTTACAATCATATACTTATTGCTACATTACACAAGACATTTCTTGCACACCTGCAGGTAATACACTTACTGACCGTCTACTATTATAATTATTGCTACAGTACGAGAGACATTTCTTGCACACCTGCAGCTTATACGCTTTACAACCATTTAATATTAAAATTATTGCTATACTACAATGGTTACCTGTTCAATCACAGTTGTGGTCCCCCCACTTGATTATCCACAAAGCAATACTTGCAATCCTACAACTGAATAATTAATTAACTTCCGCGATCACCAGTACTTTTTTTAAACTATCCGTCTCTTCCTCCGACTCTTGTGACCGTAGCCGCGGCCGACTGACAAATAACCGAGCTCCCGCAAACCTCGCTCTTTTATGCGGTTTTCTCGGGGAGGGGGTTGGAGGGGCGTCGCACGTGACTCATCGATCGCATAAAAAGGGGGGTTGCTGCCGCGCGCGCGCCATTTCGGTGGCGGAATCGGTCGGGTGAGGAACTATCCGTAAGTCTCTGGCGCTTTTACAACTAACGCTTGTTACTCTAAAATGTGTTTGCACTTAATATGCTAATTAGTCTCTATATTTATGCACGGGACATTTCCTGCACACCTGCAGGTGATACACCTTACAACGGTCTACTATTATACTTGTTGCTACAATACAAGATTTACCTGTCCAATTGGCAATTGTGACCCCACTTAGTCGTGCACGGGATATTTCTTGCACATTAGCAGGTCATACACTTTACAACCGTCTAATTTTATAGTAATTGCTACAGTACAAGATTTACCTGTACAATTGACAATTGTATTCCTACTTATTCGTGCACGGAACATTACTTGCAATCCTGCACCTGAATAATTAATTAACTTCTGCGGCTACCAATACTTTTCTTCGCCTATATGTTTCCCCCTGCTACAACCTTTCGCGGCGCCGCCCGACAAATAACTGAGCTCTCCGAAGTTCTGTTCTTTTATGTCATCCTCTCAGGGGGAGGGGTTGGGGAAGGGGGGGGGGCACACAACCCCCATAAAACGGGCATCGGTACCGCGCGCGCGTCATTATAGTGGCGATAGGGCAACAGTAAACAACTATCCGCAAGTCTCTAACACCTAGTCTAACACTTTTTTACTTACGCTTTTTTACTCTAACATATGTTTGCACTTATTATGCTAATTAGTCTCTATATATTCAGACACACTCGCGGGCGCCGGTCATATACTCGCCAATTGTCGGAGAGTACACATCTCCCCTTCGTATATTATCATGGCTTCGCACTCTTTACAACTAAAGCTTTTACGCACAAAACATATTTTACAGAAACAATCTAACTCCAAAGTTTGTAAACCGCGTACTACATTGGCTAAGCTTAAGAAATACTACAGTTTTCACCCGTTGTACTTTGCAAAACCTAGCCTGTGCAACACTGCATACTGTACTGATACTGTTTTGCACGCTGTCTTAACTGACATGCTGCAGTATCAACATTTCAATCTTGTTACACCTATTGACGATGCTATCCAATTATTCTTATTCACTATATTACCGGGTTTATATGATCGTTCTTCCTTGGACACATGTCTCATTCTACTGTATCAACTCGCACTGTAAACACCTAGGAGCTCTCCTATCATGCAACTATTATTTTAATTTTAAAAATAAACTAAAACCTCCAACCCCGAAGCCGCCCCACCCCTCCCCATTCCCACCGAGCCCCTGCGGCTCCCACTTTTTTAAAACCCCCTCCAAATGACCTTGACCCACTTCCCAAACCCATCCATCACTGTCACCCCCACCCCACACTTCCAACCCCACACCTGCCACTTCCAACCGCTGACCTTGAACTGGGCCAGGAGTAACCAAAAGACACTACTCATGATTCGTGAGGGATGTAACGAAATTAAGATTCTAGATAGAATATTTAATTTCTTCATCCTTGAATTATTCATTGGATAAACGATTCGCACATTTTAAATTTCAATTCAAAATTAACTGTTATAATTTTAAGAAAATTTTATATTATAATCTTTTTTCGATTGGCTATTTTATATTATATTTTAGTTTTTTTTCATTATATTTAGATAAATAAAAGATTTTTAGCTAGATAAAACCCCTTTTTAATAACTTTTAGTTCTAATTAGTTCTTGTATGTATCAACCAGGTTGTATTGCTTTTATTATGCGAATAAAAGATCTTCACACAAATCTATCAATTTATTTTAAATGGCAATGAAGAATCTATTAATGTTACTTCAACTACCCTACATCATTCTTTAAAAACCCATTATGTTTTTCCAGCGTCTGGATGGTCCTTACTAGAGTGCAAGATTTTGATGCATCGCTTGACAAAAAGACCATCTTAAAGGAAGTTAAGAAAGTACTGAAAACTGCCCGGGTTGAAGCCTTCTTCATACACTAAAACTGTCCAGAAAAAATGTACAACGTCATAAGGGAAACTAACTGCAGACTTGTTGTAACGTTTACCTGATTTTTTGTGACTGAATAAGATAAATTTTTATTTTAATCTAATATTTTTGTTAGTTAAATTAGAAACGATTATATATTTTTAAATAATATAATTTTTGCGATCTAGAAATTGTTTTATTTCCTTAGTTTAAAAAATGTATACAACACGATTATAATATCATCAATTATTTGAAATATTTTCGTTGAAGAAGCTGAATCTATTGGGAATAACTAAACAAACTACAATAACTATATACAACAAATAAATAACAAGACAAAATATAAGAAATATTCTATTAAAATGCAACCAATATAATTAAAAAAATTGTAAATATAAATCTTCCAAAGAATTGATGCTCTACACTGTTTTTACACTTTATAAATCTGCAATTTATTGTTTTAGACAAAATAAGATACTGCCGAATTTTTATATTTTTTATAGAAATTTTAATTTGTTCCCTATAGTTTATTGATGAATATCATAAAATATATAAGACTATATAATTTAATGTAAGTTATACTGATATTTTTTCACATGACCACAATCTCAATAGTCTATTGCAGATCGTAAACATGTAATTAAATCTAAAATTGAAGAGACCCTGCATATAAAACATGGCCATAAAATTTAATTATCTATTCAATGATATAATTATGTTATCGTTAGTAAGACTTATTATTCCCTACTGATATTAATTATTGAAATCTATTGTACAATAGAAGGATTTTTAAGTTTTTGTTTTGAGAAGAACTACCTAATTGTGAATATCTTTCTTTCATTTATGATATTTTGTATATTAACATTCATATCTATCCATACTTATTTAATACTGTATTGGAAACTCCTCCAAAATTTTCAAACAATGTTCAAGTTTTTAGTGTCGTTGGATAGGGCTTTATAGGGCGTTGGATAGGGTCTGTATTTGTGTAATTGTGAATAGGTTTACAATACCTGTTGCTGCCTTGTGATTTTTTTGTACCCCAATAACGGACTACGCGCGTTTTGATGTAAAACAGTTGATGTAAAACGATTGATGTAAAACATAATCCCAACACTTGAAATCAACACATCACTAGAATGGTCTCGTAAAAAAAAAAAAATAGTATATTTCGTCACAAGGGCCGAAGTGGCGTTTTACCGGCCCCGAGATCGTGTTTCAAGTTCGAGACGAAGTCGAGAACTTGAAACGATCGAGGGTTGGTAAAACGCTTTCGGCCCGAGTTATGAACAATATTTTTCATCACAATACACAATTCAAAAAATCTAAACAAGTGAAAAAATTACTTTTTCGTTCATAACAAACAAAACATAACCTCAACCTTCAACTAACCTAGCAAGATGTACTGCTTGAGTTTCTGGTTGCTAGGCAACCACTTCACATCAGCTAAGGTCACCAAAACTAATACTCTAACGGTAAGTGACTACAGCTGATTCCAATGGAAAAGCACTATTTTCCCATCTACGTCATACATATTTAACAGTTGCTATCAGCTGAACTACTAACTATGTCACTGATTTGTTATTTGTTGTTGTTGTTGTTAAATACCTTCTAATATTCTAGATTTCTCTGCTACCGTTTCCATTACCGCCCTAGGGCCGGAAAATTTTGCCGGCCTAGGAAGGCAAAACAGGTGTTTCGTTGGTAGAAGTGAGGGTCGAAAACAGGTGATGTCGATGTAGTGTGATGAAAAACTACACATAAACGACATTTAAACACGGTCCCGAAAGAATAAAATCAGTTGGCTACTTAACGGAAATCTGTGATGCCGAGGCTCGACTCTGTATACTCTATGCATATACTGTATGTATAATCGAATCTTCAAATACTCTTTGTATTTGTTTCCGCAAATTGATGACGAGAATCGGACTTCAATTGAAGGCACAACCGTCATTAAAATTTGAATATTTCTCACTAGAACGAATTGGGATGGAATTGAATATTTTAAACATGTTTTAATATACAGCTCTAAATAAGTGTAGTTTTGACTAGCTAAGTTATAGCGATTATTAATAAAAATAGATTACTGATAATCAAAATATTTTATTGGTCAAAAATTACATTTATGAAGTTAAATTATTTTTACGACTCATAAACTGCTCAATTTTCCAGCAACGTATACACAAGTTTTTATCAAATAGGTTGGGATAAAAAAGAAGGTCCAGTACAAAGTAAGCTGTATGTAAACTTAACCAGCATCGGTTATTAGAGAGCTTTTGCACATACGGAAAATGAATTCGGTAAACGCTAAACACTATTTAAATACTCACGGATTGAAGTACTTTTAGTCTACTGTTTGAAGGTACAAAAGCTCGTTGAAAAGTGATCAATAGATACCATTCATACGGTTAAACTATTCTGTGTAACGTAACATACGTAAATTTGCCAACTTAAAAATAGCGTTTAGCGTTACCGTAAGATTGGGGTATGTTGCATTCAATGGGGTATGTTGCAAAAACTCTCTAATGAATAAATTAAAATCAAAAAGTTTTAAAAACAGAAGTTAAGAATAAGTCAAGGAAAAAGAATTAGGAACCGGATACTGAGTTGGGTGGAAGAGAACGCTGTTAAGTCGTACTATTTTAGCGAATCGTGATTTGTTTATCGTAGTAGTTGGCGGGAACTGAACAAACAAAAACAGCTGTTAGTGTGTGACACGTGTTGTGGCATTCATCTGGTCTCAATAAACACATGTGAGTGGGGATAACACGCCGGCTAATTAGGCTTCGGAAATGGTTTCTCAATTCCTGTGGGAAATGTTTTTATAGCCGTTCTATATTTTTAACATTATTATTTTTACATGTTATATTTTTAAAATATAACATTGATGCTAGATTCTAATGTAAGAGAACTGATTTAAGAATGAATTATAGTTTAAAGGAGTTCTTTGAAAGTAATTATTTGTACATTTTACTATTTTAAATAACATCTTTAACTGTTATGTAGTGCTGGATCATAAATACAAGCGGAGGCGGTCAAGAAAAGCCGTTTAAAAGTTGTTCAAGGCTGAGTTGGACGGCTTTACTTAATGTAAAAAATTAATCCTGTACCATAATACGAGCATTATCTGTGGCGATGTATTTTCAATGATCTTGAAATAAAGCGGGTAGATTTATCTTAAACTTTGAATTTCAGAGTGTTTAGTTCCAGCTAAAAAAGCGTAGTTTAGTAACAGCCTCAACTCCAGGAAAAATAGTTTTTTGTCTAAGTCTAAGTAAAAAAATTGTAATATGTTAACGTTAATTTTATGGGTGAAAGTGAATTACAAATCTAATTTTTGGATAGCTCCCTTATTTTAAGTCAGATTAACGTCATTTTTTGGCGGAAACAACCATACAGACACTATCCAACGACACCAAAAACTTGAAAATCGGATGAGAATTGTAGGAGGAGTTCTCTACACAAAAAAAAAAACCTTAGCGTATTGAATAAGTATAGAGATCGCCTCGTGATCGAAATTTGATCAAAATTTCAGTTGATCTGGAACCATGAAGTTTAAAAACATTTTTCATTACTCTACACACGAAAATACACTTTCTAAACGTATAATGAACTAAGAAAATAGGTTATTCCAGCTACTGCACGGCAAAATTACATAACGTTAACTTTCTGTGCGTATGTGGTGCACGGAAAGTAACCGTTGTGGAATTTTGCGGTGCAGTCCGATCAGCTGTTGCATTAGGCCGATCAGCTGTTGCACAACACTTTGTTTTGGTGCGTGTTTACCTCGACATAAGCACGGAAACTCAGCATTATGAGTTCGGGTTTTCTTGATACTAAGTTGAACAAACAAAAATATTCATGTTGAAAATATATCGAATGTTGAAATATTCAAGTTTTTCGATATCGTAATGAAAAATAGTTTTCATCACACTGTACGGGAAACAGCTATATTCATCACCAGCTGAGAGTGTAGAAAATCCGTTTTCCCACTCTAGAGAGGGAAAATCAGCTGTTGATTTTCCCACACTAGTAATTAGTTATGATTACTGACACAAGTAGCGCTAGCAGTGCTAAGAGTATATTATTCCCTAAATCAGCTGTTCTCAATAATGTAATCAGCTGTGTAAAACAGAATCACTGTTTTCATTGTACTGCGGAAGTCAATTGAGCATCCATAGGTGGTTTCTTAAACTTGCATTATTTAATTAATTACTATTATTAATTATCTACAGTGTGATGAAAAGTATCGTTCATAACTCGAGTAGAAAGTGTTATTCCGTGCCTTGATCGAAATTCCGCGCTCGGCTAAAGCCTCGCGCGTAAACTCGATCTCGGCCCGGAAAAGACACTTTCCACTCTTGTTATGAAATATACTAGTTCAATACTAGTCTCAAAAGTGCCATTGCGGGGCTCGATAGCTTTTTCCACGCTCGGCTTCGCCTCTCGCGTAAATACAATCTCTCCCCGCAATGTGTCACTTTCGAGACTAGTAATGAAAAATACCATTATAACTAAAACATCTGTTCCTCCTGCTTTTCTAGCAGCGGTTTTTACAACAGCTGTCCAATGATTCAATCAATTCTCCTTCCTCCATGACATTAAAATTGGAACTTTGAAAGCCTGTGGGGCGTAGCCCTAGAGTCCAATGTAAATTAGCATGCTATTTTCTGTTCATACACAGTACTATACCTTTCTAACGGTATGCGCGGATTTCTCCTACGTTGCACATGAGCTGAGAAAAAAGGAGGAAACAAACATGCTTGCCTAAATAGAAGATAGATCAAATAATGGCTATGGTATAAGAGATTGAATTCAAGAAAGAAATTGTATTCGAAATCAAAATAATTATAAAATATACTTCTATCTGACAAATATAACAATTAGTATACATTATACAAACTTCTGCTTCTTATCGTTAATTTGTAAAGGGGGAAAAGTGGTCTTATTTTTAGTGTTGTTCATTATGATTATCGAGGTATTCAATTTCCATTGACAGCCAATTGTCTTTTGAATAGTCTTTATCAAGTTTAGACGAAGATGAATGTTAAAAATGTTCATTTCAAAGTATCCAATAAGTTATTTAGGCCTACTCAATAAAAACTTTATATTTAAGCTCCACTAATTTATTTGTATAGGAAATAATCAAGAAAGTTAGTAATTACGTATAGAGTTTTCCCTGTCACTACAGTTGTAAATGGAAGCGGGAATGTAAAGTTGTTGAGTTGGTCGTCCGGCCGGCGGCGGCGGCGGCAAAAGTTGGCGCGAACGTTAGTTATGTGCTCAGCTCTGGTAAGTGACACGCCCCAAGTTTGATAATAACCAAGTTACAGCCTACAGCGTCTTTAGACCATGGGCCGACAATATGAAACCCTCCCCCCCCCGTGGGAATTTATGACTTATACTTTTTTTTGTTGGTATTGCCTACTAGATTAAGAATTCGGTTGTTTGCCTTTTTTAAATTACAGCATATTCCAGAAAACCAAGAAAATACGGCCTACGAGGAGTCAGACAAAATTTTTAATCAGCAGCATAGGTCGAGTTTGGTATCAAATTAAAGGTCTCACATAGCAGAGTACAATGCCGCAAACTAGACTTCAAAAGGATGATCGAAACGGAAATGGCAGGCAAACAAAGTTTCCATTAAAATATATGGGTAAAACTTTAAAATGCAATAACTTTCTTTATACCCAACCTTTTAACGTCGGGTTTGCGGCATTGTACTCTACTAATTGGGACCTTCAATTTGATACCAAACATGACCTATGCTGCTATTTAAGAATTTTGTCTGACTCCTCATGGGCCATCCCCCTTAAGGGGTAAAAAAGTGTTAATGCCTTAAAAGAGTAGACATTTATGGCCATTATTGATATACCAAGTCTTGTAACTTTATCTATATTGGTAAAAAATATATTTCACCGTTCCGGGACTTTTCAACCACACTGTATATAAAACTAGTTATTTCACTTTTTCACCATAAATCTAAAAAAAATTCATAATTATTTGGAAATATTTAAGTAGAGAGCTTTATAACGACCCATTAATTAATAAAATTGGCCAAGAAAACTGTTAGTATTTTCGGTCAAAAGATTTTTGAAACTGAATCATTTTAATGATGATAGTAGATTTTATATATTTCATGATTTTTTCGTATTTTTCGGGATATGCTGTAATTTTTAAGTGGCAAACACCTAAAACCATAAAGTACATGTCAATACAAACACAAAAATGTATATGTCGAAAATTCCCACGGGGGGGGGAGCATATGTTCACATCAGCCTTTGCTCTACTTCGCGCACTGTCCAAATTAATCATAAGTTTGTTATCCGGGTAATGTGTCCGTGTCGTGTAATGCGAGGGTGTAAAACCGATCCGGCAAAATTACTGTGTAGCCTACAGTAAAAATGGGTTAACTACTACTAAAAGAACATAATAGTTTATTTGTCATAAAGATTTGTTTAATTTATTAATCTCTTAAATAATAATGATAAAAATAATCAGTTTGAAATTATATACTTGTTTAATAGCGAAGGGGGTTTTTTAAAGAGAACTCCTCCTATAATTTTCAACCAATCCCAATATGGATTAGTACGAATAATTAATCCCTTCTGATAATAATTATTCAAATATATTGTACAATAGAAAGTTTTTAAGTTTTTATTTTGAAAAATAAAACTACCTAAATTGTAAATATTTGTTGTATGATATTTTGTATAAATTACCTTCCTTATCTATTTATACCTACTTATTCAACACCCTAATGGATTTTTGTTATTGGAACTCCTTCCACAATTTTCAAGCGATGTTCAAGTGTCGTTGGATAGGGCTTGATCTGAAGTTCTTTTCCGCCAAAAAATGATGAGAAACGGTCTAAAAATAAAAGCGCTATCCATCCAGGACTGAGTAAAACTGCTGTAAGTTTATACTTCCTCCACAGTCCCGCCATCTATATATTTAAAACACAAAGGTAAAAAACCTTTGGACAGTTCGTCTGTGACTTCTACTGGACCGATTTACATGCGGTTTGTACCAAAATAAACGTTTTCGGTTCTATATTAGCAGGTTTTATTCGTATTTCAAAAATATTTACGTTAAATCGGTCAAAAATGAAAAATAAACTTTTCTTATGGAGATTTAACATGGGGAAAAAAGCCAAACTTTTTCAATCTTTTGGACAGTTCGTCTGAGACTTCCACTGGACCAATTTACACGCGGTTTGTACCAAATAAAACGTAAACCTTTGTATATTAGCAGACTTTATTTACTTTAACATTATCTTACTTCCTTAAATTAAAATATCGACATTTTCAAACCTTTACAATTTATTTATTTTACACGATTTCAAACAGCTGATTGTAAACACACGAGGTATTTTGTCTAAACACAGAATGGATGAACAAAAGCTCATAAAGGATTTGGTTTAATATGGCCAGTACCTAAAAACGTTTACAATTATTATGATGTATTGTCATTTATGAAAAGAAAGTTGCTTAATCATATAATTAACGTTATCTTACTCCCTTAAATTAAAAATATCGACATTTTCAAACCTTAACAATTTATTTATTTTACACGATTTCAATCAGCTGATTGTAAACACACGAGGTATTTTGTATAAATACAGAGTGGATGAACAAAAGCTCATGAAGGATTTGGTTTATTATGGTCAGTACCTAAAAACGTTTACAATTATTATGATGTATTATACTTTAAATGGAAAGAAAGTTGCTTGATTATGTAAGATAGCTGATTGCTATGAAATTAAGGCTGAACTGTAAAGGTTCAGTTTAAATAAATTGTTTACATTTGTATTAAAAGAAACGGATGTATCGGAAATTCGTTGTGCAATCAATTTGTCGGTTTCCAGGTTGTAATGCTTTACATTTCTCCCCCTTATCAACGGTATTTGTGGCACAGTCGGTAGCGTAACTTTATACAAACCAGACGGCCCGGGTTCCAAACCGATCTCCTCTAGTATACTTTTTGTGATGTGTCTAACAACGGTGTCACCAATAAATGTTTTACTATGGTACCGATATTTATTTTAAGCAAAATAGAGACATTAAAATATTTATAGGCCTTTTCAAATCCTCAAAAACTTATTTATTAAATTTAAAAAAATTAATAAATACAACTTGATAGTTTAAGCTTGCTTATTTCTTATTTTTTGATTAGGCTACTAAGGGTTAGGCCTAAGTAAACAATGGCTTTGTTATGTTTATAGAATACTAAAGAGTGTCTGTGTTACATAGTAAGGGTGCAGCATTATTGTTTTTAAGGAATATGCCTATAGGCCTACTTTGACAGACACTCCAACTAAAATTATGTAATTTTCTGTGAAATACATTTATATTCTTTAAATTTGGATAGTTATTGAAACTTGCACACTACAGCATAAATATTGCTATATGAAAGTGGTTATAAATGGTGTCTCAATGTTCTATCCTACCCTAATACCAATATTTGTTAAAGCCATCCATCATAAGTTACAACACCGTAGGCCTTTCCTAATTCTTAAAAAAAAAAAAAAAAAAAAAAACTGTTAACATATTACATTTATCCAACAGGCCTACAAGTGGATATTGGTCTACTTATTTCTGATCATAGGCGTGCCCAGCTCTTCAGTAGTGGTTGTGCCAACTGAGAAAGATAGAATCTTTATAAATGTTATACATATATGTATTTATGGTATATATTAAATTAATAAGTAATACATTAAACCTAATTGGTTGTTTTGAAGGGGAGAGGAAATTGCCCTAAATTAAGCAAAAAAAGTAAACATCTAGGTGTGCACTAATCGGGATTGATTAACGACGATCCAAGGATCAATCCCGTTCTTCGTCCATCATAGATATACAGAATATTCAGTTTCATATTATAAAATATTATAACAAAGTTAAAGACATTGGTATACTGTAATTTATCTATCAAATCCTTAATTTCTTTTACAACTGAAGGTAGCTTTCGTTTGTAAGATAAATAGGTTATGATTCCGAAGACGGTAATTTCGTTGCTGCCGTACACCTACCCTACGAGCAATGTGATGTTGGAATTTAATAGTATCAACCTGTTGTTTGATAACCCTAGCTCCTTCAACGATATTTCCTAAAACTAAGTACAAATATATCCACATTAAATAAAATTTGTGTTGACAAATTGAGATAATCGTAATTCCCATTAAATCCCCTTCTAAATTATTAATCCCAAGTATTCAAATAAGACTTGATATTCTGAATAAACATTAACCATAAAACAAAATTAGACAACAGGGTTTTCCGGTAGGACTATGGTTTAGGAGAAAATGCTACAAAACTACTACAAGAGTCATGATAATTACACAGTTATTAATTTATTTATGTTGCTGGTGTTAATAAAATGAAAGTAATATTCATACATTTTGTTACTGTAACAATCAATCGTAATTTATTTTAATCTAAACATAAAATCCTTACGATTTTAACGAAAGCCTGATAGAAACTAATAATATTGTGACCACTAAAATAAATCCATTTAATGGAATCCAATGTGGGAATTAAGGAGCACGCCGAAAGTACGGAGAGACAAGAAATTATTGTTAGCTCCCGGAATCTACCAGGTACGAATGACAATGTGGCCGTTGATGTGAGCAAATTCAAACTTTTGAATCTGCTGTTTCCCGGTTTCTACAACGTAAAAATCACATTTTACTCAGACCAAATTTCAATCTAGTGGTGGTGCCGCGGCACCAGTGGCACCATCCGTGAGCACGCCTATAATTCTGATGTTGTTGAACCTAATGGAACGGTTTCCTTAGGTTAATTAGGTTTGCGCCTACCTAAACAATCAAATTGACATGTTTATAAAATACTAAAGAGTAGGACCTTTAAGTACAAGGATGCAACATTATTGGTTTTAAGGAATAGGCCTACTTTTCCGACGCTCCAACTAAAATCGTAGTATTTTCTGTAAAATATATTATTGTTCTTGGTATGGCAGTTCACCAAATAAGTACATTTTATAGACTACCTTACATGTTTGCACTATTATAGCCACTAATGGAGCTATATCCGTCGATTATCGACGGGCAACAACTAGTCCATCATTAAATTTTGAAATTTTCCTTTAGTATGTCATTGGGCATGAGTTTAGTATTTTAAACTTTTCTGATAATGCACAGCTGTATATAAGTGTATATTAAGTGATTAGCTACTGATAATCACAATATTGGAGTAAATAAATAAATAATAAATCTTTATTTATTTTATATGAGTGTATTTAAAAATGAGTGGTAGGGTGCTACTGATTTAAAACTAAATGTAACATTTTTAGCAATTACATGGGATAGTCCGGATTAATTTAGTCGATTTCGAGCAACACGTACACTAGTTTGTAAAAATATTCTAAGAATTAATTGAACAAATTGTTCAAAGTCTTAACTCTGATTTTACCCAAATCATTTGTGTTGTTCCAATTAGTTTACACCACTTACAACTATAGCGTTACTGATTCTAATGTTATCTTTCTATGTTTTGTAAATTATAAATTTTTAAAATCATTTCAAAGAATTGTAGAAAATTAATCTACATTATAAATTAACTTTGACTTAATGTTCGATTTAGATTGTAAACACTAATTCGCTCTATTAATTTTAAAGCTCACCAAATCTTTTATGATTTGTTCTCAGATGTCAACATTTTCTTTCTTCAAAACCTCTTTTTTGAATCAATAACGATCCATTTTAAGTCGTGATGCTCAACACTTATAACCTAATATTACATAACTTGATAGTAAAAATGTAGGCTACTACAGAGTTGGAATGTCGTTATTTTGAAATCAGTCTCGAATAAAAAAAGTTAAAAAGGTACGGACAATTATTCATCATATATTTGGTGAGTTAAAAATTTCAAATATGTGGGTAATACAGCCCACTACTGTTATACAGTATCAGCAAGTACAGTTACTTTTGTTGATAGTTATATCTATATCAAATCTTATAACTGCTCAAACGATCTTTTCGTTCAATATGTAAAGTTCATTCAGTTAAGCAAAAAAGGTTCCCTCTAGTAAATATCACTTCAAATAGTTAGAGCACCACCGCAGATGTAAGTTAAATATGACTTTCACGTAAGACTGTGACCCACATTCCGGGCAGCCATGACGAAGTTCAGTATTTTGTAATGAGCGGATTAACTGACAAACCAACCACATTTTACCCAGACCGACCTTCTTTCACCGTGGAAGCTTCTTAAGTTCCTTAACACCGCACGACAACAACCTTTAGTGAATTTAATTTTTAAACTAAAAAGTGGAATGTTTTTCTTTTAAATACATTTACTTAAAAAATTATTGTACTTATGTGTGAAATAGTATAGATCGTCGTATGCTATTTAAGTTTAAGAATGGCTTAAAGTTAGTTCAATAACTTAATGTAGCTGTTATAACCCGTTTGAAATGTAACTTACAGATTACGATAAAAGAAAAAAACAGACTTATCAAGACCATATTGAAATTTGTTATTTTTTATGCTTATTTGTACAGATTAGGTGTTATTGAATAATTAATTTTTGTAAAAGATCTGGATGTACTACTTTAGAGTAAGCCTAATATGCAAATATTACTTTATCAGGTACAGTTACAAATTTTTAGGCTTTTGCTAATATACAGGATGGAAAAAAGTCTGGAAACGATATAATAACTTTAAAATTATTTGAATATATTTAAACTGAAACTTTTTAAATTGAATGGCAAAGTCTACTTCCTAAAGTACTTTTTGTCCTTGGACCTCCAAGGACACACGGCCCACAAAGAGTCGGAAGAAAATCCTAAATGTAAACATAGGTAGGCTACATAAGATTAAAGGCCTCTAAGAATAGAGAACAGTGCAAAACCTGACCTCAAGAGGTCGATTGTAATGGGAGTTATTGCACCCTTTTGAGATCAGTTTTGCGGCATTGTTCTTTATTCAATTTTTTACACATGAATTTGATATAAAAAAGTTAAAATTTAGGATTTTCTTCCGATTCCTTGTGGACCTTTCCCCCTTGGAAGTCCAAGGACAACTACTTTAGGAAGTAGACTTTGTCACTCAAAATCAATTTGCAAGTTTTAGTTTTATTACTTAAATACTTCCAAAAATATTATATAGTTTAAAGACTCCTTTTCCACCCTCTATAGTTAACATTATTCTTGTTAGCGTTTTTAGATAGACGAGGGCCTCGACAGATAGATACTTTATCGTTAAAAACTAAATTGAACTTATTTGATTTTTACGTTATTTTACAAACAATTGTCATAGCTTTGTAATAGAAATTTTGTAAGTGAGAAAAATCACTAGAAAGATATTCAAAAACGTTTCATTTGAGTGTTGTTGCTGTTACCTCTTGGGTAATTTTTATTTGAATTGCATATATGTAGTGTTTAACACTACTGTAAATGCATATTCACAGATAAATCCAAGCACTAATCATACCGACACTGTTGGTTGAATACAACAATCTGTCAAGTTTTGGCAGAAGATCCTCAAGCTTCCTTCCTGACATTTTCTTATCTCTCTAACTTAGACAAACTTTGCTAAGATAAAACACTCTGCCATGTTTCTGTGCTTTACACAAAAAGTTGATATATATATATATATATATATATATATATATATATATATATATAAATATATATATATAAACAGTAATACTTGTTACAATTACAAAGGAAAAATTAAGATAAAAAATATTCTAGTGTAAACCTTTATAAACAATAAAATCCCTTAAATAATATAGCGGTCTTAAATGTGAAAGATATTTTAATAGAGCATATTAATTTCTCAGGAAATGAAAATAATTTAAACAACCGGTTAAGTAGTTTTTGTACAACGTGCAAACATTGTAGGATGATATTAGAATATTTTAGTTATTTTGAAACATTTATAATGGAAAATACGTGTAATATTAAGAAACTAACGTTTTTCAATTAGAGTAAAATTTTAGTTTAAAAAACAAAACACCACATTCAAATTTACAAAAAAAACATACACATTATAAAAACAATTGTGATAAAAAATTTATTAATTGAAATTTTTATTGAATATTTACTTAAGATGCGTCCTCGCAATAAATTTTCCCAGAATATATTAAGTAGATTACTTGAAAATCTTGTTGGTTTTCCTAGAACTAATAGACCGAACTAATGGTATAGTATTTATGCCAAACCTAAAGGCAATAAAAAACCCTTCATCTAATTCATACGACTTTCAAAAAAATTTCAAGTCATTAACGCTAATCAAATGCACTAACTCCTTACCAAGCTGCTTAAATATTTATCTAATATACATATTTTTTTAATCGATAGACATTCTCAGGATCTGGGAGTTTGGGAGTTGGGGTATGTGATATGCACCGGATCGTTCAGCTGTGAGGGGTCACGTCGTGCGACCCGAGTCCGTCACGCCTGGCCCACGCCCCGGCCACGCACCGCATATTGACTACGGAAATGTCGTGAAACAACCATTAATTTTTTACACATGAATTCAGTTTATTTCGTCAGACAAACTTAAAACATGTGTAAACAACATCGAACAATTTGTTAGAATGTTAACAAATTATATACTATCTTAAAAAATGTAAGTCATTTAGTTGATTAAAATTAGAAAGACAATCCCGAGACTGTCAGTTCCAGCGTTGCTCCACGAAGTGGTTAATTCTCTTAACTGACACAAACTTAGCTAATAAACAAGTTTGTCAGATATTACTCTTTGTGATGTGCTCTTGACAAGCCTAATAATGGCTCGGTATCATTTCGTGTGGCACCGTTTCTGCCAAGTCTATCTGAGACTCTTTAGAACACTTTGGAACTCACCTGAGTGGAAGTGATGCGCAGATGTTTACGTGAGTCATTTTATGACCTGTATGCAAACAAAATATATTATTATAGGTTTAAATTCAGTACAAATAATCGAGAAGTAAAAGGCAAACTATGATTATATTGCTATTTTGTTTTAATAATTCAGGGATGGTTTTAGCAATAACCCATCATATAGGTTTTTAGTAATGATGTAAAGAACTTATCGATTTAAGAATCTCTTCTTACACAGTGACTATTTTTTAATATTCTGTAGTAGAGAAAAATATTTACAGAAATTATTAAAGCGCCTGCCAGTTCAACGCAGATAATAAAACATAAATTGCAAAAAAGAAAAGAAACTGTTTCGTTTTTTATCACTATGTTCGATATTAAGTTTAAAAATAGAAACAACAGTTTAAGGGTTGAACATAAATTTGTAACAGTGTAAAGGTTTTATAAAATTCACAGTTAGAGTAAACTATAAGCCTAATCAACCTTCAATGATTCATAATTTTGGTAAAATAAATAGTTTAGTTTCACTCATAAACTTTCTCAAATAGTACTGGAACTGAAGGATACAGGTATACAGAATCTTCATTTTGCTGAAAACTACATACAGACGGTGTTATATCTCAAAGTTTTCCAACTTAACGAGGCTTTGCACAGTAATTAATAGCCCTCTCAGCCGAGCATGTGAGGAGTCGCCATGAGAGATGATGGCTGTAAACTCAGATGTTGGCAACAGCTGCTTATGACTTAGGCGACGACTTGGCTATTTAGTTTCCTACAACGCCAACCTACTCGTCTTATGACGGCCATGAGATTTAGAACCTGCAGTAAACAAGTACAACTAAAAGAGATTCCGATTTATTTCAATATTATTCTCTAATTAAACCGTAACGTGGTTTATATGTTTCATCTATATGTTATATGTTGGTTTATATGTTTCATCTGTAACCATACGGTTTTATTCTGTAAGTTTTTAAGAACCTTAAACCTTAATAACTTAGATTTCTCAACAAGGCTCAAAGATTAGACTTGACCTTGAGGTAAAATATTTATAAATACATTTACAGTTTACATTTTTATAGTTAACGTATATTTATAAAATGTTATATCAACTTCAAAAATTTAGAATTAATATTTTTAATTTAAACCATTATAAATGCTACGGTTTATAACAAGCATTTCAACTTATTAATTTATTTGATTTATTTTTTAGAATTTACCGTATAAAAATTAGACCTCTAGTGTTGTTGTATGCTCTAAACGCATCATATTGCTGCACCTAACATCCCTCCTACAACTGTCTTCTAGAAATGAGATGTCCTAAAAGACTACAGCAGCAGCTTGAATTAAAAAAATTGATGGAAAAATACGTTATTAACTACTTTTAAAATAAATTTATTATAATTTTTATCTCAATATGTCTAATTTTGTTATAAAACATTATAACGATTTTTTGTACTCAATAATGGGTTTTAACAAAATTAAAAGGTTTCAGATAAAAATTAGAATCAATCTATTTTCTCTCTATAAAGTAGTAAAGAAAGAAGTTGGCTTCTTAATTTATTTATTTTCTTTGAATTACTGCAGGGTTGTTCTAAGGACATTTTCAGGAAGGGCTTAGTGGTGAGTATTCAGAGTTATTGCTATTAAGGGCTAGTTTAATTACAGTAGACTCCCTCTTAACCGGCCACCTTTTAACCGGTCTCCGCTTTAACCGGCCTACCCTGACACAAAATAACATCTTTTTAACCGGCCATTTTTTTATCTAAACATCGCTTTAACCGGCCGCGTTTCGCCGGAAACGTAGTTTTCTTATCTATCATTCAATTCAACTTTATTTCATATTGACGTTCCCAAACCAATTAAAATGTAACGTCCGGACGGAAGTGAATGCCAGCGGAAGTCAATGCGTTTGGACCTACTATCCAGTAGACCACAATAAAGAAACAGATTGTTATTAGTGTAGGTTGTTGTAGATTTCATGGGCTCTGGATGTTAGCTATAAATCATATACAGTAATGTATTTGAGGTTGTTTTTCAAGTAATAATTATATTTAGGCCATATAAAATTGTGGGTTGGCGTTCTTAAATGAACATCGGTTTAACCGGCCAATTCATTATCCGGCCGCGGCCTGGTCCCGAGGTGGCCGGTTAAGAGGGAGTCTACTGTACTTGGGTCTAACTGTCTACTATTGTGAACCGAGTCTCGTCTTTACTATTTTGGGCAATGTCCCATCCCAAATTAACTCCTTTGTAGAGATTTTGTAATGCACATAAATTTAGGAAATAAACTCTTAAAATGAATCTGATACACTTTTAAACCGTTTTAAAGGGTAAGATTGGGTATAAAATTGGTCTTTTGATAATATGGCTTATAAAAATAATACAAATCACCGATTTTATAAATTTATTTTCATACATGAAAAAAACTGGGTCGTTTATCGAACTATATAAAATATATTATAATTAGTTCATAAATATTTATTGATCAGATATTATAATATACAAGGTACTGTATATTACAGGTATCACAAGGTTCCTTGTATATACCAAATAGAGTAACGAAATAATCAATATGAATCGTATACATTGAGTTCACAATGTATGAGTGATCTGATTTATACAAGTTCCCTGTACTTAATTTATCCGAATTTTTTAAATTTTTTATACATAAAATTCTTTATACCATGGAAATTTTAACGGAGGAGTCTTTGACAAATTACGATAAATAATTTTGTGTTTAAAGTTTTTATCTATATGAAATTTACTTGAAAACTCAGGTTGACTTTCACTTTACCAACAAGTATGAGTTCAGAATTGCCTATCCTACACTCAAATTGACAGAGTGAATAAACGTTTGAAAATTTAAATGTTATCAAATGACCATGAACTGAATAGAAATGAAAATCATGTCAGACAATCAGTAATGCAGTTGAAGATAACGTTTCAATGTGCTGGGGTAAAAATATTAACAGCTATTCGAATTTATAAGTTATAAAATATTTGTTATTCATAAACTTTCTATACGAAATTCTGTAAAATTCTGCTATTATTTTCCAACTAGAAACCCCAGTTGAAATGAAATCACAAGTGAAGTGAGTGAAGCGGACGTGCAGCCTGGGAGCATTTCAAGTGTAGAGATAGGGAGTCACTTAAACTAAACTTGGTTATTACCAAAGTTTGGCGACACTTAAGTGAATTAAACAGCTGCAAAACATCACACCCCTGGTGGGTCGATACGGAGGAAATATTGCAGCTCAACTTGATCCACTCCCGCAATAGGCGAGTTTAATTCATTAAACGAGTAGCTGTGAAAATCAATAATTACCAGCATTGAAAAAGGGTATGCTTCTGAGAGCTGAAAGCCATACAATAATTATTCATACTTATGACTAATGGTACTGTACCCCAATGTGAAGCAAAGATCGAGGAGTGTTTGTTCATTTTTGGGACGAGCTCGTAAGCTCTTCTCACTCCCTCCAAAACGATATGGTTAGCCTCTCAGCAGGGATAAACCAGTTATACACAATGAATTTTACTAGTTAGTCAACTTTATTATGCTACTGAATTGAAATATATTAATAGTTTACATTTACTATGTTATGGTGAATTTCAAAGCTAGTACAATGCCTCCCTTAGTATATATTATACAACTTTAAGCAGCCTAAACCCTTCGTACAACTGCTGAAAGTTTCATGGAGATCAGATGAATTGGTGGTTAAATATCAATAAAAAGTAGTAACGTTAACAAGACAGATTCATTCGGTTGAACGTATAACGGGAAGGTAATGAAAATAATTTTTTCATGATGAGTCGGCGTTCACCTACCGGCCGGTACGCGTTGTATAGTAGTGCACTAATCGTTTTTTTAAATGTTAACTGATTCGTGTTATGTGTGTGTGAATTTTAACTTTTTGACAACGAAATGACGTTTGGTCTCGTGAAATTGGACCCGATGATGACAATTTATTTGTCGAAACCATGGTAGTCCAGGATTAGTTTGGATTTATTGTAGCTGAAGACGGAGGTACGTAACCTATTTATAAATGAAAACTAGCTGTTTCCCGTCACGGCTTCGCCCGTGATTGAATTTATTTTTTAGGTAATAAAATCTTTAAAAGAGCAACAAAATCTTCTTCCTTAAGAATGACGTTGAAACGACAAATTACTGTGTGTTCAGCTCTGAAGGAATTTTGCAAAACATTTTCTAAATGAGAACCATTGAGCAAAAAAGAACAATCATGTCAAATTTCAACCCCGTAGGCCCAACAGTCATTTTAAAATCATGTAGGGCGGAGCCCTAAAGAACATAAAAAACTATTATCTAAAACAACTGTTTCTTAGTAAACACCTATTAGCAAAACAGAACATAAAAGTTAAATTTTAACACCGTAGGATTTATGGTAATTTTAAGGATTTGTGGGGGGAAGCCCCTGGAATAATTTTTAAGTCCTATGGGGTGGAGCCCTAAAGAACTTCGAAAACTATATTTGCAAAACCGTTTCTAAGTGAGCACCTATTTGCAAAACCGAGCATCCACATTAGATTTTAATCCCTTAGCATATATGGTAATTTTGATGTTCTGTGGGGTGGAGCCCTAAAGTAAATTTGCTAAATTGTTTCTTAGTGAGCAACAATGAGCAAAGAGGAACGTCCATGTCAACTTTCATCCCCGCGGGCCCAGAGTAATTTTCAAGGCTTGTGGGACGGAGCCCTAAAGAATTTCAAAATATATATTTGAAAAACCTTTTCTTAGTGAGTAACCTACTTATGAGCTAAGGGGAACGTCCATGTCAAATTTCAACCCCGGAGGCCCTAAAATGTTTTTTGAAGTCCTGTGTTGGGCAGAGCCCTAAAGAACTTCGAAAACTATATTTGCAAAACCATTTCTTGGTAAGTACCCATGAGAAAAGAGGAATGTCCATATCAAATTTCAACCCCGTGAAGGCCCTAATGACATATGCTGAGAAGCACCGATTATATTCAACTTAGTTTTAATGACGAAGTCCATTGTAATTACAGTGTAATTATTGAAAGACCAATAAATATTGTCTATTGTCTAATGTAATTCTGAAATCCAGTGGGGTAGAGCCCTAAAGTGAATTAAAAACTATATTTTCAAACCCTTTTCTTAGTGAGTACCCATGAGCAACGGGAATCCTCCATCATATTTCAACCCTGTGGGTCCTAGAGTAATTTTAAAGTCCAGTGGGGCGCAGACCTAAAGGGCTTCAAAACTATACTTGCAAAACGTTTCTTAGATTAGATATATAGTACCTATGAGCTAAGAGAACTTTTCTTGAACTTTTCCTTGTCATATTTCAACACGTAGGCTAAACAGTAATTATCAGCTTCTTTGAGGTAGAGCCCTAAACAATTTCGAAAACTATAATGGTAAAACAGCTTCTTAGTGAGCACCCATGAGCAAAGAGAACGTCCATATCAAAAATTTTAACCCCGCGAATGCCCTAAAGTAATTTTGAAATCCAGTGTGGCGGAGACCTTAAGTGCTTCAAAAACTATATTTGCAAAACCATTTGTTAGTATTTATGAACAGTAAAAAAGTATTTAGTAATAAAATACGAAGTAAAGTAAACTACACTTAATACAACCAAAGTACACCAGACTAACATCACTATAATCTTGACAATGTCAAACATAAAATAAACATTATATCTCACACCTGGTTGCTTCTATGCTTATAAGAATTTTCTTAAATGAACCATCATGTGGCAGATGTAAACAAACCTAATTCAATTTCCATAATCATATGTTAGAATACAAAAATGTTGCTCCCATAAGAATAACATGGTAACTTTGAGGACGTCTAGGGCGTAGCCCTTTGTGAATATTAATATGAAAACAGTCAGACTTTCCTATTTTGAGCCTAAAGAATGAGTATACCAAATTTCAGTACTCTAGCTAGTCGGGAAGTTGGAGAATTAGTGATGAGTGAGTCAGTGAGTGAGTGAGGGCTTTGCCTTTTATATATTTAGATAATATTTAAATTCTAGAATATATTGAAGTTTTAAAAGTAGATATATTTATAAGTTGAAAGGAGGAGAAAAATCCTTTCATCGCTAGCTTGTGTAAATTTTCGATGAACAAAATAACGTCAGAGGATGAGTTTTAGGATGAAAGAGTAAAGTCGTTGTTTGCAAGTAGGACACGGAGCTTCAGCTGCCAAATAGCTGGCTGACTTTACGAGGATGTCCTCCTTTGAGGGGACCTATGGTTATGTCGTCATTGTAATAGCAGCCCTATATATAATACATGATGTTGAAAACTACTCTTAGTCCCCAGAAGTTTCCCTAAAGTTAGGTGTTAGAAGGGGGAAATTTCTTAAATTTATGTTAAGTAAAATATTCTTTGTTTAATGTTCATTGTTGGTGATGGTGAGTTCATTTTATTGTTTAGTAAATTGTTGCGAACATTTCCCATCACTGATTGTAAAACAAAGTCGTGACGTTTCGGGATCTGAAATCTGATCCTGTCTCAAGGTGGAAGAAATAATTAGAACATGGCAAAGTTAGTAAAAACACACCAAGCTTACCTGGAGATGTCCATAGCCAAAACTGAAAACAGAAAAGGTAGTCACACAAATTAAATAAAACACTAATAAAATGCACAAAGCTTAAAAAGAAAATTGTGAAAGCAGTAAAAAACAAAGCACAACAAATTAAATTGAAAAATATACAGAACCAATCACGAGACAGCAATCAGTGATGGAAAATGTCTGCAACAATTTACTAAACAATAAAAGAGTGAAATATATTGTAAACATAATATATATCGAAGAACTAATTGAGAAAACATTCTCAGTGTTTGAGGGTTTGATTTTAATTAAATATTTATTTACCAATTAAGAATTAAGGAATTAAATTCATATTCTAAAGAATGTAAGAATATGAAGAATTAATTAAATATATCAAATGGATCAGGTTAAACAGAAAAGTGGAAACTAATTTATGTATATTGATAGTAAGGAAAATGCCTAATGTCATTTACATCCATTCATTCCCCTAAGCATTTTGACTACTTTAAGATTTCATTGGTAGGCTATAGTTAGGCTTTAGTTTGAGGTTAAAATTATATGTTGACCCCCTAAACTTATCGAAAGAGATATTTTGCTCTCGTCGTGTTTCCCAGTTGATTCACAACGTGGCACGAGTCAACGATGACGTCACTGGGGGTGGCGGTGGTGCGAGGGAGACAGAGAGGGAATGAGGGTTGGCCGCCCTGTGCTTCCGTTTCCGTCAACAATAGAAACAATACTGGACCGGCTCGCTTGCGAAACAAGCATTAGGATTCAACAATGTAAACTTTTGCTAAACCAATCAACATCATGTAAAAAACTACAAATGTAATTTTACATTTGTAAAAGTATTTTATTTAAAATTTACTGTTTTAAATTTGTCTCTCCGATTCCACAAAAGTAATTAATTTCTCTCTTATACAGAGTGATTGAAAAGTAACTTGCATCCTCCCCTTAACTTTTTAACTAAGTTATTTGAAATATTTGAAATTGGTTTGCGGCAACCTCATTGGACATGAGGTTATTGTACCATCATTATTGTAGCCGCTCATATCCAAGAAGGTTGCCGCAAACCGTTAAAAAGTTAAGGAGGGGTGCAAGTTACTTTTCAACCACCCTGTATTTCAGTTTGGTGTTCTATTAGGGGCCGTCCATAAATTACGTCATAGCTTTTTGGCCATTTTTGGACCCCCCCTCCCTAAAATCATCCTACCATCATAATTTGTCTGACCCCCCTTCTCTCGTAAATATGACGTCATTTTTAACAAACCTCCGTTTTAAGTAAAAATAATGCTTTATAAACGCTACATGATAAACAAAAAAAAAATTGACCAATCAAATCTTAATTTACCTTCAGAAAAAAAGCCAAAATGACTCTCAGTGGAAAAATAAACTATAAAACAACACCTTAAAATAGTCTAATGTATTTTCTAGATAATTATTTTACAATAGTTGAGTTGTGTTAGAATTTATCATTGTTTTACTGTTAAAATTTGATACAAAACATCATATTTAAAATGACGTCATATCAAATCTGACCCCCCCCCCTTGCACATCACCTTACCGTCATTTTCAATCTGGACCCTCCCCCCCTATTTTCAGATGACGTAATTTATGGACGACCCCTTAAAGCAATTAATTGATATTTTTGAACCAAATATGCTAATTTTTAATTAAGTTTTATTCAAAACCAAATTAAAAGAACTTAAGACAGTATATATTAGTAAGAAAACATTTGTCAATGGAAATTATATCTTATGAAAACATAATTATATAACAGCCGGAAAACAAAGCCTGTAGTCGTATCTCTGGTACCGAGCTATTGAGTTATGGTGTTTGTAGCTATATAATACACAGCCATATATCTGACAACTCGAGTCCGGAAGACGCCGCTGGCAGACCGCCCTCCAGCGATTTATTGGGAAAAGTATATAAATATGTAATGTTGCACTCCACAATACAATACATTTCAGTACTTATCGTCCCATTGTTTTTATATTTGTTGGAATACAAACATAGAGTTAAGAACCGATAAAATTCATTTACCGTATTCATTTGAAGAACGATGGCGGAGAAAAAAGATCACAAAGATAGTTTTGAGAAACAGATGATATAATCATGTATATTTTATTTTTACATTGCATAGCCTATTATTGGCCTATATTATTAATTTTACAAATGCCGAAACTGGAACTATCCGGTGTGTGTACAAGTTTCGTGTGTGAGGTCAAGCGGGGGACGGGAATAGTTGGAGCAAGAGTGGGAAAATCACTTTCGGTACAAGTTACGAACGAGACTTTTACTATGCTGCAAGCTGCAAAACTATATAATGTTGGTTCTGATTAAATTTAGATTGCTAAACATTAAAAAAATGAATAAAATTACAAAAAATACATGGTAAATAAACACTAGTGGGCAAACGGAGAACTAATTGAAAGCGAGGGAAAGTAAATTTAGAGTGAGGGAAAATAAGCTGATCGTTCTTTGATATCAGCTGCTATCCAAAATAGCTACTTTCTTATACAAGTGAAGGCAATATTTATTTTACATTACATTAATAGATGTTTTCAACAGGAAATGCTTTTTAGAACATAATCGTCTACGAATCGTACATTGTTGAACTGTACACATTGATTGGTGATCTATAATTTCTTTACGATTGTTAAAAATTGTTTTACAATATATACCAAATATTTATTACTAACCACAGTGAATATATATTTTAGTAATTTATATTATGAGTCAATGTTATTTCAAAATAATAAATCTGCGAATCCATTTGAAACTATAATTTAGTGTAGCACTAACATGTTTCGACTTGTATTTTCAAAATCGAACACAATATTTTTTATTTTCAATAACAAATTCATATAATTTGATGTATTTTGTTATTTTCATTTTATTAAAATTTTTATTGATTATTAAGGATTTTGATACTGAACATAATATGAATTATTTGGTGAGGAACAATAAGCGACTTGAAAGACAAAACATGTTAGTGTTATAAAATTAAATGTTTCGATAGGGTATTCATTTTTCTTATTTAAAATTTTAACAATAACTACAGTAGCCCTTTTGAGCTGATTCTGTATTTCCTGTTTCTTAATCTCTCCTTCTTGTAGCTGGTCTTTGGAAAATCTACTTTAGTGAATTCGTTAAATTTATAATACATTAAGATTACTTCAATTTATATCACATTATACAGTTGTAATATTTATGTACTATACACAAACAATGTTTATATACTAAACAAGAGTATTCATTTTTTAATTGTTGCATATTTAGCGAATTTCCCATAGGGAATAAGCTATTACCGTAGGTCTCATGGAAAGACTTAAGCCCGGGACCATGTTACTTTTTTGTTTTGAGGTGCCCAGAGTCCAAAAATAATAGTAATTTAAATTTATATATATATATGTATATGTATATATATATATATACATATATGTATTTGTCCCTAGACACGATAACTCTCGTAAAAATGGTCCGATCGACACCAAATTTGGTAAAGATGTGTAATCCTACGTTTATTCGGATGAGTTCGAAAACCAGACCTATCGACCCACCGGAAGGGGTAGTTTTGGGGGGTTTTGTACCCCAAAAATGGGTTTTTTGCATTTTTCATATGTAAATTTTAAAAATTTTAAATTTTTGTTTTGACCATTGGATTTAGCTAAAAAAATACACAATTTAGTATTTTGAAGCTTTGCTCTATCTCCATTGGTTACCGAAATATTACAAAGTCTAAAGACAGTACATTGTCTTTTGGGGCTCCAGTGTTAATCTTATGGAGAATAAGGATGTGTTAATATTTCACTTATTAACCAATATTTTTGGATGGAACTTAGTATTTAGCTTCATTTGGTTGAGATTCATTCATTTAAGGTAAAAAATCTTGGTTTTTGTACTTATCATGGCAGCAAACCTGCATACTCTTTTCCCATGTTAATCATATGGAGAATAGGCAAACTCTTTTATTTATGGACAGATATTGATGAAACTTACTATATGGCTTTATATGGTCGAAATAAATTTTTTCTATGCTAAAAACCTACTTTTAGTGTCCCCCATGGCAGCATACCTGCATACTCTTTCACTATATATTAAGGGGAATATACATTTACTAGGGGATTGTAGGGGCAAAGGCCCCTAAAAATCAAACTAGTGATGTTATCTCCAAAAATAAATTTCAATTCATCATCTTCTTGCACAATTAATTATTGTATTTCTCCTCAAGCTGTACGATAAATTTCATAAGCTTCTTATTAAATATTCCATAATATTGATCAAAGTTTTGGGTGGTATAAAATCAGCAATAAACCAATAACCCCTCCTGTATTAAAATATAGCACTCTATTTTGTGAAAAAAGAAAATTATAGTGCCGAACGTAATAAAAATAGATTTAACCTTAAACATGTACCGTACATGAATAATTTGTAACTAAAATAAATAAAATAGTTCAATACAACATGACAAAATGGTTAATAGCTCAAATATACTGTTCACTCCTATATCAGACAGGTATCTCTGTGCCTCCCATGCTCCCGGAGTACCCCATGCCTCCCCCGTTCCCCGCGTACCCCGTGCTTGCATTACACTCCTATGCCCCCACACCTCCATACACCCCCTGTGGCCTTGTGGCCCCCATGCCCACAGTTCTTCCCCGTACCCCCTATGTCCGCCATGCCTTCCCTGGCCCCCGCACCCTGTGGTAAAAAGGCCCCGAACTTCTTCATACCCCCGTGAATCCCCTGAGTCCCATGTCTCCTCCGTGCTCTAGTTTCCCCCATGCTCCCCTGCCCCCATCCCGCCATTTTCCAAATGCCCCCACGTGCCTCCTTTATCCCCAATGCCTCCCTCGTTTTCCCCCGGTCCCCGCGTGCCTCCCATGTCCCCTTACCCGCCGTGTTACTGTGCTCGCGTGCTGCCGTGCCCCCATTCCCACATTTCTTATAGCCGTGTCCCCCTATGTTTCGCATGCCTCGCCCGTTCCCCCATGCGACCCAAGTCCCTCGCGCCTCTTGCACCCCCATGCCCAGCGCCCCCATTCCTCCAGTGCCCCTGTGCTCGTCGTTCCTCCTCGTACCCCCCGTCCCCCATCTGTTCCCCTTGCCTCCCCCGTGCCACCCGTTTCCCCCATGCCCCCGTGAACGTATACCACCGTTTTTCACCGTTCCTTCCGTTTCCCTCATGCTCCCATGCCCCCATGCCCGTCGTTCCCCCCCGGACCCCCGTGCTCTCTTTGTACCCCCTTTCCTTAAACGTGCCCCAATTCCCCTAACCTTTCGTGCTACCGACAATTCTCGTGCTATTATTGTAGTCTACTTTGTCTATTCGTAAAATTAAGTAAAAGATTGATTCATATATTGTTTGTTTTCGCATATTGTCATTTTTATGGATAGCTCTCCGTCTCATGGATTAACGGGCGTTTATTGTTTCCGTACTACCTACGTAGCAGAGAATAAATAAAACAAAATTCCCTCACACAGAGCTTATCCATTGTTATAGTTTGCATGGTATAATTTAGTCGAAAATAAACACTTATTTCAACCCCAACCATTAAATATCCAATATTTAAAGCAGTAACATAATAACCAAACAACATTTCACTGAGTAAAGAAAATATATTAAATATTATATCACCCATACCACCTTGGTATATTAACCTTTTGTGGTATATTCAGCACACAAAATAGATGGGGTCACAAAGAAGAAATCTACTGTGGATCCGCAATTTTTCCATGACTATTGGTGTTCTCATTTTTTATAGTGCATTGCCAATTTAAAAAAAAAGTTATAATTAAGTCATCTTAACTCAAAATATATCCTCAATAACCAGCTGAGTTAATTATAAAGATAAAAAATATTCACTGAAACATCTGATTAATCACACGTGTAGATCGAAAACTCTTCCTCCCATTAGATTAACATTGGAACTTCAAGGTCCAATGGGGCGAAGCCCAGGTAACTTTTGATAGTTCTGGTATTTTTCCTTGCGTCCTTGGCCCTCAAGCTTTAAAATGAGCCATCATACGTTACCCTATTTTACTTCTAACTCGAGATATTTCGTGGGGACCGATTCGCTTACGGAATTATATATATAGACTCGCCTACGGCTCGATGGGGGCTCCGCCCTCATGCCCCCTTGGTGGTGTCCCTAAATTCGTAAATTAATAAAAAGTCAAGTATGAAATTGGTTAGTTTTACGGAAGAACTGAACAGCCAAGACAGTAACAAAACCGTTTAATACACACAATTCACAATCGATAGATAAAAAAGCTTTGAAAATCTCCTATGAATCGGTTTTAATAACTCTTCGTAGTTAAAATTTGTTAAAATATTTTGAGTGTGATACAATAATTATTTATTCTGGGTGTTATGCTGGATGGAGGGTCCACTCCCTAATTTGTTGCCCCAATTCCGTAATTTCTGTAAAAACTTGATGCAGTGAACGGACTTGTTGAGGGTTATTAACTCCAATGTGTTCACTGAATTAGTTTCTAAATAAAAAAGTCGAGTGTTAAACAGGTTAGCTTTACCAAAGAAGTGCATAAACAAGACAGTAACAAAAGGCTAATGCACACTTCTCACAATCAATAATAATTAAAGCTTTTAAATTCGTCAAAAATTGTTGCAATAAATCAGTGAAAACAATAAAATAACATTAAAATGAAATAATATAAAATCTGATAAACGAGATAGAAATCACAAAAGACTCCAAAGTTTTAAAAAGATTCCCTAAAATCCGAGGAGGAACTTACTAAAAGTATGTAAATTAGTAACACCAGCCCCGACAATAGCTGAATTCATATTTTTAATTGTCTCTTAAAAGAAGGTAAGGTCCCCAATTTCAAGTTTTCGGTAACTATTCTGGTCCTGTAATAAATCTGTTTTGAGAGCTAATGTGTAGAGATACGGCAAAATGTTCTGAAAACTGTAAGCCATTCATAAAATATTTCAGTCATATTCAGCAACATTTTTCGATAGGACCAATCGTTTTGTCAGTAGAGTGGAAAAACTGAAAACGCGATTGCACAAAAATTAGTCTGGAGATTTACTCAATTGGTCCGATGTACGACAATAAGTCACAGGACCAAAATCGTAGTTCATCCAATTCAGTACCGTAGTAGTCTCAAATCTATGAAAGGCCTAACCGTTTATCCGCTAGAGTTGAAATATACTAAAATTACGATTTCTCTAGTTGGCCAAAAGCCACAACTTATCACAAAACTGGGAAAAAGTGAAAAATGTATTTTGAGAGTAAACGGAAAGAGATACGGCAAAGTATGTTAGAATCAAAATTGTAGATATTAAAAAGACCTATAAAAGTTGTAATTTAAACATTTTTGTAGGACAAACCATTTAGTCACTAGGGCCCTAAATCTAAATATAAATTTCACAAAAATCAGTTTGGAGGGTTAACGGTGCGATGTACGACAAAAAGTCAAAGGACCAAAATTGTAGATCATTTAATTCCCTATCGTAATATGCTCTCATATTTCAGATAAGAATAACCGTTAGGTCACTAGAGCTGAAAGACTAAAATTACGATTTCTCTAGTGGACCAGAACCGGTGTTTTCCCACTACTTACGTTCAAAAAATCCGGAAAAAGTGAAAAATGAATTTTGTGAGTAAACGAGTAGAGATACGGCAAAATATACAGGAAAAGAAATTGTAGATATTATAAAGATCTATCGAAATGAACATTAAAAAAATTTTTACCACCATCGGAGTAGGCACTAGTGCCCGAAAACCGAAAACGGCATTTCATTAAAAACGCTCTGGAGGCTTAACGGTGCGAGATACGATAAAAAGTCACAGGACCAAAATTGTATAAAATTAAATTCCCTATCGTAGTATTGTTCTCAGATTTTAGATAGGACGAAGCGTTTGGCCGCTAGAGCCAAAAAAGTAAAATTACAGTTTCGGAAATCCACCATTTTGAATTTTTTTTGTAGGTTAAAACTAAAAATTTGCAAGTTTAAGATTTTACACTTAGCATTGACCGTTCAGGCTAGACGTATGCCAAATTTCAAGTCTCTAGCTTAAATAGTTACGTCAGAAATTCGTATCCCATATAAGTGAGTCAGTCAGTCAGTCAGTTACACATAGGGCTGTATAGTTTATTAGACTCGCCTACGGCTCGATGGGGGCTCCGCCCCCATGCCCCCTTAGGGGGTTGCCCTGAATTCGTTAATTTTTCTAAGTCTTAAGAACTGAACAGGCTAGTTGAGGCCTCCACCCCAACTCTATACTTATCTTCTCTGACTTAGTTTAATAGTTCAGGAAATCTAAAGCATTTAAGATATTCTCTTGATATTTAAAGTTCAAATTGATACTTTTGTTTTATATTTTATATTTAATGCTCAGGGTATGTGCGTGTAGCTAAATTACATTCATCTAAGTGTCATAACAATAAATAAAAAAATATTAAAATAACTCAATTTTTGTGAAAGAATATTGAAAATACGCCCCTTTTTGGGGCGAAGAGAGTGAAATGCTACAAAATCTTAAGGCCCACCTTATAGAGATATCTAAAAAGAATATAATGCTGAAAAAAATATATCGGTATGGCCATATCTTTACCGGGTTCAACAAAATCACCAAAAACTGTACATATAAAGGTTAATAATTTAGTTTTTTTTCAGTTTGTTTACTAATCTTGGATTGAAATCGGCAAATGGCTGCTACTATAGTAAGAAATAGTGTGTATAGTAGTGTATATTCATAGTATACACAAAATTTGAGGCATGCATGTGTCATAAAAGTAAACGATAAATATTGAAATAGAGCAATTTTGGTGAAAGAATTACGATATTGTGAAAGTACGCCCATCTTTACGAGTGAAGAAGGTGAGATACGGCAAAATTGCATAGGACCGAACTTGTAGAGCGGCAAAAATAGAATATAATACTAACAAAACAAATATCAATATTGAAGTATATTTGGCAGAATAAATTAATTTACAACACTTTACACGAAAAAATGTTAAGAATTTGGTGTTTTAAAAAGAATTTTAGACTTAATTATAATTGAAATTGGTCAATGGCTGCCGCTATGGTAAGATCTATTTGAGGTCATAATATGTACTAAAGTTCAAGCATCCGTGTGCAATATTAGTATATAAAAAATATTAAAATAGCGAGATTTTGGTGAAAAAATTGGAAATGTTGAAAGTACGCCCCTTTTTAAGGGTGAAGGGAGTGAGATACGGCAAAATTTCACAGGACTAAACTTGTAGAGTGTCTAATTCCTGACCATGAATTATACCTCAGATTCGAGATAGAACCTCTCGTTCAAAAGTTACAGCGTATTTAGAAAATGCCTTACATGGTGTAGATTTTACCATACAAAATTTTAGGGGGTTAAAATTTGAAAACTCAATGTTTTGCGATTTTCCCTTTGTATTAACCATACAAACTACGTGTGTACCAAATTTCAAGTTTCTAGCTCATCCGGACCAAAAATTACGATTTCTCTATTGTTCCAGAACCGGCAAAATCCCACTACTTATGTTCAAAAATCCGGAAAAAGTGAAAAATGTATTTTGTGAGTAAACGAGAGGAGATACGGTGAAATATGTAAAGATACAAATTTTAGATATTTAACAGACCTATCAAAATTGTTATGTAAAAGTTTTTGTAGAACAAACCGTTTAGTCACTAGAGCCCGAAAACCGAAAACGGGGTTTCATTAAAAACGCTCTGGAGGCTTAACGGTGCGAGATGTGATAAAAAGTTACAGGACCAAAGTTGTAGATAATTAAATTCCCTATCGTAGTATTGTTCTCAGATTTTAGATAGGACGAAGCGTTTGGCCGCTAGAGCCAAAAAACTAAAATTAAAATTTCGGAAGTCCGCCATTTTGAATTTTTTTTAGTAGGTTAAAACAACAAATTTGCAAGTTTAAGATTTTATCCTTAGCATTGACCATTCAGGCTAGACGTATGCCAAATTTCAAGTCTCTAGCTTAAATAGTTACGTCAGAACTTCGTATCCCATATAAGTGAGTGAGTCAGTTACACATGGGGCTGTATATATTATAGACTCGCCTACGGCTCGATGGGGGCTCCGCCCCCATGCCCCCTTAGGAGTTGCCCCCTAGTAGTATGTAATAGATCACAGGGTATTAGGTACTATAATCATGAAGTCTTAAAGTCTTTATATAGTCTTAAAATGAAGAAAGTTGCAACTTAAGAACCATAAATCGGCGTACATTATGCATTTTCAACCAATGGTAGTAAACCAATAATAGTATAGAATACCAATTGTGAAATAATGGCCAAAAAAGAATTTTTGGTTAAATTAAAATATACTGAAAGAGTTAGAATAGGTTAGAATAGGTTTCAATTACAACAATAATAGGGTTAATCGAGACTTTAGGTGAGCGCACTGCATTGAGGAAGTTTGACGGACAAAGTGGCAGCGAGAAAAATTACTATTGAGTTTAATTCAATTGGTTATTGTAATATTTCTCAGCCTGATGGGTCATCAGATATGTAGATGGTCTTATAAAAGTCGGAAGTAGTCAATGTTAGCGAAGGTAAGAATGGAAAGTCCAATCGTTCTATAACTTAATATGTTCAATCGTTTCCTAAACTAAAATCTAAGCCTGATTGGACAGCAGCAAATAGGTCAAAGACCGGATGTCAAACGTGTTGGGACACGTTCAACTCTTCAAAGTAAAACTGCACCAGAACTATCAACTGAAGAGCTATATTCAATCTGGGGATTCATATAGATAGACAGCTTACAAATAGTAGAAAAATTAAGTTATAATTACTGTATTAGGTAATTTTTTGTGCGAAAACATACAAGAAATTTTCCATCATGAGAAAACTAAAGTCTAGTAAATATAATAAGACCTTAAATATTATTAGCAATTAATATAGAAATAACACCTGAATGTAAAGATACGCTTTCGATTCAATATACTTCATTTTCAATATTGACACAGCAATCAGAGGGAAAACCATACGCAAACAACTAAGCACCCAATTGAGAATAATAATCGGGAAGAGGTGTAGTTAAAAGATATCATTTAAATTCAAGCGAGAACTAAGCGACTATAATAGCGCTCCAAGCGACATATTTAAGAACCAAAGTACTTCCTTACCGACACCTCGTCTTTTTAGATTTTTTCTAATTTGATACTTGAACATTTGTAGTTTTTGGGCATTAACAATGTATACATCCAAGCGAGTATTACCCTGGTGAAATAATCCGCTCTCAATGCATCATAACACCATCGTCTACATAAGACGTTCATGTCTATATAGTTGTATCAAACACGGGTGTAGTTGAAAGAGATAATTTAAACACGAGCGAGAACTAAACCTGCAAAGTGATCTACGATACCACGCGGTGATATACGCTGATACGGCTGAACTACGATACCGACAAAGCTTGATTTATAACCTTTTTATAGTTTAAAAGTAAAAAAGTTGTAGTTTTATAATTTTCCCTAAATTGAAACATCTCAAAGAATGTCCATGCCAAATTTCAAGTCTCTATCTTAAACGGTCGCTTCAGGAATTTAAGATCATCAGTGAGTGAGTCAGTCAGTCAGTCAGTTACACATGGGGCTGTATATATTATAGATTTCCCTATTTATGAGCACGTGATGAAATTTAGTTTACAAGTTAAGCTGGTCAAAATTAATATTACTAATTAGGAAATTCGCTGAGTACGCAGGTCTGCTGCGACGGTGGGTATTTATTTACTGAGATACACCGCACAAAGGATTTGGTAACATTTAAATGTCACCGTGTGTACCGCATGCAAGTCGTGTTCTCTGCACGAGGCGCTAGCAACACCGACACCTGGCTGTTCACGCGCTCAACTCTGCACTTGATTGTTTAACAAGTACCATATACCACTGTCGCCGTTGCCGCCGTTGGTGCCTTGTACCTTGTACCTACATCTCACCACTAAACCCTTTTACTATAGAGCTATAATTTTATTACTCCCCAACGTTACAACAGATAATTTTTACATACCTTAATTTTGATGTGTTGTTTGGATTCAAATAATCAGGTTGAAATAATAAAACGTCTTCCAACACTACTCGATATATTTACACTTACACTGTAATTGTTTACAAGACGGTAAATATATATAAAAGATCTTGTAATGGTGATCAGCCTCGGATTGGGAATGGTGATGACCGGTGTGACTGGTAGAAATCGATCGCCATTATAAGAACTTTTATATATACAGGGTGTCCAGCTTCCACCTTTACAAAATTATCCAGGTTATTAAGCATGCCAAAACAAACAGAAAAATCATATAAACATATGTCCGGAAATGCTTCGTTAAGCCGCTAGCCGCCATTTTGTTTTTTACACTTAAGAATTTTTATTTCCGTAACGGGTTGTTGTATGGAGTTCATATTTGGCATGCACCTTAATCACACCAATGCTCATTTTTAGAAAAAATATTATTTTTTTCCAATGTATATTTTCAAAATGGCGGCCATTTTAAGTTTTTAAACTCAAATATCTAAAAAACCGTAAATTTTATAAAAATTTTACTGGGCACAAAAAAGTTGACAAATTAAATTATCTAAACAGTGATACCAAGTTTGTAAGGATTCGGCAACAAATAACGGAGTTATGGTGGTTTTTCTGTAGAAAAACACTGATTTTGCACTATGATTAATGCCAATTTAGGTTATTTTAAGAGAAAAATCTCAATAACTCCGTTATTTGTTGTCGGATCCTTACAAACTTGGTATCAATGTTTAGATAATTTAATTTGTCAACTTTTTTGTGTCTAGTAAAATTTTTATAAAATGTACGGTTTTTTTAGATATTTGAGTTTAAAAATTTAAAATGGCCGCCATTTTGAAAATATTGATTGGAAAAAAATAATACTTTTTCTAAAAATGAGTATTGGTGTGATTAAGGTAAATGCCAAATATGAACTCCATACAACAACCCGTTACGGAAATAAAAATTCTTAAGTGTAAAAAACAAAATGGCGGCTAGCGGCTTAACGAAGCATTTCCGGACATATGTTTATATGATTTTTCTGTTTGTTTTGGCATGCTTAATAACCTGAAAAAGTTTGTAAAGGTGGAAGCTGGACACCCTGTATATATATATATATATATATATATATATATATATATATATTTACAGTCTTGTAAAAAATTACAGTATAGGCCTAAGTGTAAATATATCGAGTAGTGTTGGAAGACGTTTTATTATTTCAACCTGAATATCAGTACCAGCACGTATAATGCTAATCAAGAAGTGATTTAGATTTAAATAAAACACCAAAAGAACACCTAGGCCTATTATTTGCATTTATTATAAAAATAAATGAGCATTTGTACTTGAACATCTTACCCTATTGATTCTTCCATTATAATTTTATAACATCATGCTTGATAATCATAGTTAGGTGAGTTTTAAAGACAAAGTTCTCACAGTATTCATTACCATTCGGCCCCTTTAAAAAGCTGACATGCTTAATTCATCTAAGTCAATGTTATTGTTTATGGTCATATCGAACTTAACTAGTCTATTGAAAATTATTGCAGCCGTCGTTGTAACTCCCTTGATGATCATATTAAACAATTACTATAGTCAGTTTTTTTTAAACCTGATCCTTCGAGGGAGAGATGGTGGAGGGGGTTTGTTTATACTTGCTACTATCCCATTGGCTGAAGCCTTTTGTTTTTTGTTGTTGTTTTTTTTGTTGTTGTTTTTGTTTTATTTCACAGTTAAATACCAGCTGGTAATTTTACATCACAACATAATGTGTATCAGTTTTACAATATTATTTTTAGCAGTTGTTTTTTAATCAGTTTATTTGAGAACTGTTACTTTTGAACAAGGAATAGGTTTGGCTTAAAAGTATAACAGCTGACTAGGAGTTACTGAAAGATATCATAACTGATTTAAAACGTTATTTGAGGAAATCTGATACTCGACACACGTTTGTCACGAGTTTAAATGTGTTGTTTACAGTTTAAATTTTTTGTTTGCAGTTTAAACCCCTCCCCCACCCCAATTTTCTCGAGAAGGATCAGGTTTAAAAAAACGGAATATAGTGTAGGCCTACATGGTGCTCGAAATCGAGCAATTCAGTTTTAATACTGCTAAAAATTTATTTTCTTATAACGGAGAAATTTTAATTTTCTATAACAACTACAATACATTATTTAACTTTTATTTACCTTTTAAAACTGAACTATAACCCTCGCCACGTAACTTGACGAATGAATTTTCACTACTATTCAGTTAAAATGATTGGATAATCAGCTGTTCTATAAAAAATTGCGTGTAACGTAAGCTCGATGTTTTTGGAATAGTACCCCCTCCCCTCCCCTCACCCAACCCAGCTGTTTTTCGTCAACTTATGTGGCCTGACTTATAACCAGCTGGGCTTTATTAGCGAATTTCCCTATAGGGAATACGCTATTACGGTAGTAGTCACGGTAAGACCTAAGCCCGGGACCATAATACTTTTTCGTTTTGAGGTCCCTAGAAGCCAAAAACACTGTTCGTTCAAATTGATATATATGTATATATATATATATATATATATATATATATATATATATATATCTATGTGTCCGTTAACACGATAACTGTTGAACTGAACCTCCGATTTTGATGAAATTTGGTACAGGGGTGTAAGCTAGCGTCTACTAGGTTGAGTTCGCGAACCAGAATGATCGGACCATGGGAACGGGGTTTTACGGGGTTTCAAAAGGGTTAAAAATGGGTTTTTGGCTTTTTTTACTTTTAATTCGAAAATTCAACAATTTTAACTTAAACCATTTAAAAGAGCTTAAAAAAACAAACAATCTAGTATTTTGAATTTTTTACCTAGCTTATATGGTTATGGCGAAAATCCAAAAAATATGTTTTCCATGTTATTCTTATGGGAAATCAACTAAACCTCCTATCTTGCTTATTTATTGAAATATCTTGATAAAATTTGATATGTACATTCATTAGGAAGCGTTTAACTTATATTTGCTTAGAAAACCCATATGGCGGCAAACCTACGTACTCCCCCCCCCATACGGTTTATGGGGAAAATCAAAAGAACACCATAGCCGTATAAAATTTGGTATGTATTATCACTAGGTAGGGTTTAACTTACATTTACCAACAAAACCCATATGGCGGCAAACCTACATACTCTCATCCCCATAGATTTTATGAGGAAATAGAAAATATACTAAAATTCCATTGGAAATTCGCTGAGTACGCAGGTCTGCTGCGACGGGGGTATTTTTTGTATACAACCAAACTAACCAGATGGGCTTTTATTTTTATAGAAAAAAAACATCTCGACTTTTGAATTTGAAATTTTTTGACTTTAAAAACAATAGGCAAATCAGTTTTTACGCTTTTTCGAGTTATATTACCTAAATTGAAAATGTAAAGCCAGTTTGCAATTCTACACACAAAGACGCGTGTTTTAATGTATAATATGTGGGGGTAAATTTTAGAACAAAAAAGCCTTATCGTCTACAAACTTTCCATGTAGGCCCTACTATTAATGATATAGATGAACAAAAAATTGAATTTGACTTGGTATTATAAAGTATCAAACTGATTTTATATTAGTTGAAATAAACTGATAAACCGAACATAAACGGGTCTCTGTTGGTAATTCACGAATGTCGGGGGTTATGGCCCGGAAATCAGCACTGCAATAGTTAATGTTATGCGGAAATAATTTCAAAAGTGTGTCAGATGCAATGATGCAATGTACCTTTGTGTGCGGATATTGTGATGATATACAGATCTATTTTTGAGAAATATATGTTGAGTAGGGTAGTTTTAAACTTTCTATTTGGATAGTTTTGTAGTAAACATAATAGTTATTGGGTTCTCATCAGGCAAATTGAAACAAAGTGTCAATAAAAAACAAACAATGTCAATGTCAAAGTGAAACAAGGTGAATGGTTATTTTGTGAATGGTGATCAGAAATTATTCAAATGTTTTAGTAGCCAAAACAACATTTTAAAATCCTTTACTCTGATTCATATCAATGTTAAGGTATGTAAAACGGATGTCGAAAAATGCTATGATGATTTTCCTCAAACTTTATAAGTAACTTAGTTCTGAAATAAAACAACTTATATAATTCTTCATCTAGGAAAAATCTTATTTCGTTATTTTATGCGTTGGAATTAAAATTTAAAATAAACGGTATCAGTTAACTGACACATACTTTCTCCCAACAATATAAAAAAAAGGTGTTAAAAGCTTCAAACATTAATGTCTTGATGACTCAGTCGGATAGCTACCAGCTGAGCCACGCTCATTTGACCGTACGCGCGTCTGTGACTTTTAACAACGTACTCCGTTTACCGCTAAACGAAAAAGTGAATTTTCTCCGCAACCACTTGACGTAGAGCAATAATTTAAAATTCTGGATTATTTAGTTTTTTGAGCTTGATTTAATGGTGATAAGTAAAATTTATTTCTAGACAACAGCTATTTTGAAAATTCCAAAAATCGATTTTTGAAACACTTTTTACTCCATAACTTTTGAACGCGCATTTTCTCGGAGATGCGGGTGGTGTCATTTTATTCACCATTTTAAGCTTAATAAACCACAAAATTTTAATCAAAATCGTTAGAGCCGTTTTTGAGAAATTTTGATTTTTGACGATTTTTGAGGGTTTTTGGGGGTAAACTACCCTTAAAAATCAAAAATTCAAAAAAATGAAAAAAACGCCTGGAATTATCGTGGGTTTGGACCTACGTACCAAATTTCACCAAAATCGGACCATTGGGGCATTCTCTAGCTCTGTATACATCCTGACACACACACACACACACACACACACACACACACACACACACACACACACAGACATCACTCCGAAAACCACTTTTTTGGACTCAGGGGGAACCAAAATGGATAAATCCACCAACAACTCAAATTCGAAAATTTTGACGAAAACAATACTTTCTCCATATACTATGGTATAGGGGGAGAAAGTAAAATTCATCACTCTTATGGAGTTGAAAATCAAAACAAGAGTTATCAATTGAAAACAGCTGACTCAACTGTTAATGTACAAACCAGGTGCTTCAGTATAAACATATGGTTTTACTTGAATTGCTAAATGATGATACCATAACAACAACAAATTATCAGTTTTTAAACAGCACTTTATTCTGATAGTTACTGTTTTTTGTACAGATAAAAGTAAAATAAAAGTATAAAGCAACAAAGCAATTTGTAGTGTTTGAATTAAATTAAAAATAAAATACTTAGTAAAAATAATGAAATCACCTGCTGACCACAGGAGTAAAATCCACTTGGGGATTTAACATGTGGTTCAAAAATGTATACAAGAATTTTTATTTAAAATTTATACTCGTCGGGCTACATGAACAAGGTTAAACTATATACTATAGAGTGCTACAAGGGTATGAAAGTTTGCCTCCTGTTGATTGGCACAATTTTACCCACGATTCCAGTTGTTTTCTTGGTATCCAGACCATTCCTTGTTTACTCTTTCCCACCAGCGATTTTCAATTCTACCCACACCTCCCCAACGCGACATTTCTATGGTAACCAACTTCAATAGTTCACAAACAATCAAATGAAAGTGATTGTAAAAATCAATAAATAATAATTTGTTTTAAAAGAATAAGCTGTCATTTTTAAGCTTGTTGTGACCAATCAGAATACATAATACTAATAACCAAGGAAAAGAGGGTAAAATGTAGGTGATTACCAAGGGAACAAGGGGAATCGGGGGTAAAATTTCGCAAACCCAAAGGGGGGAAAAATTAGCATGTGTTTGTATCTAGTTTAACATCGTTGGGCTACATTAAAACATTCTGAAAGGAGAGAGAATCGAACGAGCTCTTCTTGAGTAAAAACACGTCTCTTTGTAATTGCTATTTAAGTCCACAGCCTATTGCTATAAATAATTCTTTACATTTACCTTAAACTCGGCCCCCATGTACTACATTCAAAACATAACCACTTATGGAGTGCACTAACATGGAAGAGTTTTATAACATAAACACATTAGGTGAAAATGTATCGTGAATACCAAGTTTCGATGTAAGACACCACAAAATAAACGGTGCGCAACATAAGTTAAGCCAGGCAATATTTCACTTTCAACTGCTGTTAAATTGTTCTTTATGGCTAAAGAATTTACTTTTAGCCACAGGTGTTTCGCGGAAGGCAGTTATGGATTGTTTTTGTTGTGCGCAATGTTTAGGAACCGGTATATGAAAGAAACTAAAGTAACAAAATATTTCGAAGACAATCCAGCATCCAGCTTATTTCTAACAGAGTCTAAAAGATTTTAGATTCTTTTAGAAATAAGCTGGATCCAAATATATAGTCAATTAAGAAATGGCCTGCGATTTACTTTTCCATTTACTGTTTGTGGTTTTTGTAACCCATTAAAATAACAAATTCCCATCCTAAAAAAACACCTATATAATAGAGTTTTTTTACTTATGTAATGTAGTATGCCTAATAATTGTAAACACCCACTTGTCAGCACTTTTTCATTTGCCATTCAACTTGTCCTTCCAGCACGGCAACTGCATGTCTACAGTACTTTCACCCCAGATTATTGTTGATTACCAAGGGGCGCGTATCTCATTGGTTACGTAATAATAACTCATAATCGTGCAGGGCGCAAATGTGAATACCCCCAAAGTACTCACAGCATATACCCTACTCAGTCTAAGTTAGCCATTTTTCTTGAATTAACAAGCATTTGTTAATAATTGTTCTTATAAAATTAAACAAAATATTATATTTACTGACAAGGACGAAAATCTGAAATATTTGATCACTTAATGATTTTTACAATTAGTTTTAGTAAATTATAGGGAATATATACTCTTTTCAATGGTCGGCACTGTTAGACTTTACAAATTTACAAATTTTGTAGTCGTATATTTTGATATTTGTAAACAAACTACTTAGTTTACATGCCTCCTCTGACTACAGTTGGTCTTTAAATTCATTTACAAATAGCCGTTTTCTTCTATTAGCCAATTAAATTATTATATTTATTTTAGTTGTTCTAATGGAAAACTATTTTTAGGTGTCAATATAAGATCTTGTTGTTTCCGTTAAATTCGAAAAATGCAAAATTTAATTAAAATCAAAATCTTAAAAAGACTAAACTGTATTTTAAAACATGTAGATTATTGTCAACACCTTAATCACCTACGCAAGTGTAATAAGCAAATTAAGGAGAAAACTACAACACACAGCAAATAATAACGCCACGATGCTGTGGATGGTACTGTATTGATAATGTTGTTTGTAGCGACGAGATGTAGAGCGGGGCCATTCGTCTCGGCGGAGGACAGCTTCAAGTTCGGCGCGTGGCTACCCACGTCCTCCTGCGCTGCCGTTCTGTTATTTATTGTATATAAAATAACCCCCGTCGCAGCAGACCTGTGTACTCAGCGGATTTCCAAATTACTAATATTAATTTTGACCACATAAAACTGTAAACCAAATAAAATCACATGCTCATAAATAATGAAATAAATGTCTATTCTCCTTAAGATAAATATAGGGAAAGAGTAGGCAGGTGTGCTGCCATGGGGAACACTGAAAGTAGGTATGTTTAGCATAAAAAATTTATTTCTACCATATGAAGCCATATAATAAGTTTCATCAATATCTGTCCATTGCTAAAGGAGTTTGCCTATCTATTCTCCATATGATTAACATAGGAAAAGAGTATGCAGGTTTGCTGCCACGATGAGTACAAAACCAAGATTTTTAACATAAATGGTTGAATATCATCCAAATGAAGCTAGATACCAAGTTTCATCCAGAAATTTTGGTTAAAAAGTGAAATATTAACACAAAATTAACATTGGAGCCCCAAAATACAATGTACTGTCTTTAGACTTTGTAATATCTCGGTACCAATGGAGATAGAGCAAAGCTTCAATATACTAAAATGGGTGTGTTTTTTTAGCTTAATCCAATGGTCAAAATAAAAATTTAAAAGTTTTCAAATTTACATGTGAAAAATTTTAAAACCCCATTTTCGGGGTACTAAACCCCCCAAAACTGCCCCTTCCGGTAGGTCGATATGTCTGGTTTACGAACTCTTCCGAATAAACGTAGGATTACACATCTCTACCAAATTTGGACTCGATCAGACCATTTTTAAGAGAGTTATCGTGTATAGGGACACATACATATGTGTATATATATATATAACATTTTTAATGACTATTATTTTTTGTCTCTGGGCACCTAAAACCAAAAAGTAACATGGTCCCGGGCTTAGGTCTTACCATGAGACCTACGGTAATAGCTTATTCCCTATGGGAAATTCGCTAAAAATAAAATAGAGACGGCGTCGGCGTTTATTTAATTTTTACAAATAAAACAATGTATTACCTACAACATATACATTCTATATATAAATTACATATAAATCACTATTATATTGTTATTACAATAGTGTTTTAGTGTTTTTTTAAACAACGAAATTTTAGTCACACGATATTAGCAACTCATTAATGTTAACAAAATTAGTAAAAAAAATAATAGTTTACAATAAAAAATAACAACAAATACCCTATCCTATATATTGGAATTAATTACTGCAAAACATTACATGCATTGCATTGAATCATGTATTACTGGCATATTTAAATGACATAAAACTCGTATTACCAGTACTAATTTAGTATAGTAACAAATACCTAGTTATAAATATACTTTTTTATAGTTTCTTAATTCATCAATAACAAATACTTTGAACTACATCTTAACACAGATAAGAAAGAATAATTTTGAAAATAAGTTTGAATGAACTTGACAGAACTAAACTCTAATTGCAACACTCATTACACTAAAAACATCGACGAGAAGAGGGACGTGGACCGAAGATCCCTGTGAGTAAAATGGTTCATTTTAATTTCACATTTTCTCATTCCTTGGAGATATTCGTTGGTTGTCATAATTTAAAAACATCTCATTAACAAATAGTTCACAACTAAGAAAATTACTTTGATTTATTTGTGAACGTAATTTACGACATTAGATTTCTTTCGTTTAAACATTTTTATTTAATGTCTTATTTAATAGAATTGTACCAAAGAAATACGAAGGATGGACGAAAGGAAGCCTAAATAGCATTAAGAGGGAGTTGGAGTGCCGCCATGTTTAATTTATTTCCCATAAGAGCAATGCCAAACTTGTCCCTGGCATTTGTCATATAATTTCTTTATTTTTGGTACGATTGGTTCAGAATAAATAGTGTTTGAATCAAAATTAAATTCCCCGTTCCTTTTTAGAGATCGATTCTTTGTAAATAATTTATAAAATTCCGTAGAAAATGTTTTAAAAGTAGTAAAAAACTCGCTTTGTTATTTCAAGTTAGTAAAAAACACTAATTTTTATAAATAATTCCTCTCGCAAACCAAATCCGCCTTGATGAACCCTTTATTTAGAGCTATAAACCATTATTTTTTTATTTTAAATAAAAGAGTTATTTGACATCCCGTTTAACATTGCTCTTATGGGGGAAAGGCGGAATTTAGATTGACTTCAACCTTAAGCCCTCTTAACCTTCCGCTAGCTTTATGAATAAAAGTATTCATTTTACAAATTAAAAATTGATAGATAGTGCACCAAAATCATAATTATTAGAACGGAATTAATAGAAAATTTTCAGTAATTTTAAGCAGACATGAAATAGCATTAACAATAATTAACGATTTTAAGTACATAATTCAAATTATCAAACATTTACTACGAATGAAAAATCCTCTAATAAAATAAACTATCCCTATTTATTGTTTCTAAACTTGATTTTAATTATACTAGACTCTTTCCAATTTGTCTTAAGGAAAAGGATATATTACACAATCCAACCAACTTACCTTAAATATATATGGAAAACATAAAACGGATTGATTGTTTATTACTGCTATGAAGATTCTTTATTTGCGAGGGAATTATATTTCAAAAATAAAATTTGGAATACCATTTATAATGTTGTAAAATATACAATTCTACTAATGCTACTAATATAAAAATAGCTGAATAATGTTTATTTTAAAAACAATATTACTACACACTGCATATAGGCCTAATTACAATTAATTTACTGTGTATCATTCCAATATTGTAACCGAGTAAGCAATAGAGACGTGAAAGTAACGAAAACTCAAGAAAATTTAAATCAATTGTAAGACCAAAGAATTAAAACTATTCAGAATTATTTCACAAACCTGAATTACTCTGTCAGCGAACTTTTTTAAAGAAAATCTGTTCAAATAGCCTACCTTATAAATGTCTTTTTAAATAACGATTGTCCATCAAATGATTTTGACATTGTTTAGATTTCATGTTTTATATTAGTTACAAATCATTTCCTCGTGTATTGGAAATAAATACAAAACTGGTAAAATTTAAGCATTGAAATTTCCCAAATAATTTGTTGATAATGTTTTGAAAGTAGCATTACTTTCTTATCAAAGTTGAGCAAATATAATTTTTCTAGCTTATTTATGATAAGAATGTTGTTGATGATATTTGTTGTTATAAGCCAAATATTACTGATGCCCAGTTGGATTGAATATTACCTTCGTATGTAGTCACGGATATTTCCATCCCATAATTCACTGTGAGCACCAAATAAGCTTGTTGTTAAGTACAACTCTTCACATATGCTCTAGTGTTCTGAAGTGTTCTGTAAGCTGCTGTTCACTTTCCAACAAGGAGATTTATGAATGGAAGAAAGTCACTTTAAATGATTTTCATGGATTCAAGTGACTTAGAACACAAACATGAACATAGTTTTCAAAAATTAATTTTCAAAATTTATAATAAATAGTAGAATTTATAATAATTAGTCTTGCTTTTGAATCCTAAAAAAAATATAATTTAACGTTTAATTGTTTTACTATGTTATAGTGATAACATGGTAATTAATTAAACAGTTATAATTCCAGTGGTAATTAGATTATTTTGATAACGATAATTTAATAAAACAGGGTAGTAAAATAACTAACATATAATTTGGCCTAATAAAGAATTCACTTATCATTCATTACTTATTTATCTGTTGCACTGAACAGCATGAAGACTCATTAATAATTACAAAGAAAGAAATGGAGAACTGATAATTTTTTATTCTATTTACAAACAAACACAACAAATAGGATAATGAATGAATTATATAACTTTAGATTCTTTTAAGTAAAGACAAACTAACCAAGGAGGTTTGCAGTTAGAACACGTATTCTGTCTGAGACATTCAATGCCACATATTTCAAGGAACTGGTTTAAATAACAATTGCTTTATGCCAAACGAACAAGTAGACTTATGTTCTTCCCTTATAACGCCAAGGGAATAAACCATGATTTTAAAACTAACACGTACCTACTAAAAAGATTAAAACAGATAAGTAAATAATTGTAAATTTGAAGATATCATTTATATTTTTAAGCTAAGCAGCTATATACAACATAATTTTTGTTAAGTTACTTTTTAACCGCCAATTATCAAGATAAACAGATAACCTTAGGAGATTATTAAATAGTATTTAATGGAAACATTTTTTTATTTCAAAACTACTTACAAAACGCAACTAAAGGCTGATATCATGGTCATATCAAAACTAGATTTATAGAAGCGGTATTATTTGCTTTTGCAACGACTCATATGGAATTAGATAAATATTAAATATGAATTTGTATAGTTAAACATAAATTTATATGGAATAAATTTATTATTTTTGCATAACTAGGGTCTCGTACTTTTTTATGCAAGTTTTAGTTGTGTTATAATAAAATATGTAAATAACTGGGTGTTGTATTGTATAAAGATAAGTATTACTTTGCATTTTTTAAGATTTTACTGGATTCATTTTGCTTTAAAAAGTGCTATTATAGTACAGTACCGGTATGAATGAACCAAAATATGCTCGAGTAAATATTTTTCGCTCATAGTGGCGGATCACCTGTGAATTGCATCTCCAGATCACTTTGCTTTTAGGTACGTGGTCTTTATTTAATTTATCAAGTAAATGTTTATTTTCTTAATAACGTTTATTTGCTATGTTAGGAATAGTATAACAATTCTTCAATAACATGCCATTAAATCTAAGCCATTTTAATTTGTTACACAGAAATTACATGGAATTTTGTTATACTACCTAAATACAGATTATAAATTAAGATATGCTAGGATCTAAAGAAATAAAATGAAGTGAATAATAGAATCATTCATAAATATTAGCTGTTGACATACTTAACTTCATACTTAAGGAAGTAAATTCATAAAAAGTCCAAACTGCGTTCATTTGATCGGTTTGTGAAATAGACAACTAAAAAAAACCACATTCCTGTTATATACTTTTACTAATATTTTTACTTCAACTCCTGCGACCGTCTACACCAAAGATGGCCATTTTTTCTAAGCTTTAAATATTTAATTTCTTAAGTCATTTAGTTTAATAGTATAAGTTTGTAGTTAAACATCTGGAGCATACAAAGGATGAGTGCTCTTCCCAATAGTATTACACGAATAGTTTTTATCAATGACGATTAGTATTATATTACACTTGTCTTTTCTCAAAGACAAACTATCTTAAAAGTTTCCTTTGATATGTTTGTAATTATATTCAGGGTCTAGACAACATTCGCTTCAATTGAAGTTTTTTCGAATGCCAGAAAACTTCATTAATAAGTTCCAGAATTAAGCAAGCTAGTAAAATTGTTCAAAAATAAGTCGGAATACTTACCTAAGTACTTTGTTTTCAAATTTGATTAAATAAAAAAAAAAATAAATAAAAAACAAAAAACAATGTTCTTTTCTTCTACGATGAGTTATAACTTAGTTGGAGATCCTAATGAAGTCCCCAATCAGCCCCAATGAGCGAAAATGAGCCCCCAGGCTAACGAAACATGTTTTGGCATTCAGCGGTGGATCTTTTAATCTTAATTCTAGGTCACATCCTTGTAACGATTACCAATGTAATACTATCGGCTTTCAAAAGTAACATTAGGCATATAGTTTTAAGTTCCGTTATGTTTCAAATGTATAAAAAAAAGTAGCTATTAGTAATTAATTATTAAATAGACAGTGCGATTATATTCTAGATGCCATCAATAAACATACAACTATAGCGATTTCTTACAATTAAAATGAATATGCATTTTTAAAAATTACTTTTTACATTTAATAGGTTTAATACTATTTTATATCCTATACCCGAGATTTTTTTGTCAAATGCAAGAACAAATCAGTTATTTTTATTATAATACAATTTATCATTGTCATTTAGATTTAACAATATCATATTAATGACCATGCTAATCAAAATTAATAAATGTTGGGAGCTAACATGAGTTAGAATGGTAACACGATTATCCAGAAAGTAACCAAGTAAAGGAACAGCATTGATCCTACAAATCATTTTATTTGAATAATATACTGTATTCTTAAATAGCTAATAACAGTATAGGACACCATAAAACCTATATTAATGTAATGGAGTTAAACCCATAAAACCAATATGAATATAATACATTGAATGGATTATGGACTGGAAATAAGTATGGCAATATTTAAAAATATTGCTCAAACCAAATAACATTGAAGCAGTGTCAAATTTAATGTACTTTAGTGTAGGGACATAGAAATGATATACAGAGCCATTTACACTGAAGAAATATGGACCCAGACATGTTCCACTGCAGATAATGATATAATCAAAACGGCTTTGGTTTTAGTATTCTACTTGGCTATGCAGCTGTGTTATCCTGTGTATTTACAAGTTGAAGTATTGGTCGTTAGCTATGTGAATGTACACTGTACCTACTAACAGTACATTCTGGAAACGATTTTGAGCTGATAAATATTCTGAGAATACATTAGCCATTTTCGGTTTGTCATGGATTTAAAATTTACTTTCTGCATAAGGGGTAGGCCCCACGAAATGTTAAAATTTTAATTTTGGTCACAGAACAATGTAAATACAGTGCATTTAAATCAGAAACACCAGTACCAGTTTTGTAACAATTTAAAACAAGAAGTCTTTGATTTGAAGTAAGTTTTTTAAACATAAAGTTATTAAATAATCTTATATTAATTGAGGAAGAACCTGGTAACTGGATAAGAGGTTATATTAAAGATGGGCCGGGGTCTGGAGCTCTAATGAGGCCCCGAGAGGCCGGACGAGCTTGATGGAGGTACGTCCGGACCTTCTGGGGCTCACTGATTAGCTACCAGCAAACAACCTCCGTGGCCAGCCGAGCTATTATGATGCACAATGTTAAGTTGTCTTCTATTAGTCACACATTATTGCTCAGTTTTGGTCCAATGGAATTGTGCGTTTGTGTGAAATACGTAATTACTGTTGTATAAATCAATTTATTTAGGTCGGATTTTCATTAGATTGTTTTGTAAGGCATGGTAGTTTTTTTTCTTTATTTTTTATTATTAGTGAATTGGTGAGTAAGTTGGTGATTTCAATATCACAAATGACTTTTGAGTATTTACTTATTTGTTGAATTTTATAATGGTCAGTTAGATCAAATAGGACTAAAATGTTAACTTAAAGAAACATGTCCTACATCAAATGATTTTTTAACACCAATAGATGGATTTTAAACACGTCGTAAACCTAAAATATTATAATCCTTAGATACGATTTATTAGACAGATTTGTAACCAAGAGTTGTTTTGTGACATGATCTACTTTCATAGTATTTAATGATATTTGTTAACAAAGAATTTTAACGATTTAGGTATCGTCAGTAACGTGCCTCAAGTTCTTTCCTCAAAACACTAAACAATTGGAACTTGAGGAGATTCCCTATTGGTTTACCAAGTTCCAATGTTAATGGTATGGATAGGTTTGCCTTGCATATTTGTTTATTTATTTATCTATCAACCACAGTATACCAATTTACATAGGTCTTTACAAATCTATTTATTCTTCGTAAAGTTGAGATGATTCAATAGGCTCTTTACGAAATAATTAAACAAACTAACAACATTTCTGTTTGGCTTTCAGTCCTGTACTATCGTAGCGTATCGTTCAATACTGTAAAGAATAAATTAAATTGAAATATTTTGGCAATATAAATAAATAATATCCTTTAATACTGAAAGGAAATGAAAAAATTCGATTCATGCATACATAAGAGAAATGCATAACATAGATTTTCTACCTAGCTGAAAATTACATATTGGACGTAAAAGAGAAAAGCAAATTAGTCTACCTCTAGGCATAACTATAACATAAAATAAAACAAATTTTCAACTTTTCATTAAGAGTTCTATTTTTATTTAAGAGGGATGTTAAAGGGATAGAGCAATATTTTGTTTGCCCTTCGCAGTTGCGTGGCCATTTCAGTAACTACTGGAATGTGGTTCATAATGTTGCACAACCAATTTGAGGTTTTATAAGTAAAAAAACAACCAAGGTCTTGTGAGGTTAAATTTATCAATACATTTTCTAATACTTTCGTCTTGATTATAATTTTTTTTTACTAAACTCTTGATAATTAAGATATTAATATCTTGTTCTTTTCTAAATTTGTTAATGTTATTTCTTAGCAAATAAAATATTCAGTATATAAAAATTCTTTAGCAGTTGGATTGACAATTTATTTGTAATCTGTTTGTTATAAAAAATTTCACCAGCAGCTTAATACGTAAGATCATTTAGGGCCATAATATGCAGCTACGAAAAAATACAATCTAATAGACTTTCCAATTTCTTGGTTAGAAGGTAAATTAACATTGTAAAGGGCATTAGCTTCATCTAGCACGGAGGAGGTATGTTTATTCACGTCTGTGCACGTCGTCGGCTGACGGGATCGGTGGCGTATTGGCTGCTCCCGCTCCCTCCTGGGCCTGCTGCTGCTCCTCCCCGGTGTGGCTGAACGTAGCCTGAATTATTCATATCATCAAGGTTGGTAAGTGGCGTTCACAATCAAGGGTACAGATTCGGCTATTTGTAAGGCGTATCTTGCATGGGTAATGGGCAAACCTTCCACTTTTACGCTTAAAGCTCTCCGTTAAGCAACTGTTACCTGCTACTTAATTATGTACTTTCTGTTATGTTACTATGCTTCATACGATACAAAAAAAATCACCCAATGTATTTTCAAAATAACTATGGTTGTTTTTAAATTAGTCTTAAGTACATGAATGAAAATTATTTTTTTACCATAAAAACAAGATTTGTTCAATTTGGTGCAATTAATGTAGCTTTTTGTTTTTGTTGTTTTGGTTATTTACATAACAGCAAATGGAGACATCTCTTCGCCAGCCGTTCACCACATTTGACAGCTCCAGACTTCTTTGGGCTGTCAATTGCAAAGTCTTACAAGATGATACGCCAAAAACAAACGATCGGAAGGTGAAATTTTAAGGAGAATATACTAGGAGTGGAAAGCTAAATGTGTCAGCTGTGTGGCGTTCTTAGTTTTGGTAGAATTTTCGGACTCTGAGAAATGATCTTCAGTACCATCTGCAACGAAATAATGTTTATTTACAAAACTATTCGCTTATTAGCTTCTTTGGTTCTTTGCACATTTTCCTGGAAGACTTAGGACCAACGAAAGAAGACAGGAACTATCAAATCTGGTGCACGGAGCTAATAAAAAGAGCATTTTTATTAGATCCAATGCTTTAGCATTGGATCGAATAAAAATAAAAAAAATAATAAAAAATCGAATGATACCTTACTAACACATTTTTTCCAAAAAGGCGGTTTTTATGGTAAAGCATTAATTTACATTCAGGTTCTTCAGATTAATGTTAAAAGTGTCATTCTTTGTAATGTTGGCGATTTCTCAGTCATGCCGTTCCATTGCTTCCTAACCCCGACCTATCTATCAATTGATTATGATAAATTAGTTTAATTTCTTGACTTGAAAAGTCAAATAAACACGTTGCTGTAAACCCTCCGTCCGCAAACACAGTATAAAAAGATACACAGTACAAAAGTATACAATTTCAAACAAATACACATGCCTCCTTTTAATTAATAACTATCTCATGACCTAAATAAAAACTATTTGGCTTCATGGTTGACTTTTTGTTCAGTACATTAATGTCTAGCTTGTTACGTTATTCAAATATTTAATTTCTTGTTAACTTCCCAACCAAAATAGTCTTTACAAAATTGTGTCGTCAAATAGAATTGGGTGGGGTAGTGTCTCTATTCAGAAATAAAGTTCATTTTATTAGAAAACTTCAGCACTAATAGTGATGTTAATTTGTACGTGGTCCATTGCAGTGGTCGAAGCAGTTGCGAAATTCCCCTTTAGGGACGACGGACACGGCGCAACCGTTACATATTTCTCCTCTGCAAATGGCTCCGTATTTCATTTCAATGTTCTTGCAGTAAGGTGCATTGAAACCATTGAATATGACACACTTTTAAAACCACTTCCTCTTGGGGTTTAAATTATTTCAATACTTTATTTATTTGGTTGAATAAAATTTTGAAAAAAAAACGCCCAAGTTATTTTTAGATGTCTTTGTAGGTATTATTTATTATATTACTTAAATCATGGTTTTAAAAAGTTTTTTTTATTTAAGCAAAACCCAGTTTTACATTTCAAAGTTAATGAAAGTAAAATCTACTAGGATCCCGTACCCTAAAGAAATATATAGGCCTATATAAAAAAACTCATTGTATTGGAAGCAATAAAAAAAGCAAAATATGTACATATTTCACATGATTTTTTTAGACCCTATCTATATACATTTTTGGCAATACAATGACCTAAATATTAAAACCGAACGTGTAATTGAAATCTCTCATCAAGACTGGTTATAGAATAATGGGGAATCTAGCTTTATACAGTATAGTAGGAAATTAAACACTATAATTATCTTCACTTTAAAGCGCATAATCGCTTATTATTACCCTAACTTTTTAAAATTGAAATCAATACATACCTAGAAAGTGTACAGATAGAAAAGTCCTGAAATGGACTATGTGACATCATATAATAAGGACTGTTTGGTGCGATAGCAGCTGAAAACAATCCGTCTAGAACTCCTGGTACTTGTGGGTAAATGGTGCTGATCAAAATAAATAAGAGTTGTGATACATCAGCACGTGTAGTTTATCGTACCTTTCCGACCATCATATTTAACAGAAAAATAGTTTTTAATTGTTTATTAGTTTATGTAGCTTTTTAAAATTTTAGGACCGTTCTAGCCATTGAATAAAACTGAAATTTTAATTTTAACTGTATAGATTAATCTCTCCTGACGATTACATAAACAAGTTTTTTTTATAACAAACTTCATAACAATTATAAAATAATTTTAGTGGTTTTACAAGTAGTTTTTGTTCAGATCTTACCTCCGAAATTTTATAAATCATTACGGTACTTAATGATACTAAATTCTAATTTATTAATAACTACAAAGCTGGATAAAAGTTGAAATGAATAAAGTTTTATGTTCCTTTAATGGAAATTAATTAGAAACTTATAACCAACCACGTATGGCATATGTTCGTGTATAGAGCGTTAGGGATACGTTTTGAGACATTACTTACTATCTCCTTTAGTTGTAAAACCAAACTATCTGCTTTATTATCTATTGCTAGCTGATGATATTAATATGCCGCCCTAGTAATAGCACTGTAGCATATGAGATACAAATGTGACAGTGTGCCTTCTGTGGCTAATGTAGGGAGCGAAGTTACCCTTCGCTACATCCACTACCAATTCTCGATATTAATCTCGCAGACACTTAATTTTTCATACACACTTTTATGGACATCGTTTGCTTCGATCATGCCCCTCAGAAAATGCAGTTCTTAATAGTACATTGGATATAATTGCTGCTCTTGTTGTACAGCCGTTGTACTGTCTCTATCTTAATATACATATATTTTTACCTGTATTTTAAAATCTATATTATAGTAAAAACATGCAACATTTTTTAAACATTATTTTAGGAAATTTAACATTCCACACATAAATAACTTCCCACAGTTTTACGGAGATGGGATGAACAAGCAGCAGAGATTTTCAATTTTATTTCTGTATCACCCTTAATTTAGAGATGGTAAGTTTAATTTACTTTATTTAATTATATTACATTAATTATGCTGTATATACTACGTCTGTGGAATTATTTAAATTTGTATTTAAATGACATACTACTAAAAATAAGCACAAACTACAAAATTCACAACCACATTAAAGTTAAATTCAATGTAAAATTCGCTAAAGATTCCAAATTGACAAGTAAAATAACCACTACACACAATTATTTTACTATTTTCTATTATTATTAATGTACTTCTTGAATGCAAAAACAAATTATTTCATGTTATTAGAACACATCTAAATTGTAAATTGTGTTTGTTTTTCACAAGTTTGACAGGAAAACATTCAATTTTAATAGTAGGTATCCAACTCATTAAGAAAATATTTTATGTTGTCAAATATCATAAGATAAATTTACATAAAGAACAGACACAGACGAAAGAAATGAAATATATGGAAGGTGATATTTCTCGCTCAAAGTGACGGCTCACCTGTAAATCACAGTGGTAGTTCATTTTTAGTTTAAATGGAATTGATAGTGGTTGTAGAGAAGCTGAAAATGTATAATTTAAAGTAAAACCATGCTTGATTTTATAATATTTAAAATTTGAATATAAAATTTTGATCTAAAATCCCGAGATATATTATTATTTTGTGAAAGCAATCTTTCGATATCTACAGAGTTTAATTTTATACTTTTCAAACATTTTATTGTACCGAGGTTTTATAATGAAAATATCATATCACTGAATAACATATTTAAAAAAATCTTTCACACATTTTTTATCACTCACACAATCTGATGTGTATTTTAAGGTGAATATGATGAAGTGTAGCTTTGTTACTACCTAACACCGACTGTATTTTTCGGGATCATTAAATAAGAGCCCAGTTAGCTGAGTCTAGTTTCGAACTTTCAAAAAGCCAATAAAATTTGTCAGATTCGAACTGGGAACTCTCACTTTCAAAGGCAAACTCTTCTAACCATCTCTAACTAAATATATTTGTGATGTTTGTATTAGTGTGGTGGTTTATTTCATAAAGTTAACTTCAGTTTGAGCTATTTAGATGTAAAATAAGAACACCTTTCTTCATTTGTTTTAATGGTAATGTCCCTAGAAATTTCAAAATATATTACAATTAGGCGAGGGATTTCCATTTTAATTGTTGCCCTTTACGCTCAGAAAAAGCCCCAAAAGTAAAATGTCATTTTCGTTGTGGAACTTTTCTTACGTGTTATATTCATAAGCGGAATATTCACAAATAAGTTCACCGAGGTTCTAAATTAAATAATAAGCATTTCCTCGTGTGATTAAAAACTTTCTTACTAACATTACGAAAAAAATCTCTTTATGATCTTTTCTGAGAAATCCTGCTGAAAAAATATTTACAGAAAATTTAAGAAAACGTGGAGGAGATAAAAATTACTTGTTTTTATTAAATCGTGTAATTTTGTTAACGGCTGTTGTATACACTTACGCTTGAATTTACAAATAGTCCACTCAGACCTTCAGACTTTACAAACCGATTGAATTATTTATTCATCACAGTAATAAAAATTCTTGGCAGTTTCAAGGGTTTAATAATAAGTGTGTCCTATTTTACTAAGTGACTCTTGTAAGCGCGAAAATGTCAAGTGGCTCTTTCTGACGCCTTCCTCCTGCATCTTACACTCTCGTTGCATATACCTTCAACTACCGCTATATATGAAAACTAGAATTTAGCTCATATTATTAAGACCTCAGAATTTGTATTACAAATTTAAATAATGTTTAAGTCGATATCCCGTGTAATGATTTCATTTGCCTTCTTTTTATCTTTAGTGAGATATTTATATGTTGGTTTTGAAATGGAAACAGTATTAAAATCATTGATGAAAGTAATACTAAAATATTGTTGGGGAAATAATTTTTTACCGATATTATCAATAGAAAGACACAGTACACAACGAAACAGGTTAAAGTGCTCCCTTAGTAGGCCTTATTACTAATCGGTTGTTAAATCAGACAGGATTTTTATCTGTAAAAAAATATTGAAGTTTTCATTAGCGGTCTTAAACAAACCACTTTAAATTAATGTGCCACACTATTCATTAATAAGTCATCTTCATTTTGAAATTTTGTAACAATCTTCACGGACCTAGCGATTAAATGTGCCACAGCTGGGTTAGTTTATATTGGGCCTATTTGACTTTTGTAGTTTACAACTTATAATGGTATATATTGTTTATGAAATTACGTTGCAGTCGCAAAGTGTGTAACACTTCACCTTATTCAAACAGTTAACAACATGTTTTTACGTGAAATAGTTTGCACAGATGTGCTTTTTTCATATACAAGAATGAAACAAAATTTATTTTCATTTATGAAGCAAAAACCAAAATCGTGCTTAAAAACAATATGAGATTTGAAATAACTGTAGCTAAAACCTCTGTTGATTTCGAAAATAAATAACCTATTAATTGCAAAAAGAAAAATATACATCAAGGTCTATAAAATAATATATAAAAACTGCACGTTTTAGCAATATAGGACTTAAACTCTATAAATGTTGTACAAAAAATACTGTAGGGTCAAAATAAATATCTGTAACTAGCAAAATAGGTAAAAATAGGTAAAAATACTAATAGTTAACAATGTTTACCGTTGATCGAAGCTTACAGACTTTTCAAATCTTAAGCGACACCATAACATCCTAAATTTTGTATATCGTTTGCTATATTCGTAAAATTTGTAATACTTTATGATTAAAAATATAAACAGAATAAAAATGTGCTTTTTAAAAAACATTTGTACTATCTTGGGGAGTTCAATTAAAGGTTTAAACAATAAACAATATCATAACAAAATAATTATAGAACAACAACATGCTAAATAATATCGTGCAAATTGTTTGAAGTTCATCCATTAAAATTTATATTAATTTAATAATCTGTTCTGTGCGTTATGTGGGAAAAGCGAACATTTTACGACAGCAAAAAACGTCCAATACATTAAACAGCAATAGCCACGGTGGAAGAAACGAAGTTACATCTGGATCGGCCACTTCCCCGCCATGGTAGGCTGTAATCTTCTTTTATGATATACGTCATTGGATTCGACTCATTCAATTTCCCGAAAACCCTTTCATTGGCCATTTTCACAAAGCCCGAATAATATCCCATTTTCTGATAACCATATTATATTTTATTTCATATTTTTCAATCGTACAATTTTGTAAACGTACACCACAGTCCAATTCTTACCACTTAAACTCTGTATTTAACATATGATCCTGTTATAGCAACTTTTATTATTGTTTGCATTCGTTCATAGCTTCAGATTAAACGTATTTTTAATGCCTTTTAACTGAACTCTTATCATAATGAACTGTTAAAGTTATAATATTTGTTAAAATAATTTTAAAAATAAATCACTTCTTTAGCAGTACATAATTTACAAAGTTGTTAAATGTTAATAAATTATTATTTGAGTTTCAGTCATCTTGAGCCATAATAATACATATAAATATAATATTTGATAAGGCGACACGGCCTTAAATATTAGAAATAACGACTAACCTCCGTAACCGAGAAAATTTTGCAGTCAACTGAGATACGTAAAATATATATGTCGTAAATATATGCCTCGTAACTCTGACAAGATAATACGATTAGCTGGAATAAAAAAGTGCAATGGATAATTTTCAAACTGCAATAAAAATCTACGAAATCTACTCTTAGGAATAATATGTTAATGGCATATTTCTACTTTAACAATATCAGCACCGTGAAACAATAAATTCAAATGTAGTTATATGCGTTTTTAACTCGTTTTGACTTGAAAAATTGACTCAAGAGGTTTAGTATTATAACAAAGAAATTCCAATACAATCGAGGACTAAATATTTTATTGAAGCTTTTAACATAGAAAATACTTTTCCTGATTCTTATTTGTAGGATTTACTAAGTTCGCTCGTTCCAATCATAGAACTTATGAAACAATCTACCAATTTTCACATAAAAATATAAAATAACCGTTGCACAGATAGGTTTTAACAACAGTCAAACAAATATATCAGTATTGGGAAACAGTTGTGACATTCAAACAGTTTCCGTGTTTCCCCGGTAGATGGAACTGCATCACTAACGCTCCCGTTGTCTTGGGTCCCAAATGGTAATTTCGCGTTTTAATTATTCTAATGGTTTTATTAATGTATTAAAATAGTGCATACACATCGTTGGTAATTTAAACTATGACTCTAAAGCTGAAGCAAGTTTTTCTCCTTTATGAACTCACATAACGCGTCACGGCCCGGCTCGTCTCCTACTCCGCCACTGCCTAAGATTATTAGACGATTACTATCTTATTTTATTTACCAATGATATTTCTCTTCAAAATACAAATAAACTTTAAAAATTATGTTCATGAAACTTAAAATTGTACTATCAGGACAGTTGACGTGTAAAAAATACTAAACACAGTTTGTGAGTATAATTTACTTGTGTTCTTTAGCGATGACATATTCTCATAGTGGCAATAGTTGGAAAATTAATGTCGCTATATTTTTTAAGTATTATTTTTAAACTAGAACCAATTTATCTGGGGTTGAGGCTTTTTAAAAACTTATTTTTGGACCAAAATATTGTTAAATCCAAATTTTAATCAAATTATACACTCGAGATTTTGAGACGAAAAATAAATACATCGCTACAGACACTCCTCGTTAACAGTTTATAGAATTTGCACTTTGCCTGCCACAGTGCACAGTGCAGGTATAAAAAGCATTTCATTTAGACACCCACCATCCATATCTATAGTAAAACGCGGGAAGACACGCCAAAAAATCAAACTCAACTGGTCCAAGTGGAGAAGCGCCGCGCCGTTCTCTGTGTGTCCAATCCCATAACAAACTATGTATTTGTTTTCGAAGCGTCATGACGCGCAGCACCGCGCTGCGTTCTGTGTGTTCATCACCTCAGTCAGAGGTGTTTTCCTCCGCCATGCATCTTAATCAACAGGAAAACAATACCGATAGTGTATGTGGCTCTAGCCACCAGGAGCCGCTAGTTGTTTCCGGGACCAACACATTTCAAGTTGGATGTCACGACTATATGATTTTAGCTGTGGTTTAACTTTAAAATGGATGTGCGAGTCGAGGAGGTAGGTAGGTGGGGGCGCGGGCACGGACGGTGGGGCCTGGCAGGCGTGTGGGGCCACCCCCCAGCACGTCCCGCGATTCCGTGCTGTTTTGTTCGATTATCATAACAAGTTCCTACAACCTAGTTCTCACCCGAGGCACCGGACCACCACCTCCTCTTCTCACATGTGAGATCTCAATCAAACCCGCCGCAAACTATATGGAAATCAGTTTGGAACACCACCTTCGCCGATGAAATCACCAGTTGTGAGGCTCACATCCGACTTGTGATAATGCGGCGGAGGACACGACACGTCTCCATCACAATGAGGGAAGAACAGTCCAGGTTCTACCTGTGATGCTCAGTCTGCAGCAAAATGCTTAGATTCACTGAAAACTGGTGTACACGTTGCTCGAAATCGAGATATTTAAATGGGATAAACATTCATACAAAAATGAAATTTTTTGTTTCTGCTGCCACTTCTCGTACTTGCTTCGGCAGTACATATACTAAAATTGGAACGATACCGAGAAGATTAGCATGGCCCCTGCGTAAGGATAACACGCAAAATCGTGAAGTGTTCCACATTTTTTGCAATGTGTTTATAGTTAACCCGAGTATGAATAGACTAATGGCCTTGTTAGTAAACTGTGTTCTCTCTTTTACAGTAAGTTGTTAAACTAAAAAATCAATCAATTTCCTTTCCACGATAATCGAATGGGAGAGTTAACGAACTTTTAAGGGCTGTTTAAGCTTCTGTTTGGATAGATATTTTCACAATTTATAACATACTATTTCATTCTCAGCTCAGTGAAACATCATTCAAATCGGTTAAAAACTGCTGGAGGCGCGAAATAAAAATATGTCGTGTATTAAATTTGCAAATAGTAATAGTAAACTATAACTTTGCACGATTTCTGGAAAACCCCTTCAGAATTTGAGATATTACGATAAGCTATAATATTTTTAATTAATTAATGGATATTTGTATAATAAACTGTAAGTCATCATAATAATATGAATAAAGAAAATTGAAAAACTATCCGGAACCACAGAGTGTTACTTTTCTGCCCCGGTACTAAATACTGACAAACCGGAACATAGTAAAATCAGTGGTGATATTGTAAGAACTATTTATACAGAAATTCATGAAAACACATTTCAAACTCATAGTTAATTGATCGCATGAAATGGTTTAAACTTATAATAGTCCTCTTCATTTTTAGGGCTAGTTAATTATGTTAATTAAGGCTAGTGGGTTATGTTAGCCATACGGCCTTTGATTCACCTGTTTATTCCTACTTTTCAACAGGTTTTCTTCAAACTTGGAAAGCATTTTATTGATTAGTTACACTACAGCTCTTATGGCTTAAACTTTGAAAATAAGACAATAAAATTACTTAGGTTCAAAAGTAACTAAATTTGCCTTACTTTTCAGATCTTTTTGTAATAATTTATTTTCACTGATATATCAGGTGTTAGGATGAAGAATCCAACAATAATTTACAAGAAAACGTAAAAAATAGATATCATAACATACTGTTCAAAACAAGTAGGACTGAGGCATGTCTTTACAGTGCTGAAGAAGATTCTTTATAATAATCTAACGTTTTAATGTGCTTTTACGTTACAGCTTAAAGACAATATTTTAATTTTCTTTAATACTCATGAAGATTGGCTTAAAACATAGTTCCAAAGTTCAGTCAACTTATATCAAACGTCAATATGATTTATAATAACCAAACAAACCGGATGGTGATACTTTCTAGAACTTACTCTTGGCGACATTGTCCAGATTTCATTAGAGTTGAAAGTAGGAAATTCTTTGAACAGCAGTTAAGGCGAAGTGACATAAATAACAACTCTAACTTTTATCTTCTCTGAAGTTTGCAATCAAGAACCTCTCGCCCTAACTTTATAATTAACTTGTCTTAAATTTGGTATCTCGTTTACTCAAATAACAAACTAATTAGTATTGAATTTGTCAAATACTACTTTGATAGTCAAATATTAATAAACATTTAAATATTTACGATAGAATATTTGTTTGATTCAATAAATTCCACCAGCCCTCTTTTTCATAAATAGTTGTTTCTTGTGACTAAGGATTATGTTTTAAATTTAATAAAATTTAATTTAACTCACTTAAAGTAACCTATTTCAAAACAGTTTAAATATTATTTTTTGTTTTTTAGTTTTAAATATCATTTGACAAGTAGAATACACGTTTACATCGCCGCTAATTATTCGTCATGAACAGTGTTTTATTGATATGGTCTCGTATGACTCACGAACCATTTTTATGTACCTTGTTATTTATAATAATTTTTAATATAATTTTATTGTTCTAGTAACCTAAACAATACTGTAGCTATTAAATTATGTCTTAACTTAGGCAAGAGGATCTTTTGCAAATAAAAACCCTCAACTTTTTTTATCCTATACCTGTATCGTGAATGTCAGAAATATTGCGTATAAGACATTGAAGGCGCTGGTATTTAAAGAATTAGTACTCCAAAGACTTTGTTTTCTTTCTCCTTGAATTGCTAAATTGTAAAAAGGTAAAAAATAAGTAAAAAAGTGTGATCAATTTTTTGTTTGACATCATGTTGTGAAATTAGAGGAGATAATAAAGATATCTGAAAACAGTAAAACCCACAAATTAGTACGTTATTCTAATTTAATAATTAAAACAGATTGCTTTAAATAGTTTTTAGGTTATTTAGAATATAGCAATAAAAATATCAAGAACAACTTGATTATTACAGTATACGTATATATATTTAACAAAAGATACAATATTCTTTAGTGCTCAAAAGTCCTAAGGATACGAAGATGAAACTCAGACCTAATAATTAAAATTTTATATCTTTAAATTCAATGTCTTCAATGTGTTTGTAATGTAGAAGCGTGAGAATCATTCTATTTACAAAGCATGTACTGTGTTTGCATAGGTTTCCTGTTTCGTTTTAATTAAAACGAAGTAATCGTCAGCGGTCCGTAGCCTATCGTATACAGAAGTCAATTAATAGTTTAATTTACATAAACATAAATTAAAAGATATAATCTTAATTAAGAGCATCGACACCAATTAATAATCATCGCAGAACATCGGCAAGTGAGAGGGTCATAAATAACGGGCCGGACAGTTGGGACAGTCCTCCGTGCGGCGGGGTGGGACGGGACGGCGGCCACGGTACTGCTGGACACACCGGTAGCCGACCTGCCCTGGGCTCTGAGCACACTGTACACTCTGGGTGAAGCTCAAGTACTAAGCCGATGTGAACGTTGTGCAACCGTTAATTATTCCTTCCGTACGTATCAGTTGACCTTGGTTCACACTGAATGCCTCGCCGATTTTCATCTCATTATTATCAAGGTAAAAACAAAATTTCCCACAATCATGGCCCTATCTAGATCAATATACCGACGATTGCTCTTGGGGTAGACTGTATGCCTCAGAAACATTCAGCTGACTAAAGTGAACTCTAGCCTGTTGCACATACAGCATCAATTGTCTGAAGTTCCAGCCAAATGCCTCAGACAAGTTTTTTTAATTTATTGCTGAGTTGAAACCTACCTGAACTGTGACTTTGGTCAGCTATGTATAAATTTCGTATACATGATGAATAAATGAATATAGATGAATGACTTTAGCTGAATTCCTTAGGCGAATTCAGATGAAGTACTGGTTTATATATGGTCAAAACTATATGCACATGCTGCACATAATAGTAATTAATCTTCACCCTGGCTGAAAATGAGCAAACCTTTATTTCATCCATGTAGACCTTATGTTTTAAAATTTATCCATCATAAACGATACATTTGATCAGGACAATTTTTTTATGACACTGACGTCATCTATATTTTGATATATAGCTTTTATATAGCTTTTAAAGGTGAATATGAACAGATGAAGTGTAGTTTTGTTTTTGACTCAAGCCAGCTGATTCATCTGTCATGACCATAAATTAATAGACCAACGACCAAAGACAGGTGGGTTCAGTTTCGCACCTGCAAGAAATTAGGCCTTTTAAACTATCATAGTAATGCTGAAAACTTGTTTATAGTACTTACTTCCAAGCTAATTTCAAAATCCTCTTAATCATAAGGAACCTAAAACCCAACTCTTAAAACTTAACTAAATGGAATACTATGTATACTGTGAAATAATTCATGAAATACTATATGTTATCCAATAAAATTGTATATGAGACTACAACAAAGCTTAGTATTTGGTAGGCAATAAACCATAGTTTATCTTGACGTAGGGGCTTTGTGTCGATTTAATGTCTTTTTCATTTGTTCAAATGTTAAAGATAATGTGTAGATTATAATTTGGACCACTCCATTATTAATTAACAATTAATTATTTAATTCTCTCTTCTTAAATTTAATCGGATGCCTAATTTTTCTGTTTTCTTTTTTAGTATCTATTTTGTTTTTTCCTTTTTCAAATGTCATGCAGTTCAAGTGAAATCTACTTTTTTCTTTTTCATTTTTTGTTTCTCAATGCCTGTGATTGTTCACCAATCAAAACACTAACTAAGTAGGTCCAATCAATGCAAAATCTGTAAAAAAACCCACAAGAAAAAAATTAACAAAGAAATAATACAAAGTAAATAAGAGTTTAATTTTTTACTAAATAGGTCAAACCAAGATATATTGTTAACATTGAAAAATAAACCATTTACCTCAGCCTAAATGGCTGGGGCTTTTAATCTGTTGAAAGCATTGTCGATAACCATCTGATACATTGATAAGGGAAAGAGCCGGGTTTATCAATACCATTTGTGGGTCATATGGGCTATATAGTAGAATATCACTCCAATTTGTGTGTAGGTTAAAAAGTAAAAATACACTGGTAATAATAGATTTATTTTTATTTCTGTTTAATATGTGGTGGACATGTGTCATCCTATTGTTGCACATCTCTTAAAGCTAAAAATTTACGAACAAAAAGTCAGTAAACGTTTTGTTTTTATTATGTTTTAATTGCAACTATTGGGTAAACGAAAAAAATCTTTTGGAATTAAAACATGCTATATGCTAGCATGATAAATTTAAAAATTCATTATTAGAAACCTTAACTATAACTTTGTTATGAAGGACTATTACCTTCTAGTAGGCTAAAAGAATTCTCAGATGGAAAATATAATTTTTCCTGACAGTAACATATATTTATACTAAACTGGCTTTCCCATCATGCTTTACAATGCTAACTTGACACATTTTTTGTCCTTCAAGTGAGCTCGTTCTCTGCGTTCACTTACCGTCAGGTTTAGCTCGTTCGCTACGCTAACTCCCCGCAAATCTATGATATCCTCTATAATCTTCCCTCAATAATTTAAATGAGAACAGCTGTTCATAAAATTATAATATTCCTTAACGTAATCAGGAATATATGATTGTATAGGGATTCAAAATGAATAAAAAATTTGGTCTGCTAGTATGGTCGAAATTGATGTTTGTACTACTGTATTAACATAATTCTTATCCTTCAATACAAAAATGTTGCTTCCATAACAATAACATGGTAAATTTGAAGACGTGTGGGTCGGAGCCCTATGGAGGAAAATGGATAAAAAGTATCCTATATGGTCTTCCTGGTTCTAAGCTACCTTACCACCAATTCTCATCCAAATCAGTTCCGTCATTTTCGAGGTATAAGTGGTTTAACTAACCCGACTTTCTTTTATAGATTAGCAGTTTTCGAGCTTACAACATCAGCTTAGATAACTTATTTTCCAGCTCAAATTAATGAATGTTATTGTAAACTATATAAAACTATAACAGAAATTCTATATGAAAATGGGGGTGTCGTATTAATACAGTGCTAATTTACATATGGTAAAAAGATAACGAATAGAAATTAACTTGTGAGCCATCTGATTATGTCAGTCGGCGACGACACGCGGCGATCCCACCACACCAGTGTTCGCTGGGTACCGGTCGTCATGCAGCTTGATAATAAATTTCGCTCGAGGAATTTTATTATTACTTGCAAAAAGTCAAAGACGTAATCCTAAAGAGTGATGTCGTTTATTACCTGTAAACATGGACCTGTTGGAGGGAGAAGAGGGGGAATGTCTTCATCAACTGTCAACCACCTAGGGCGAAGCATCTCCGAGCAAACGCTATCTCTGGTCCCATCATAAGACTACTTGACTTGCTCTTATTTCACTATAGCACTGGTGAGTTAAAAGTGGAAGTACTTTATTACTGTATTTTTAAACAACTATAAGGATGGATGGTGACAGTAGTAATGGGACAAAATCTAGAATTTAGTTGAGTTATCTATTTTGGGTGAGTAATCTACATCTCATAAAATATTGAACTGTACTATACCATGCACAAATCTATACTTATTTAATACGCTGAAGGATTTTTGTGTTGAGAATTCCTCCTACAGTTTTCAACCGATATTCAAGTTTTTGGTGTCGTTGGATAGGGCTTGGTCTGTTGTTTTTCCCGCCAAAAATTTATGAAAATCGGACATAAAACAAGGGCGCTATACACAAATTAAATTTTAAATTTTCCCATTAGAATAACTTTGGGTTTGGGTTGAAAATTTTAAACATCTGTTAATGTGCAGCTGAAATACGTGTAGTTTTTGTGATTCCTGATATTCAAATTTTGGATTGGTCGTATGTCGTTGATTTATAAATAAATTCTGTTACTTCTGTATTGCATCAAAATAAATTGCTCGATTTCGAGCAACAAGTTGACTAAAATTCTCATATTTTAGATAAAACGCCATCATTTGAATTTAACAAGTTATCACTGTAATTTGATCATAAGAATTAAAATAAAAAACAAACCCAAAAATCATGAATCTTTTCTACTTTAAAAATTGCACTTTTAACTAAGATTAATACTACAGGCTTGGAAACAGTAAGGACATTTTGTACAGTGAACATTTGCGTCAACCTCATAAGCTACTCAGCAAGATTACAGCAAGGTTACAGCTGATTCATACTTCATGAATCAGCTTATCTCCTCCAAATTTACTGCCACCTTCCAGTGAGGAACGTCTCTCTAACGACGTCCTGGATCGGTTTTTAGAACGAGTCATCGTTGCCGAGAATCTCTAATTGAGACATTAAATGGAACGACCGGCTGGAAATTCCAGACTGACTCAACGACGCGTCCAGGTGTTAAACTTAACACTGAACGTTTACAGCACAGAATTCTACAGTTGCATTGCTTCAATAATATTTAACACAATTATTCATATAATCACAACAGCCTGGACTCTCTCTACAAAAAAGTTAAGTTGAAACAATGTTCGTTAAACATGGTGTCCCTAAACTCCGGACAACGTCTGCAATATTTGACTAAATAGACCTGGTGTAAAATATCTCGTCCACGAATTGTAGTTTTCATACTTATTAACTTAATGACACAACGTATTCATTACGTATTCATCACGTAGAGAGAATCCCCCCAAAAAAACTTGATAGAGTGAACATTTTAATGAGCTTAGGATTGAGAAAATTTTTGTCAGATAAGTGCATAAACATTAAAAAGCTACGACTGCGTTATAGTTAATTCCTACTACTTCCCACTGCTTTCATTTCATTCCTAAAACATATAGACGATTTTTTACGTGTTTAGACTTAAGTTTTAAGGTAAATTTTAAGCCGGATAGTAAATAATTTAGTATATAACACAGTAATAATTAAAGTCATTTTAAAACACTAATCAATTAAAATGTTAGTAATTTAGGGTAGCCGCCAGATTTTCACCACGACAGATTGAAACTTTTCCTTTCTCGTTGTTCCTATCTCTTGGGTACTACGCCATCAGATTCCCACCCTTAGCGGTACCGTAGCCGTCGATTTGCACCATGACAGATTGGTATTTGCCCTTCACGGGGCTCCAATATGTCGGGTAGTGCACACGACTGATCACCTGTAGGATTTGTGCCAATCTGTTAAAGTGACAATTAGACGCGTACCTAATATTAACGGTGACATCTGAGACTGTAACGCCCAGGAAGTTAGTTGCCGTAGTCTAGTTCTAGTTAATATAGAGCAGCAGTAACCGGTCCCCTTGCCTTCTATCTCTAAGAGTTAACCTCTAATTATTTCATCAAGCGGGTTCTCATTGTTACCAGTGTATATTACAATAATAGATAGTGAACAATGCATTTTACCTTGGAAAGTTGACACCCAATGATAAAAACAACAAAATGCGCTATATTTTAATATTATGAAAAGCAAACGTTATTCTAGGCTCTAGAAAATTTTTCTGTCCATCTAAAATATCTCTCTTAATACCTAAAAAAGCTTCTTTAAGTCTTGAAAGGGTTTATTTAGTTTCTATATGAGTTTTACTGCTGACAGGAAATTTAAAAAATCATATATATATCATATTATACGTTACCAGCTCAACAAAACCCAATTGAAACCCCGTGTGAAAGTCACCATCTGTTCCATATAGAGACATTCGTGACCGAATAAGCAATCGCAATGTTTTAAAACTGTTTCGGACTCAACGTGTTATTATAGCTGTAATGGACAATCGACAATTCCTCATGCCGGTAATAAATTCAAATGAGAACACGATGCGAGGGCGAGGGTGCCGAAGCTGAGAGCGGCCGTAACCCACAATACCTACATTGAATATCTAGTTATTGTCGGTAGACATGCGAAGATCATTGCTGTTATTAGACTCGCCACCAATCACACAAGATGGCCGCCCAAATTATTATTGTTTTGTGTTCCGTTCGAAATGGAATTAGTCTCATTTCGTGTTCAGGCAGTAAAGGGGTCTATTTCCCACCGTTTGCATGAAAATTTGAAACGATCGTGGGTTTAATGTCCACGAGTATCTGCGATCTGCTGAGCCGCACTGATTTGGAGTGAGCGGATATTCAAGGTCCCGGTTGGATATTTGGACTAGATGATTTTAAAATAGTATTCGTCCAATTGAAAAATATATCATGTAAAATGTTTAACTCAGTAAACAAAATAGGCCTGCTATAAAACTTTGAAAATGCATAAAACTTCTTAGAAATAATCTTGTGAACAGGTAGTTAGCTTGTGATGAATCTGAATCACGTCAACACGAGTGCTGCTAGCATTTACTTACATTAAAATGGCTGTCTTCACTACACCTGAGCTCGCTGCCAGTGTGTTTTTATGAAAGTTGGCACGGTTCAGCATAGTTTGGTTAAAGCACCTTTTAGGAAGCCTGCGTTTTATTAGCAGCACTATCGTTTTGTAGAACTAAGATCCGTGAAAGAAAAACTCGCATAGTAAGATTGTGTACAATCGGGTAGCTATACATTTTAATGCAACACTAGCCCCACAGAGTGTGTGTTTCTACTCTGCATGAATCAACATACTTTGCTAATTTCCCAACAAATTGACATCACACTCCATGTAGCTACTCTTAAAGAATGTTTTTGGATTTTCATATTTTAAGCTCCTTCATTACCCCTAAAAATAGTGCATTGTAAGGACTCATTTTAAGGAAAATATTGTATGACAGTTTGAATTGGAATACTTTTATTAGGCCTATGTTTATAACAAAAACACTCTTTCCACTGAAAACCGAAATCTTCGTACACGTAGACGTAGAACCTTTTTAGCACAGATGTTTCACGTATGAAGTGAAACATCATGTAAGACGATTTATTTGTAAGCAGTCATGTTGGCGGGCGGCGGCGGCGGCGGCGACGCTGGTTTACGGCAGGTAATATACAGTAGCGGCGGACGGCCGTTAGTCGCGGTCAGGGCCCCGGGCCCATCGTAAACACTCATGTCTTGATCAGCTTCAGCCCAGCGCCCCGATTGGCTGTCCGGCTAGCCTCCAGACAGGCGTCGTCATTAGGCCTAGCCTCCAGCCGGGTGCCTCTCCGTCATTACTCCCGGAACGGCGAGACGAATGTGGTAACCAGTTTTATTTATTACAGTCCGAAACATAAAAATTACATATTTCATGGCCGAGTAACGGCATGATGTATGCTCGAATCTGTCAGCCGCAGCCCTATTGTTAGCGCTCATCTCGCCAGTTTGCGCCTTATAATTTCATCCGGTTTCTTTTTTCGTTGTTTGGAAACTCACCTAACCGCGATAATCATCGGTTGCCGGCCGATCTTCGAGCAAATACTGGGAATCTTGTTGGAGCTGTAAATTTCTTCTTCTGTGGCTTTAATGGGCATAATTTTTACGGAATTAGTATTAAATCATAAAATTGTGAGGACCAGAATATATGATTTAGATTGTTTTGTAATAGAAGCTCAATAAGTCAATTTTATTTTTCATAGCCTCTAAAGAAATTTGTAGTAATTATACGTATCTATCCTCATACTTACTGAATTTGAAACACTATTAAAAAAATAGCCATTGGCCTTTCAAATAATGTTTAGTCCTACGACGTCATGCGTTTTGTAATGTGCTTGAACATCTTAAAAACTGTCCACGAAATCAAACATTATTAAAAAGAGTATATTCTTTTCAACACTGGAAAAAGTTAAAATAATTTGGGGCTACGAACGGCAATAATTTAATTTTGAACTTACAGTATCAGCGTTATTTATTGTAACAATTTTTTTTAAATTCTATACTTAAAACTGGATGCTTAATGATTGTTATGTTTTCTGTAATGTAAGTGTGTATTTAGAGGTAATGATTTAACATCCCTGGAGTATATGAGTGACATTGACATTCAGACATTTATTTATTTCAACGGGAAACCCCAATACATCTAAAAATAATACTTATTGATATTACTGGGACTTGAAGTTCATACAATATTTCTACAAAATATTTACAGTTAAACGTGTATCTCTGTGGTTTAACCCATAAATCCATGAGTATGAGATAAAATTTCTCATGCATGGTTTGAATCCCGTCAGTATAATTCAGAAATCCCAGCAGAATTTGGAAATCCCAGAAGTATAATCAATAATTTCGGGAAGCATGATCAAGAAGTTCAGGAAATAAGATATATAAAACTCTGATGTAAGTTTCGGAAATTCTAGAATAGTAGTGGAGAAACGCGGGAGCTGGCTCAGTTCAAGGTCACCTGAGCGATGACATCATCGAGGTCAATGACCTCACCGATGACGTCATCAATGACGCCATCGATGACGCAATTGATGACGTCATCACCAATTACGTCATTCTGTGACGTCACACCCATGACGTTGCAGAAATGACGTGGCGATGACGTCATCACCCCTTACGTCACCAATATGACGTCATCGATGTCACAAAGGTCAAGGTCACGCTGAAACCTAAAATTTTTTGGCACTTTTGCTGTTTCTCGCACTACGCTCCGAGTTTCAGTCAGGTTTCAATGACCCTGACGACTTGGAGCGAAATTAGACGAGAAACAGCAAAAGTGCCGAGGAAACTCAAAGTTTGCAACGTGACTCTGCCTAAACCGTCATGCGACACCGCTCGAGTGACCTTGAACCGATACAACTCCCGCGTTTCACCATTACTGCAACCGCGATGCGCACCCTACGACAGACACCGAGCGACTGACTGTCCGGCCCCGCGCACTCTAGGTATATGGGAAGTGGTGGGGGGAACTGCGATGACCTCGGGAAACTTGAAAATGTCAAGCCAGGTAGCACCGTTTTGGTGCTACCTTAAATTTACATGTTAAAGTGTGATGACCTTGAGGTTGACTGTGAACCTGGGACTTAGGATTGTCTTTAACAGCTTGACGTTTTTGCCTGAGTTTAAGTGTGGTGACCTTGAACTGGTTAAAATCAAAACTGCACAGCAGACTGCACAACACGGATGTGCATCCTACGACAGCCGCCGAGCGACTGACCTCCGGGCCCTGCGTACTCTAGATATATGGGGAAGTGGTGGGGGAAATATCAAGGTCATTCAAACGGAGTTTTAAAAAAGTCAAAGAGTAGAAAGACTACTCTTGTGAGTCTATAGCGATTTCATTCATAGTGAGTGCTTCGGTATGCCAAGTTGATCTGTACTGACACGCTCCTAAATAATGTTTGCAAAAACCTGCAAAATGATTGTTGCACAATTTGCAGCCAGTTAGCTGGTTTAGTTTAAATTCAATGCAACGTTCAGGGCAACAAGTGTACTTATGCCCTCTCATTTGGTACACATGGAACGTCTTCAACTCCGGTTTCGGCTTCTTCCAAGACTTGCACTTACACATGCACTGACCAAAAGCTTCACATGTTCTACAAGCCAGGCCATCCACCACATCAATGTCATTTGGCCATGAAAAACATTTCTGTTTCCAACAGTAGTTGAGTTGACTCTCCATGTTGCTGCGGTGAAGGTGCGCAATGAAATGATGCTGTAGTCAGTGAGAGTGTACCTTAAATAAACTTAGTGGAGGGGGAAAGGTCAAGGTCATTCAAACGGAGTTTTAAAAAAGATGACTAGTCGTCCCCCTCCTCCCCATCCGTCGTACTTGGAGAGCTGTCAGACAAAGAGCCCCGCGCAGGTGCTCCCCAGATGAAATGTATGTCTATTTGAAAGCGCAGGCCGGGATCTTGTACCATCAACTCCTTTAATCTATTACATACCAATTCCACTTTGTACACATTGTTAATAATCAACACCCAAGGCTTTGGCTGAACATAACGTGTAGTTGAGTCAGCCTCGCAGACAGTTACATCTTCCGGTGATATTGGAGTGTATAAATGTGTAAAATCTCGTTGCTGAGGCTGGCTTGAAGTTGAAGGTTCTGTGCCGACCTTGGTTGCATCAAAATTCAAATCCATTCTACATTCAAGAGGTCCAGGGTTCCCGTTGAATACATAGAGTAATTTTTGATACAAGACTTCCACTTCTGTTGCATCTTGTAAATGAATGGTCCACCGAAGGGAAATGCTTCGTCCGTAGTGGAGTCAACTTGAGAAAGAGTCCTGTCCGCCATGGTAGCTAAGCAAGGAATGAGGTGAGCTGCAGTCAGTTGTAACATTATCGAAAAGTAGAGGGGGAAATTCCAAGGTCATTCAAATTGGGTTTTAAAAAAGGAAGGAGTGGAGGGGGAAAGTTCAAGGTCATCCAAATTAAGTTTTAAAAAAGGAAAGAAGGTCACTCCCCATCAACCTCGTCGTTGTCTCCTACATCTTTATCCGCATCAGATTCACTGTATGGGTAAATCGGTGACATTGGTGAGTATTGCGGTGAGTGCTGACCGTTGTTGTCCTCCTGCCGCAATGTAACTTGCGACCAATCATAGTTGAAATTCATTTGTATTATGATCCCAGGGTTGTCCAGGAGTATTTCTTTCATTCTTTCACAAACTGTTTCTAAATAGTGCACACTGTCGATCGACAGTGTCCAACCCGTACTTGTTCCAACATCAATAGTGGAGTCAGCCATGGTTGGCTGCCGAACAAGGAATGACGCTTGATGTGAGACCCATGCAGGAACATGGTGAAGTAGTGGGGGGCGTGTTGAAGTAGTGGGGGAAGTTTCAAGGTCATCCAAACGGAGTTTTAAAAAAGAAAACCTAGAAAGTAACATTGAAATTTTCCAACTGATGGTGGCGGACGTTTTCTTCTGCAACCTTGCCGACACATGTAACTATGCCGTACAGTATGAACAGTACAACCATGATAAGGCCGAACAACAACAGATAGCCGTTTACTATTATGATATTTTCTGAGTGGATGTGCTTTCTTCTTATCGCCCTCTCTTGCATCCTCTTCTCTAACTCGTGTACGAAGTCACAGCATGCGTGAGGACATCTTTCATCTGTTGGTAGGTTAGCCATTGTTGATGTTGTAGGTTTGGCTGTTGAAGAAGGAATGAGGTATCTAATTGTGTTGTCTCATGTATATCAACAGTGAAGTGGTGGGGGTAGCAAATCAGTGGAGGGGGAAGTTTCAAGGTCATTCAAATTGTGTTTTAAAAAATCCTATCTTGTTACTGAGCATATATGTCAGTAACAAGATAGGTGGTTGTGCTCTTTTACTTCTTTAATATAATGAAGAAATAAACATATTCTACAATTGTAAGGACAAGGAAGACAACTGCTAGTCAGCTGAAGTAATCCAAGTTGTCTGGATCGGTCTTCATCGACGCCGGTGAGGAAGCTGTCGTTGAAGAGGAATGTCCAGGCTCTTCCTTCGGCTGCCGAAGATTCCGTATATTGCAAGCGTAGACTTGCACGTTTATACAGTAGCCTCTTGCCACCATCAGCTGCAACTCCTTGTACAAGTCGTTCAGCTCCTGTTGCGTTTTGATTGTCACCTCCTCATAGCTGGCACAGCTTACGTTCAGAGACATACTGATGTTGTTCGGTTGGCTGCTGGAGTTGAAATGAAGATGAGGCACAGCGCTTGGAGGTATATGAAAAAGTGGTGGGGGTGTTTGCATTCAAGCAGGTTTGACTTGTAGCGTGGTGGTGGGGGTAACTGTGAAATGCAAAGGTCAAAGGCCAAGGTCACCCGCGAAGTTTAAAAAAAATGCAACATATCAATATGTGACAAACTTCACATATTGATATGTTGCATTTTTTTGTCTTTTGTATTTTTTTTGTCTTTTATGGTTTATTTATTTATAAAACATTACAATAACATATGTATAACAGTAAAACTTAAATCTAACACTGCTGCTTGTCAGCAATGTGGATGGTCAACTCGGTGGAATTGCTACCCGTGCAACCGTGGGAAACCAGGTAGAGACAGCCGGGTTGGATGGAGCGCAGATCCTCGTTCTGGAGGAGATGGACGAACCGTTTCGGCAGGTAGACTTGGAACTTGGGCTCATCCCCCGGAGTGAATGGTGCCTCGCTAAGACTGCAGCAGATGGCCTCTCCAACTGTAGTCTCCATCTTCTTCATGGCGTGGATAATGTAGTGCTTCTCGTCTTTAAGTTCGGAACACTTCTTGACGGGTAGTATGGTAGATTTGGAGTGAGCATTGAACTGCTCAACCAAAGTTTGCAGGAACTGGTGAGATGCCATGGTCGAGTTATAGATCGTCTTCTTCGTCTTCTTGCTGGGAGATGTTGTCGTCTCGGAATCTCGAGTAATACTCATGCCAGGTCCCGCTCTGCTCCTCACTTATATAACCCCCGTTACCCCCACCACTCCCCATTTCCCCACTTTGAAGGTAAGATGCGAGTTTATAGGCGTTTTTTAAAGCGCAATGTCTATCTTTTTCATGTTCTGGACTTTTAGTACAAATACAAACATTTTCCATCGTATACTTGTAGTTTTTATCCAATTCCACATCATTAACTGGAATATGAGTAAATTCTTCGATCCGTCTCTTCTTTTCCAGTCCTTTTGTGTAAATATCGGTAAACCTGTTTGAAAACTGATGCATGATGTGATACAAGTCCGTGTAACTTGCAAAACCATCATACCAATCAATATGATGGAAATATTTTGAAATCCACCTGTTGGTAGTAGCGGCTTTGCTAGTTAAAGATGAATAAGAACATGGTGGTTTGAACAAAAATGTATATGGAACGCTTGTATTGATGTCGAAAAACACAAGTTCTTTTATGATAAATCTATCATCATTACCCCGAAACGCTTGGAACTCAATTATACCAGGTTTGGACTTTACTTGTTCTTCTTCCTTGTCCATTGCGAAGATCACTCGTCTGCTCATGACGAAGTCCAAAGGTCAACTGATTTCCACACCACGGTAGGTACGACTTTTATACCTGGCCGTACAGTTGTTGGCGCGTTGGTGTATATTTAACGTGGGCACCGTCCCCGGTAGGCCTAACCCCACAAAGTGTTTGATATTGTTTTAAAAATTAACCATTGCTGTGTAGTTGATTGTCATTTAGGGTTTCCATCTTTACATTTCCTTGTTTTCATTTTCATCACTAACACTTGATTCTTCTCCTCCTTCTTCTTCCTCTTCTTCACGTTTTACTGATTTCTTATGTAGTTGAGCGTACTTTTCCAATTGTCTCTACATTTGTACTTCATGAGGAACCCTATTGAATATAGAAGTATCCACAGGCCCGTACAATATAGGTGCGTCCGGTTGTTTGTCCAAAGTGTCTTCCAGATAATCTTTAATAATTGAACTTGAAAACAGCAGTTGTCTCAAGTATCTTGTTATTGGTTCAGTTGCACAAGTTAGAATAAAAAACTCTTCTCGATTAAGTTGAATCTTGTTATCATGTCTTGTTGTGTCTCTAAACCGCAACTGATGATCACCACGATGTTTAACAATATCGATTTCCACATTTGAATCCAAAAGGCCTACTCTTGTCTTTCTTCCAAACATGTTACTACTTAAATAGCATTCTAGCAGATGCAAGTGTTTCATAAACGATTCCCAAGCAGTGTCCGTAAACAAAATCATTTTGGGCCCATGAGTTAAAATTACAGTAGGTGAATAATCCGTCGATTTCATAACACCGATTAAAACACTTTTGTCCAAACTTGATGAAATTGGATAAAATATTCGCAAGAATACCTCACTCAATATGTTAGGATAAATATTATCTTCAATATCCCTTTTCCTCTTCTGTACATTCTTTCTTCTTTTACCTTTTTCCTCAACATTATTACTGGCGTGTAGTTGTCCGCAAGGGTTGTGTTCATCTCCTTCCGGTTGACCTTGAAGATCTAAAAAGTCGGATATCTCCTTCTCAATATCTACTACGTTTTCTGGTGTACCACTAGGAGAAGCCATATAGAATACGATGCTACCCATACAACAACAGCAACAAACTGATGAGGAGTGACCTGAACGCTCTGCTTTTATACTCGCGGAATGCATTGGAATGTAACAAAACCGGTATTTTACAATACATTTTTAACAATTCCAGTTAAAGGTGTGTATGTTACAATTTTATCATGTAGAATTAAATAGTATGCAGTTGTATTAGCTGGTATAGCCGCGTTGAATTCCATTTCTATTTTATATCCACACTTGATGATTTTACTGATTCATTTTGTTTAGAACAATCGATAACAACTATTGGGTAAGCATTAAAATATTTGTCAGGGGGTAGTAAAGGTGAATTTGCTTTACCGTAATATGAACTTTGAAATCGTGCATACATATCGTACAATATACTGTACTTTTTATTATCAAATGACACATTTAAATTGTCGTATGGGAAAAATTGTGAATTTAAGTAAACCTTAATATTTTTTAAGTTGCAATGATCAAATTGGCCTGCATGTTTGGTAATTGTGTCTCTTCTACCTGTTTGTAAACCAAATATAATATATCTGGCTCGTTCCACATAATTAGATGTTTTAACTGTCCAAGTGTGACAATCCGTAGTTGGCAAGCTGGGATGTTCATGAAATTCCCAACTTCTAAAAGGAATTACAATATCACGATCAGCCTTTAACTTTCTTAATAGTAGCATTCTATGCTCGTCAGCTAATTTAACATGTGGAACTCTCCATACAATTTTGTCTAATGTTAATTTCCATTCTAAATTTGCATCTGTTGTACCGTCTGGAGCTTTAATAATGTCTTTATCGTTTGAAGATCTCAACAAAACTAATTCTTGTTTAAACGTTTAATATTATTTTCCTATAATCTTCAGCAAAACCAAGCAACAGACGTAACGGAATATGAAAATCAAAATGTCCATTTGCATTTGGGGTGATTGTATCATTTGTAGGTGTAACCCATCCTGCAGGTTGTATTAAATTGGTTTCATTAGGTGATATAGATGTTAATCCCTTTAAAGTTGTTGCAATACCTACTTTTTTAGTGGAATCAACTGTTACACCTGATATTTCATATCTAATTTCATCAAAGAAAAAAGCCATGGGATTATTTATAAATGGAACTGTTGTACCAGTAGTAGTACCGTCCTTTTTAGTAACTTTTCCTTCAATATACAAGTAACTTTCACATGGTAGTGTGTAAATGTCCTGATTTTGTATGGGAATACGAATTTCATCGTTATTGTTTAATTTTGATGAAGTGTAAGGGTTGTGGGTGTGATATTCTTTTTCCCATAGGGTTTCGTCGAATGTCGGACCCTGCGCTATATCCAGTATATCCATAATCGGTTAATTTTAATCCAATTCTCTCTAAGAAACGAATGTTCTCGCGTGTTAACTCCTCCACAGCTGAAGAGCTACTAATGCGGTTTCCCGTAGGTTGTTCGCTTTTAAATGTTAAACCCATGGTTTTGTATTAAAGTGTCGATTTTAAATGTAGTCTAACCGTAATAGGCTCTTCTCGGAAATCTATCAAGTTACCGTCTTGATCCAATACGTTCAACACGATGTCTGAAATGAAAGTGGTGTTCAACGGTAGATATACCAGGTTTTGTGGCTTTTCAACAATTTTAAATCCAGGCGGTACACTGGGGTAAAAAGTATGTATTATATGAGTATTTGCTCCAGCTCTGTAAGCTCCTTGTATAATGTTACAAGTTATGTCTATACTATTGACTTTTAATATTGTTACAGTTTGTTTACCAGAATATGTTTTATTTGGTTCTAAAATTGCTCCATCTTTGGGAAATCCTAATAAATCACCAATTGAGTTTGGCTTAGTGAAATCTATATAATATTTTGAAGTAAGCTCAGCTTTCATTGTATTGTTATTACCTTTTAGCGATATATTGTCTTTTCCCATTTATTTTGCAAAAATTCATTAATATGATCAATTTCATAAGAACCTGTGGGTAAACTGCACTCTTCTAAGTCTGTAAACTTCCCACTGGCATCTTTTCCTTTATAATAATTCAATAAGTTATTTTTACCTTCTGTAACATTCGGAATAGAGTTGTAAGTTGTAAAATCCAACAGTGCTGCCTCCCAAAATCTTCCTTTTTGCAAGCGTAACGCTGGAAAAAGGATACTTCGTAAAGTGGGCGATTTTCCTGTTAATGATACCGTATAGGAAGACATCTCAATAGTGACTGATACTTTTAGCTAGGAATTCCAAACATAAATGGCCGCATATTGAAGTATTATCAGGTTGTTCTCTTTTATAGTTGTAATATATGTTTTTAGCAGATTTAAAATAATGTTCAAGTTCTTTAGGTGGTGGCAAATTTCCAAAACTATCAAAATAATATACATTGCTATTTAGTTTCTTATAACACACCCAATGGGTGCCCGACCCTTCAGTATTATCCAAATTTACGATTCCAGTCTCATTTTTCCATATTTTCTTTGGTAAACTGTCCTTTCATGAATACTCCGCGAAAAAAATGGCATTTTTAAACAGGAAATATATCTGAATAATTCAACATTACTCAACGCTTTATGTGGTATAACTAATTGATTTCTTTTATTTAATATGCACGATACGGTCTTAGGTATAGACCTGCCCCGTTTTTTTACCATTGACCATATTGTCGGTTTTTTATTATTTTTCTTCGTAGAACGTCTTTTTAGTCTAATATTACCACCATGTTTCTTCATGGTGATCCTTTTTTATTCCTACCCTCCTTTTTCCACCTCCTACCGCTGTTTTAGCCTTCATACCTGCTGTTACCGCTAAAGCTGCTGCTTTTTCCCGCAATACTAGCGTCACTAGACTTTACTCGTTGCCAAGCTATATTCGCTAGCTTTTTATCTGCTATTGACCTATTTTTTGAATCGGTAAACGTGGAATATGCGATATCGTGTTCTTTACAAGCCTGATCTAACTTATTATGCCTGGATCACCTCTTTCCAGTCGTTTTTTCAATTTAGTTCCTGGTCCGCAATACTGATAACCTCCCGGTATGTGAAATTCGTATGGTAAAGCGTCTATTGCTCTATTTACGATGGATCCTACTGGAATACGATTTAAGCTTTACTTAACAGAGAACCGCTGTGGACGTGATACCACCTCCTTTCCGTATAGTGTCTCGATATGGACTGGTGTAATGAAATGCCATGATTGTCTTTTATATTCGAAAAGCGTAACCTATGTGTTACCTCTATGACAGGTTGCACATAAATGAAGTCATTTATTGGGTTATTTAATTAAATATCAATATCACCCCAATCTGATGATCTAAACTTTTGCGTATTAGGGTTAATAAAGTATTTTTTAAAAATTTCCCGTTTAATCCAACCACCTCTCGCGGCTTCATCCCAAATTTTATGACCCTGGTCCTCCTTGAAGAACTTCCGGTGTGAAATGATTGTGGAAATCAAATAACGCATTACCTAAAACTTTTACAAGAAAATTAACAGTGACGGCATTATCTACATGTTCAGGGTCTTTAAGGTCTGTTATACGTTTATTATTACAAGTATACACTTTACTATCCGTTAATGATGTTGTGATGGTCTGTCCTACAGTTGCAGCATCATTTGCTTCTCTTCCTTGTTTCAAGTTTTTATTGTAAAATTATTACATGTAAAATATCTAAAGCTATGATTTGGATCTAGATGAACAGTTTGTTTTAAAGGAGCTGCATCTAAAGGACTACGAGCCAATAACAAATTTGATAATACTTTATCCATACAATCCCAAACATCATTTTTTAATGTTAATAAATAAAATTTTTCATTACCTTGTACAAATACATCCCCTTGCCGCGAGGTTGTTTCTTGTTTTAAGGTTTCCATCATTTGACCCACTGTTGCACCATCTGATGGTGCTGATCCATCTTTTACATTAGCCAAACAATTACCAAGACAATCGATAACTCCCCACATCACGTGTGACACAATGATCTTTTATATATTTGAGATTTACAGCATCATTTTCATTTTTTGGATAACCTATATCGTTAATAACAAATTTATAAAAAGAAATTCCATCTTTTGTCTTTTCAGGTATTATAGAATGTAAATAGCGTTTATTTACGCTGTCTTTTTCCTCTTTAGGGTCATCTACGTTGGATATACGTTTATTGTTAGCACTATACGTTTTTCCATTGAATTTTAACGTATTTTTCAATTCAGATGACAAATAACCTCTGTTTATTGCATCACCGTTTGATTTGGTTTACCAACGTTGATAATTCTATGATTTTCTGCATCATAAGTGTTATTTTGTAGTCTTAATGTTGGCGATATCTTTTCTTTAATATTTTTAATTTATTGCATCGTTTTCATCCGAAGGATCTTTTATGTTTTTTAACCTTTTATTACTCATATCATAATCCCCATCAGGTGTTTGTGGTAAACCAGCACTTCTTTTTAAGCTATTCGCATAATATAACCCATCCGAGGAGTAACGTCCGAACTTGTCAACACTCATGGTGCAACTGAATAGTATTCTAGGGAGTAACGCATTTTTATAAGATTACCCCACGGTTTCGGAGTTCATCCACTAAAGCCACCCATTCGTTTTCCAATCCAGTATGACCCGCTTCTTTAGCTTCATGTAATAGTTTCATTCTATCCACCAATTTATTGATATTATTGTAATAAATCACATTTGTGTTGTATAGTTTCTTCATTAAACCTGTACCTGTAACAGATTTGTTTCTTTTTCTTGGTTCTGCAGCACTTATATCCAAAGTGGATGACACAAACCTTCGTTTTACAGGTTTCTCGGCATTATCGGCATTGGTTGCCTTCTCGTTGTTGGTATTAACTTGGATACAAATTCTCTATATTTTAAAGACCTAGATCTAAAAACTGGTTGGTCAGCTAAATATTTTCTCCTGTATGCATTGGTGTGTTATAAAATCTGTTTATATGCATCCATGTCTTCTTCTTTAACTAACAATTCTAAAGGCTTTTTTTCAAAATAATAATTCGAATAATCCTCTTGTGCCCTTATATCTTTGATTACCAACAATAATATTATCATGTTCATCAATGTTTACCGGGCTATTACCAACCATTAAGCCTTCTTCTGTTAATCTTACTCCATAACTATGGTAGTTTTTATTAGGATTTATTCCAGCTAACATTTTTATCATGTATTTCCTTCCTAAAGGGTCCTTTGTTATGAATGTTTTCACCCAACAAGCTTATGTTTGACGGACCTTCCCTTGCTTCTTCTTCTTTTTCCTCTTCACTAGCAGTTGATACATCTTCATGTCCTCTTTAGCTTTTACTTCATATAATTCTCTTATACCACTATAGTCTGGTGATTCTAGCTCTCTTTCGGGTTCTCCACCGGTAAAACCACTATATGTAGAGGATTCCAGGTCTTCATCACTAAAATCTTCTGATTTTACATTTTCTCTTTCAAACTTTGTAATAGGTGCAATTGCATCTCCTTCCAAAAGAGGTTTAGCAAATTTTTTGTTTAATTGTTTCAAGGGTTCAGTAATAGGTTTAAAAGTAGATTCAAGAAATTTCTCCCTTTCGCTAATACCTAATTTTAATGCTCTGTTTTTATCCCGAATAGAATCACTAAGTGATTTTATTTCCTTTATTAACTTTTCTTGGTTAAACATGTTTGTAGCAAGACGTGTTGTACAACAATGAATATTTTACATCATGATCAGTGTATTAGTATAAATTTGTCAAATCCTATCCTGTATCGACCATTGTTTAGCGGTTGTTCCTTCATAATTGTTAAAAACCCATACTTTTCACCCCAAGCCTTTCCACACAACTCTTTAAATCGTTCAAATGGCATATCCGCACTTACATGGTCATAATATATGTGTTTTAGGTTGGTTTCATCCTGTTTAAATACAATTAACATGTTTGCATTGTCTATAATGAGCTGTTTCGGTATTTTGCTGTAAGTTTGACCAATATAAATGCTATCTATGTTGTTATGTCGACCCATGGCGAAGTAATTTCTTATTGTATTTTGATTTTCACAAGATACATCGTCAAATATGAATACTGAGAATGGTTTAGCTCTTGCGGTTGCATGACACTCTCGCTTGCGTTAAATTTAAAATATTTAACTTCAGGCACATATTGAGTATTTGTTCCAATAACTGATATTTTGCGTTGTTGTAGTGACTTTGAAAATACATATAAATTATTAAAACGTAATCCTTTAGGGTTTGTAATCAAATTGAATACTACATTTGTTTTTCCACAATTGGAAGGACCAGTAACCAGACAACGCACCGTGTTTGGCAACAAAACACCGTGTTTCCCAGTGTTAAATTGAGAACCGTCCACTGTGAGTTCATCTATATTATTAATAGTAAAATTGTCTTTTTGCTGTATTATCTCCATCCTTTGTAATGGTTCAACCCAAAATGATTCTCTATCGTTATATTAGATCCTTTTTAGGTATCCAAGAATCTTCCGTCTTATTAAATCCTAACCATCGTACTTTAACCATATCTTTTTCCGTTGCAACACCTTTTCAACTAGATATACATCACCTACTGTTGATTTTAACATTTCATGTCCATAAAACCCTCCTTCAAGCAATTGTCCTTTATTATCTTTTAAAATGTAAGTTTCTGGTACTGTAGGTTGCACTTTAAATACGGTAAATACCTCATTTGTCCAGTTCGGAAGATATCTTTTACTGAATACACCTTTGTATTTGCTTATTCGGACTTTATCACCAACATTAAACCTTTTAGGCTTTAGTTTTTCAACTCTTGGTTTAGTATTCATTTTTATACGTTTTAATACAAGTTTTTCATTTTTATTAGTCACCCGGCTTGGTTTCATACCGATAGTTCTATGAAACTTGTTATTGTAATCGCTTATAAGTTTTGGTAACATATCAATCCATACGTGTAATCCTCTGTTGGAAACATCTTATACATCGCACCTTTTAAAGCTCTGTTAAATCTTTCAATTATTGATGCTTTTACCTCTGAATTGGTTGAGTAATGGTTAATGTTGTGTTTTTTCATTAAATTTGCAAATTCCTTATTAAAATATTCTTTTCCATCATCAGTTTGTAAATGTTTTATAGTATGTTTGTCTCTTTGTATAGCTGTTTCCATTGCTTTTGTAACACTTTTGCCACTTTTATCTTTTAGTGGTAAAGCATCTGCCATTTTTAAAAAACAATTAATAATAGTCAATATGTATTTAAATCCTCTATTTTGTTTACTATAAGGAATCATTTCAATTAAATCCGCTTGATATAAATCATTTATTCCTTTTATCACTGTATTTCTTCGTGGAAACTTTCTTCTTGCAGGTTTATGAAGTTCGTTGACAATTTCTTGCTTCAAGTCCTTCATATTGCAGGTTTGAATGTTTCATGTATCACATGTATAATCACAATGAATGTTGTCTTAAATATTCACATTATTTATATAGGTCAAGGTCATCCAAACTTGTGTAAAAAAATGGGAACACGGCGTTTGACTTGCCGTGTTCCCCATTTTTTTACGGAAGGAGAAAGGAATAAGGTCGAAGTTGTAGAAGGACGAAGAATAGGTTATTAGTCGATAGGGTTTAGAGAGTAGTGGCCAAAAGGAAGAGTGTGAATTTTATCTGGCATAATATGCCTTTTATCATCTCGAGCTGATAGTGCTCTTTTAACTTCAGTGACACTGTAAACCTCATGTTTAAAGCTTCTGATAGTGTTGAACGTTGCAGACATTGTAGAATCTTCAAACAAACAGGTCTTGTAATGGTCAAATGTCACATGTTTCTTCAAGTACGATGTTTTGACTCCTTTAGCTTTCTTCACTGTCGGTATGTCATTTTCTTTATACATCTTGAAGGAATATAGTTTGGACATTAGCGCAACTATTTCCTCCAAAGGCATTCCATTTGCTTCATCTTTAAGTTTTCCGATTACTTTTTTATTCTTTTCACTGTAATTCGGATGGTTCTTCGGATAGTCAGAGAAGTCAAAATCGTCTTTGTAGGGGAAACTCCTTAGGTCTTCATACATGTCCAAAGTCTTCATCCAGTAGATAAACGCGTCGGTATCCATGTATGCAACTCCAATGTTGTCTCTTCCGTAGTATTTAACCATTTTGTTGTAATGGAAATCATACATCAGAGTTTTACTTATATCCAAAATCGACATTCCAATGTATAACGGACGATCCATCACTATTGTTGTTTTCTTCATACTGACGGCAACTAGATCTTCGTTTATAATCATGGATGTTCCAAATTTGGTTTTTGCACTAATTTTTCCAATTTCTTAGGATCACTTACTAGTTTTACAATCTTGTGTTTTCTTTTATTTTCTAAGGTCTTCCCGGAGATGGCGTTGTTCATCAATTTGTAAAAGTCCTTTTCAAATGCTGATGTTGCTGCTGCTCTTCTTGTAGTGTTGGAATCAATATATGGTTTCAACCAACAAGACTGGGTGAATTCAATTGCTCTATGAATTCTCACTACACGTAGACCCAATTCAAGAGCTTGTTGAACTGCCAGTAGTGAGCCACATACCGATCTTTATTCTCCAACGTCATCATTAATTTCGGCCATCTTCCTGTCGGTGAAACTTCAGTCTTGGCTAGGAGAGGCAAGTCGTAGTGATGGTCATGAAGGTGCTCCGGATATTCGAAATCACAGTCCAAAATATAGCCTTTTGGACCATTCTTTGGAATCTGTGAGATGTCACCGATGGTGGCTGGGTCGATCCATTTGAAGTCGGCGTAGGGAAGCGGATTTGACATTGCCCAACCATAAAGGTTGTTTGCGTCAAAGTAGCCAAGGTAGACCGATGGTTGTCTCTCGTCGAAGCCTGGGATGTACTTGTTGTTAGCTTTGACATGACGTGTTACAGCTTGTGTCAAACCGCCCCGTACACCAGATTCTATCATGAGCACCATATCAATATCTGTTAGAATTTCCAATCGACAGTTGGTTGACTTTAGCATAGCTTGCCATGCTAATCCTGGAGATGTGTACGAGTGTAGAGGGTCCAGTCCATAGGCGGAGAAGCAGGTGTTTCAAAATTCTTCCATCACATCGCACAGCAATGTTACGTCCAATTTTATATAGAAGTCGGAAATATTCCCCTAAGGTTTGAATGTTTAGTTGGTTCCAAACATTACAAGCATGATTGTAGTCTTCAACGGTGATTGCACTTTCATTTAACTTGCTATTGAAGGCTTCAATCGGTGGCAGACTGGTTTCTTCAAATTTTTCTGCAGAAGTTATGTAATCATAGGGGAACACTCCTTTACGCATTACTAAGTCCAATTTATCTTCAGGTACAATTTTGCTGGTTTCTTTTAGGTCTTCTCTTCTTAGGTTCTCAGACAATTTGCTCAAACTAGATGACATAAATCTATAAGAGTTTACGAAGCGAAGTTTAATTTTACCTACTGTTTTTGAGAAACTGATGTACTTCTCCAATGTTTCAGCTAATACTTCGATTTTTCCATCATCTCGTCCTAACTCTGGGATAATGAAGTGGGAGTCATAGCCGCTAAGATTGTGTAACACGACAGGGATAAAGTTTGGCAGTTTGTAATTTATATTGCATGAATTACAAGCAGCTCCTCTGTATAACCCTGTCAGGTGATCGTGATCTCTTACTTTTTGATTTTCTTCACTGAAGCTCTTCTTGCATAAGTAACATCTTGTTGTCGAATTGTATTCTTCTTGTTGATTTTGGTTCAAAGGTTCCATAGGTAAAACATTACCGAATAAGCGTTGCACCTTTTCAGCAATGTCATACAACTGGTCTACAAAATACTTAGCGGCTTCTTCCTCACGGTAGAGTATCGGAGTGGATGTTAAGCCATAGTCTTGCAACTGTTCTTCAGGCAAAGTGGATTTTACCAATAAGCAAAAACTGTTAGGTTGATGCAATTGATATTTGGTTCTTCTAGTCACCTCACCATCTGGAAGCTCCTGTGGTACTAACGTGGATTCGAAATCAGCGTAGATAACTAGTGGAATCCTGTATTGGTGAACTGTCTTCTTAAACTGGACACATGCTCTAGATGGTGGTGGCAGGCTAATCTTCACTTCATAGTTGTTATTACAAAGCCGCTGGTGTTCCAACAACCATTCCAATCCTCCACGTCTGAATTCCTTGCATGTAAAACAAAAGCATCTCTTGCATATTGTTATCTTACGATTTTGTTTTTGACACTTGTCGTACAACCAAAGATTCAAAGTTTTTAATATAAACATAATGTGAAATCTCACCTTTGGTTATCAATAATAAATCGGTATGGTTACTTTGGCTCTACTTTTACTACTCGTAGTGGATACACATTGTTTGAATCATCTCAGCCGAACACGTTAACAGAAACACCTGGATTTTGTTTCTCAAATTTAGTAATTTGATCAAGACTCACAGGATACGACATTCCTCGAAAGTTATAGCGGTGTTGAACAGCTTCGTATGCTATGCTAGGTCTAATAGCATTATGTCCCACGTATTTTGCTAACATTGCATACCGGAAACATTCATTGTCCTCATTTTTAACATTGATACATGATTTAGTATCTCGGATCGCCTTTGGTAGAGGGATAAAGCTGCTTCCTCTCATACCATATCCATGCATGTGAACCCTCACATCCATACCTTCAATCGATGATAGCGTCCAGCCAGATCCTCTTCCTTCGTGTTCTTGGAGTTTCATTAGCAGTTCATTCAAACATTCTTCTAGAATTTCGTTAATATCAGATGTGGTTGTAAGGGTTCGGTTTTTAGCAATGAATGCTCTCGGTGAGTTTTCACCATCGGTATTAGTAAACATAGCCTCCAACACCAATCCAAATTTAATAAAGTTCAATCTTGCCAATTCTTCCATCAATGTTTTTACAACTAGATTTTTAGCTTGGGTTATAAAGTTTTCCAATTCCAATTGCACATTATTAATTTTGAAATGAGTTACAACTGGTCCTGGCAAGGCTGTGGTGCGCAGTTGTCTTATATCTTCCACTTCTTCTGTATCCTCTTCATCCATATCCTCTTCTTGGGTACGCAGTTGTTTTACATCTTCCACTTTTTTTTTCTTCCATTTCCTCTTGAATAAATCCTCCAGCTGTAGATGGTCCAGCTCCGGCAAATTGAATAACACTTGGTCTTCTTCTTTGCATTAACTGTAAATCGCTAGCCCAGTCCTCCTTCTGCTTCTGGGGTTTTTCCAAAAACCGATCAATCGCATCCAAGTCTTCTTCACTTACTACAATCTCTTCTTTTCTGTCCTCTTCACGATGCAATTCTCGGTGTAACTGTAGATAGCTATCACAGTCGTCCATCTGCTTATGGTAGTTTTCCAATAACCGATCAATCGCATCCAAGTCTTCTTCACTTACAACAATCTCTTCTTTTCTGTCCTCTTCATGATGCAATTCTCGGTGTAAAACAAAGATATCTTCATCTTGGAAAACTCACCACAAATATCGCAAAGAGCCATTTTTTGCAGTTTGGCTTTGAGTGTGCACTCGGTGAATGTCCAAGCAATAATGAGCAGCGCGCTCAACCGGGTCCCTTTATACCCGAGGTTGAAGGGTGGGGGAAGGTGACGTCATATACATCCGGTTTATCAATCATGTAGTAAATTTGGCTTTTAAACACCCATTTTCAATATATTCTTCAACAGGCTTGATAAACCAATAATGTTTGGTCTAAATCCACTACTTTGTACAAATTTTTTGAAAGATGTCTGTTTAAGCAAGTTTATGTGGAACAGAGGTCATTTGGAATTATTATTTTCAGCGGGGATAGAGCACTGCAATGGGGCCATGGTATAGAAGTGGTGTATCCATCCAATTGGTTTGCCCTTTTTTTATACCCCCCACAAACTATGCATTTATGTGGGTCAAGGTCGCGTAAAGATACCCTTTGAGCGGGGGATAAACCACTAAGCAGCATGCTAGTCCATTGCCGCAAAGTGATCTATCCCCCGCTCTGTTCTACAAAACCTCAATCAAGTCCAAGTTCAAGTCCTAGTTTAACACTTGGTTGGAGAATTACATTAGTTTGATACTTATTTCTACCGTTACACTTGCTCCATTCTCAAAAAGATATAAATAATATAATCCTGGGTACTGTTCTTTTCACGTCCTGCATGTTCCTTAATAAAGTCGAAGGCCAATCTTTTTGAATATTCATTATGAAACACTTCTCTTACACAAACAAGAATTTTTTCTTCCAGAAATTTCACTTGAATTGTTGTTAGTTTGCTTACACCATCCTTGTCTATCAGGGGTAGCTTGTAGGTGAAAGTATTTGGCGGTAGTTTGTGCGTTCTATCAAGTAAACAACAAAATTTTTTATACAATTTCTGCTCATTGTCTGTAATACTTACTATTAATACCAAACAGATTATAGTACGAAGGATCATAAGGTATACGACGATACATTTTTAGAACCGGTCAGCATGAGAGCTGGAGCTAAAATGAGAAATGCGTGCAACCCGGCCGCCTTATATCCCCACCGGGTGACCACGCCCAAGGTACCCGGAAGGGGGGGGGGTCATTACTATATTTAGGTCAAGGTCACGGAAAAACTTAAAAAAATTAAGCCCCACCTGGGGCATTTAGGTTGCCATCGCTGTAGCCTCCGAAGAGACACAACTATGACAACAGGAAACATCCAATGTTGTCTGACTTCCCCACGCTAGACTTTTAAACATTTACTGCATTGGTAACAAATAACTTTTAAAATAGCTAACAAAACATTTACATAATTTTGAGAGAGGTTGAGGACAACCCTAGTGGCTTACGTCCTCGGTCCGAGTGCAGAGAGCGCCGCAAATTGGCCACAGCTGTGGTCTGCATGCCAGCGTACAAACGGACCGGTTTCCCAACCCAGCCGCAATATTGCATGCCTGAGAGGACCCATACTAACATTGGTTTAAAATAGCTTTACACGGGGGTCTACTCCCGTACCCTATCTTTAATATTTATCTTTAGCAATGCAGTAAATTTTTATAGGCCTTTGTGGGTCAAGGCCACACGAACATTAAAAAATTTCGGCCCCCGTACATCCATGGCGAACTACGAATGTTCGGGGGCCTTGGGGACAAAAAGACAAATATCTAACAAAAATTCATTTACATAATTTTGAGTTTCCAGAAGGGAAACAGAGGTTGAGGACAGCCCTAGTGGCTTACGTCCTCGGTCCGAGTGCAGAGGCCGCCGCAAATTGGCCACAGCTGTGGTCTGCATGCCAGCGTACAAACGGACCGGTTCCCAACCCAGCCGCAATATTGCATGCCTGAGAGGACCCATGCTACCGTTGGTATAAAATAATTTTACACGGGGGTCTACTCCCGTTCCCTAACTTTAAAATTTAA
>CM061534.1:123273090-123413411 GCA_030545055.2 Neoaliturus tenellus | reverse complement strand
TTTAGGTTTTAGATTTACCTTGATCGATACGTGTTAATTTGGCCATTACCTACTAATGGTTTGTTATTAACTAATAATCCAAATGTAAAATATAATAATATGGTGTCGTTACGACAAACCCGTGGTAAGACTGCTTCGTTCTCTTTTTCAATCAGCTGTGTAATGGTAATTAATATAACGTAACTTGACTTTCGTTTTAGTTTTGACGCTTCATATCCGGAAAACAAAAAATAGCTATTCAGCAGACCTTGGAAGCAGTTATGCTTTTTCCTCTACAGGCCTTGGGCCTGATGAACGTATTATTCAGTACGGTAGTTTAGTCTCATAAATCGCTCTATAATCGTGATTTTTATTTCACAGTGTCCTAGATATTAAAATTTTCTTTTAAATAGGTATTATTTTAACATTACCTGACGTATATACAGGGTATTTGGTAATAAGTGCTAAAATAGTTAGTTATGTAACAAATATGCGCAAAGTGCTATTTCGCTGCACTCGAGAGAAATTATTCTTGCCAAATATTTATTAGGCCATAAGTATAAATATTGGATATTTATGATAGCCTATTTGTTGCATTTCCAACAATTAGTTAGCCTAACCATTCATTGGATTTTCAGGTCAGGAGATTTAACTACAGTGTTTTAGCAGCAGTATCTTCAAGATCGTCAGAGTGAATAAATTCACTGTCATAGTTGCTCATTTTGTGTTACTTACACGCAGTCTCACCTTAGGATGGTTTGTAGGTAATGTTTATGTTGATTCCACCGAAAACGACCACAAAAACAATAGGTCAGATGTTTATATACAGGGTTGCCAATTTAATTCCTGACTAAACAACGTTTCCTTGCTGGCTAAATGGATTTTGTGTTGTAATGTTTAAACGCTGGAGCGCGCAAAATAAATCTAGCGTCCTCAAAGTAAAATTAATACGAAAATCACCTGTTTTGCAACGCGTATAGAGTGCGAAAACAACTGCTTTCTCTGGTAGACGAAGGAAAAAAATTATGTGTCAACGTTGAGGCGTAGGCTTACATGAACACAGAACGCACGCTATTTCCACTGCGGATTCGAGGGGCGAAACGAAAATAACAGTCGGTAATGCAGATCATACATCTCAGTTAGTTCCACCGTTGGCCGCACGGTAGCGTTGGCATCGTAACACAAATTTTATATTATCTTGATGTAAGCTAATTTTTAAAAATAAATTACGTATTATAGTATAGATATGTTGCTCCTGGGCCATGAGGAAGTGCGAGAAGTGCGAATTTCCTAACAGTCCTGCAGACCTATTTTTAACCAATTTTCGGTGATTTTTTGCCTACTTTTCGGCAATTTCAAATCATTTTTAAGGATTTCCGAGGCATAAAAAATTGATGGGGCTATGAGGAAGTGCGAATTCCCTAACAGTCCTTGATGGGGTCATGAGGAAGTGCGAGAAGTGCGAATTCCCTAACAGTCCTTGATGGGGTCATGAGGAAGTGCGAGAAGTGCGAATTTCCTAACAGTCCTTGATGGGGCCATGAGGAAGTGCGAGAAGTGCGAATTTTCTAACAGCCCTACAGACCTATTTTTAACCAGTTGTCAGTGATTTTTGCCTACTTTTGGCAATTTTACAGCACTTTTCAGGATTTCCGAGGAATAAAAACATTGATTGAGGGGGGTGACTGCGCCAAGAGTTGTGCAAGAAGTGCGAATTTCCTAACAGTCCTACGTAAGGACTAGTCCCGTTTAAGGACTATTGTATTTAGATAGTCCCGCTTGCTATTGTATTTAAATGGTCCTACACAAGGACTAGTCCCGCGTGGGGGCTATTGTATTCAGATGGTCCTTCGCAAGGACTATTGTATTTAGATAGTCCCGCGTGAGGACTAGTCCTGGTTTTGGGCCAGTTGTTATCTGATTATAGGCTAATTTCAACAATTTTCCAGCATTTTGATCAGGTTTTGCCAATGGTGAATTTAGGAAGTACGAGGGACGTATGAGGGAAGTACGAGGGAAGTACGAGGGAAGTACGAGGGAAGTACGAGGGAAGTACGAGGGAAGTACGAGGGAAGTACGAGGGAAGTACGAGGGAAGTAAGAGGGAAGTACGAGGGACGTACGAGGGACGTACGAGGGAAGTACGAGGGAAGTACGAGGGAAGTACGAGGGAAGTACGAGGGAAGTACGAGGGAAGTACGAGGGACGTACGAGGAAAGTACGAAGGAAGTACGAGGGAAGTACGAGGGACGTACGAGGGAAGTACGAAGGAAGTACGAGGGAAGTACGAGGGACGTACGAGGGAAGTACGAGGGAAGTACGAGGGACGTGCGAGGGAAGTACGAGGGAAGTACGAGGCGCTCTCTTAACCTTTGTTGTTGCTGATTGTTTTCACTCGATCAAAATTGTTGTTGTTTAATCGAATGGTATGATTTTCACTTAAAATCAAATTATTTCAAATAATTGGAGTTTAGCTGTTTTGTCAATTTTTTATTTATAGCCGTTTATTAAAAACCATAATATAATATTTTTCACTAGTACCCATTAAATTTTTTATTCTGATCAGTTTTTTATTTTTCTCTTATAGATCGCATAAGAAGATGGCTGCGATTAAAATTAATTGCATTTTCTGCGGCAAGCTAATATCGAAATCACACATGTCACATCATGTTAAAGTGTGTCCTAACAACCCAAACAAAGACTCAAGCTTCCGTTACAAGAAAAAGTCATGTGATAAATGTGGAAAATTCATTTTAAACGTTAATTTTAATCGGCATTACAAAACATGTAAATCTACTGATATTCAACCTTCCACTTCGACAGCGCAAAGTAATGAACAAGTGCAACCGATACCTAGCACAAGCGGAGTTCAAAATTCAAAACCCCTGGTCCAGAAGAAACCAAGTCATGAGTACAAAGCTAAATGTCCGAAGTGTGAAAAACTCGTAAGAAAATCCAATATGAGTTATCATCTGAAAACACATGAAGAGTCAGCTTTGGTTAGCCGTGGCGGAATTGTTGATGAAAATGATGGACCCACTCCAGCAAAAAGACCACGTCTTGATGTAAATGATGTTAAAAATAAATCGGTTTTTGAAACTTTGCAGGGGGTTATATTTTTAACGATGGCGACAATTTGCAATCTGGTGAAAGGACCTATCGGCGGTGGCAATACGTTTACACCGAAAGATTCCGAAGTGGAATTAGTGAGATCGGCTTTCGGGGGAGTCGTCAACTTTTATTGCATTGAAAACATTCACGCTATCAAAGACCCGATCATATTTTTGGACGCATATAAAAATATTATCATCAGGAAGATAAAAGAATGGTTAGGTGAATTTGAATTGAAGGTCCGATTTAACTTCCGAATTGATTTCAAGAGGAAAGAACAAGTAGAGGAATTCAACTTTAAAACGAAATATTCTGTGATCGATTTGAGTACCGATATTTCAGGTTTCTATGATTTTGCTAAGGAAAAGTTACTCAACGAAATGGAAGAATTTCAAGCGAAAGGATCCGGTTGGTCTTTATTCAGTATAAGCGATTTGGAAATTCAAGTATGCCGCTACAACCCCCTCAGAGCATCCAGCTATATTCCTTTGCCCAAAGATATTGCGAATAGAAAAGCTGTTATTAATGTAAAAAATGATGATGAAAAATGTTTTCTCTGGTCAATTTTATCTGCATTACACCCGGTTGACCACGGAGATCATCCCGATAGAGTGAGTAAATACAAACCGTACGAACACGAGTTCGACGAAGCAATGAAAGACATAGCGTTCCCCGTACAAGTTCAGAAAAATATTATAATGAAATTTGAAAAACGGTCTGGCGTATCAGTAAATATATATGCTTGTGATTTAACTAAAGACTCTGAAAATTATGATAAGTTTGAGGACTATCCCGGTGCAGGAAAAAATCTAAAAATGCCAAGAAAAGTGACATCTACGTTTTGTATGTAACGAAAAATGAAATCCCCAACAGACATGTCAATCTGCTGTATTTGAAAAATGAAAACGGCAATTCACATTATTGTTGGATAAAAAGCATGAGTAGGTTGATAGGTAGGCAAATCAAGAAAAACAGAAATAAGATACATAATTGCAATCGTTGTCTCCAATATTTTGGAACTGAAGCCTTGTTAAAAACCCACAAAGAAACCTGCAACGAGCCAGAACAACAGGATGTTGATGATTTGGATACAATCTTTATATGCAACAGATGTCTCAACGGATTCGATGATGAATTGAAATTGGAAAAACACAGGGAATACTGCAATCAACACGATGCTGTTAGAATCGTCATGCCTAAGGCGATTAAAATTAAAGATGATTACATCAGCCCCACAATACAGTTCAAGTACAAATACAGAAAAATGAAAGTGCCCTATGTAGCGTATGCTGATTTCGAATGCATCTTGACACCAGTAGACGACCAGCGGGGGATCAACACCAAGAAATATCAAGCCCATCAAGCGGCGAGTTTTGCATTGTACGTCGTGAATGCGTCAGACGACTATGACATTCCCTTCGATTTGTATTATGAATATTTGGGCGCCGATGCTGCACAGGTCTTCATAGATGGACTCGTAGATGTTTCAAAGAAAATAGCTCAACTCTACAGTCGTGAAGCAGCGAAACCCATGACTTTGACTGCTGCCGAAAAGGCGGAAGCCAGGTTTACTTCGGTTTGCCACATTTGTGGAAAAGTGTTCGATGAAAAAACTGGAAAAGCCGTTCTCGATCACGATCATTTGACTGGGAAATTCAGAGGGGTAGCCCACAATTCTTGCAATTTGAATTTCAAAAAGCCCCATTTCCTTCCGGTCTTCATCCATAATCTCAGCAATTATGACGCCCATTTATTTATAAAAATGCTTGGAGCGGATAAGAAAGATATCGTTGTCTTGGCCACCACCGAAGAACGTTACATATCTTTCGAAGTGAAAATTGAAAACGGGGTAAACTTGAGATTCTTGGACTCGTTCAGATTCATGGCTTCCAGTTTAGACAGTCTGGCCAAAAATCTCACCAAACATCAATTCAAACACACTTCGAAATTCTTCTCGGATGACAAACTGGATCTGGTTATTCGCAAGGGGATTTACCCGTATGATTATATGGACGGTATGGAGAGATTTGAAGAGACGTCTTTGCCTTCACAAGAATCTTTCTACAACAAATTGAACAATTCAAATGTCAGCGATGAAGACTACAAACACGCGTGTGATGTATGGGAAAAGTTTTCCATTAAAACGATGGGTGAGTACACTCTGCTGTACAATAAAACAGACACCCTACTGCTGGCGGACGTAATGGAAAATTTCCGTAAAGTGTGTTTGAAAACGTATAAACTGGATCCAGCATGGTATTACACCTCACCCGGTCTGGCCTGGGACGCCATGTTGAAGAAAACCGAGGTAAGTCTCGATATGCTGACGGACACCGACATGGAACTGATGATCTCGAAAGGCATTCGCGGCGGTATCTCTCAGTGCTGCCACAGATACGCCAAAGCCAATAACCCGTACATGCACGATTATGACGCTGGAAAACCGAATGATTATCTTATCTATCTGGATGTAAACAACCTCTATGGTTGGGCGATGATGGAGTACCAGCCCCAGAGGCAATTCGAGTGGTGCACAGACTCTGAACTGGCCCAGATAATGTGTAAACTCACAAACGGACAATTCATCAGTAACAAGTCCGACACCGGTTACATCCTCGAAGTAGACCTCGAATATCCCCAACATCTGCACGACCACCATCGAGACCTACCTCTAGCCCCGGAGAACCAATGCCCGCCGGGATCCAATCAGAGGAAACTCTTAACAACGCTGTACAACAAAGAGAAATACATCGTACACTATAGGAACCTCCAACTCTATCTGTCTTTAGGAATGGTTCTGAAGAAAATATATAGGGCCATAAAATTTCAACAGTCGGCGTGGTTGAGTGAATATATTAAATTAAACACGGACATGAGAACCAAAGCGACGAACGACTTTGAAAAAGATTTCTACAAGTTGATGAACAACTCGGTGTTCGGGAAGACGATGGAGAATATCAGAACACACGTCAATATCAAACTGGCCACTCACGAACAGCAGTTGCAAAAGCTAGTGGCGAAACCTAATTTTAAATCCTTGACAATATTCTCCGAGCACTTGACTGCTGTCCATATGGAAAAGACCTATTTATATTTCAACAAACCCATTTATGTCGGTATGAGCATTTTGGACATCTCCAAAATAGCGATATACGATTTCCATTACAACGTCATGAAACCAAAGTATGGGGACAACATCAGAGTCCACTACGGAGATACCGACTCACTGGTCTATGGCGTGAGGACCGAAGATGTATACGAGGACATGAAAAGCATGATCGACTATTATGACACCAGTGATTACAAAGCGGATAACGTTTACAATATGCCGCGAGTCAACAAGAAAGTCATCGGCAAATGGAAAGACGAACTAGCCGGAGATGTCATGAGGGAGTTTGTTGGGCTGCGATCGAAGATGTACGCATACGACTCGGAAGGAAATAAATCTGGCAAAAAGGCGAAAGGTGTGACGAAATCCGTTGTCAAGAAGGAGTTGAAGCTTGAAGACTACAAATCGTGTTTGTTCAACGAAACGGAAGAATACAAGACGATGAACACCATCCGGAGCAAAGGGCACAACATTTATTCCATATCACAATATAAAAAAGCGCTGTCCGCCAAGGATGACAAGAGGTACATCTGTGAAGACGGACTGACGACACTACCGTGGGGACATTTTCGGATACCCGTCAGTATGGATGTTGATGAAGATTTTGATCTGGACTGATTACATTTGATTTTTAAAGACCTGTTCTATTTACGAAAATTAACGAAATTTCGAAATAACGAAATTTACGAATATAATGTGTTTAATTGTTTTTCTCAACAATAAAAAATAAAATTCAAAACTCATTTATTTTTGTAAATCAGTGTACAAATTATACAAGCGTAAATCCCGTCAATATTTTTCATTTACTAGAATTGTAGAAATGTATTAGAAAACTAAATCATCATCTGTACATATTCCTTTTTGACATCATAAGTGAACATAGTCTGTGATACCACGATGACGTAGGCCGTAGTGCCTTTATCAGCGACCGGACCGGAAACCGCGTTTGTAAAATCCAATTCGATTTGGATATCGTTTCTTTTTCTCTCGGTCGAAAACGGATGGAGATGTGTGTCTATCACCATCACCGGGTATTTGTTGATGAAATCGTTTATATTGAGATACACATCATCGTTTTTGAACATGACTTGTCTCATCGAACAGTAGCTGTCGTATAGCAGCCTGTACTTTTTATCCGTGATATTCAAATTTTGCTGCTCCTGCGGGTACCGTTGACCGTTTATTTTCACGTGGAAATTCTTTATATTTACACTGTCAAACTGACCGGGGTCTTTGGTCTGATCGTTCTTACGACTCGTCTGTAAACCGATTATCACAAAGACCGGATTGAGTATGTTCCGGTAGAGATTCGTTATATCGAACGTGTAATTGGAGCCTATCACACCGAACTTTTCAATACAATCCCAGCGGAAATATTCATATACCAATTCGCCTTTCTCGCTCAATTTCTTAAGCCCATCGATGAGCACGGCTTTCTTGGAGGGGTCGTAATCCACGAGGGGGACTTTCAACACGAAACTGGCAATTTTTATTTTTCCCTCCGCTGCGTCAACAGCATTGGCACCGGAACCTTCAGTCCAGCGGTAGATTGCATCATCGTCTTCTGCGCGGGTGAACGTTATTTCAAATCCACCCTTGTACATGGGATATTTTAGACTGTCAAAGAAGCCCAGACCCAGGTGGGCCAGCGTTCCCAGTGCTTCGAACTTGCCGCCGCCCTTGTCATAAACCGATTTGAATCCGCTGCTGTAGTACGTGTTTTCCTCCGATCTGCTGTACGTGGTCAACCCTTTGATGGGGCTCGTGATACCGACTTTATCCACGGAATCGATGACTTGGTTGTGTTTTTTCAATTCGATACTCTTGAACAAATAGGCCGCAAAATTGTCCACGAGTTTGATGGGGTCCGTGCTGGCGTAGCTGCCACCATTGGATTTCTTGACAACCTCCCCTTGGATGTGAAACAATATCCTGTTGTTGCAAAACGAATCCCCGTGGTCGAGTTTGAATGTGGTGAAATTATTGGGTGAATTAAAGTGCAAGTCCGATACCGGTAGGACCGTGACGTATTCGCATCTCGCTATCTTATCAGATGCCTCTTCGTAATATTTCTCCATTCCTAATATAGTTTTTAGGGTTTCCGAATTCCAATGAAAAATAAGAAAACTGTTGTGGAAAGCAATAAAAAACAAAAACACCGAATTCCTGATCGCTTAATAAAATCGACTACTTGAACAGTTTTACATTTTTATACATGTTCAAACGTCTCAACCCGAGATTTCGAAAAACCCTTTTGTCTTCAACATTTTTTATTACATCCAAACATCGCTCTACGTAGTCGAGACCCCTCGGCTGAAAAACCAGTTTTTCCATCTTATCGTGTATGAACTTTACGATGGCGATTTTTTCATTGTGAAAAGCGTTATTGCCGGCCTCCTCTTCGGCGCGTATAAACTTTAATCGTTCAATCAATTTATCATCATCATCGATATATTTGTACTCGACAGGGGCGTGTGAATCTATCAACAATCCGCTGCCCGATGACTGTTTAAATTCTTTCCAGATCTCACCGATCAAATTCACCCATTTCCAAGACTGACTGGACCTGGGGCGTTTCAACTTTGGATCGTTGTTCTGAAAAATCGCATCGGATTTTATCAGTATATCCTTGTAATTATTAAAGTCCTGAACTGTGAAAGCGCCCACACTTATAAGTTTTTCTCGTGTCGTACCCTCGCCCGGAGACGATACTCTGATTTCCGCTTTCGTCAACAGACTCCACAATCCCGGTGTGCCGGCATATCTATCACCGGTGCTGTCTAATATGATATCGTCATTTTCAATCGTAATAGTCTTCGATCCGATGGCCAGTTTGTTCAAGTTGAAATCGTAGCGAATACCGAAAGATCTATCGTTGCTGGTAGCGAGATGTTGTTTGGCGATATCACCAATATCTTGTCTTTCAGTGAATTCGCGGATCGAACGGTTTATCCTGCCTTCGTCTGGCGATTCTATTTCCGACGGTAAAGGATCGATGTGTGGTGATTCTCCGGGTGGAGGTGATTCTCCGGGTGGAGGTTCGAGCACATCTTCATCTTCACGAGGTAAAGGCACCTTCCGCGCCGCCATCAATTCTCGACCCGGTGTACTGAAAGCGCGGGGTCTAAAAATGTCTTTTTTTCGTTGTATAGTTTTAGACGCGGACAGACGTTGCTGCGGTGATGGGGTCCTTTTATCGGAACCTTGCTCCTTGATCGCTTTGACGACTGGTTCTTGTCGCTTTTCAATCTCACGTTTTTCTTCAACTTCACGAATCTTTACTGCTTGGGATTCACTGACCAATTGGTTTTGCAATTTATCCAATTTTTTAGCCTCCTGCACAGTTAAAGGTTTATGTGCAGATATCGGTATGAAAGGAATTTTGGGTGCGTATTGCTCACGTATCGGCGGATGTTTACGAAACAATTCCGCTCGCTCTTTCACTTGTTCTTTTCGGATTTCCTCATTTTCCGCGACCCATTTATCTTGTAGTTTTTCAATTTTTTTACCCTCCTCCGCAGTCATTTCGTCGGGCCACATTTTGTCGGCCAACTTGTGTTTTTTAACTAACGTCTTGACAATATCTTTATCGCTTTTCCTCTTCATCGTACTAATATAGGTGGTCGGGTTTTTAGTAGCAAATTTTAAATTGGATTATCGAAATACAAAAGTGACAAATATTTTTACAAAAATTTTGAATCGAATAAAAAACGTCCGACAACGTTTTTATTAAAAAAATAACGTTTACACATCGATTTTGAAAAACGTTCTCGGACGTTATTTATTAAAAACAGCGTCTAGACATCGATTTTGAAAAACGTTTGCGGACGTTATTTATTAAAAACAGCGTCTAGAAATCGATTTTTGAAAAACGTTTGCGGACGTTATTTATTGAAAACATTTTTCATATTGCACATGTATTTTCCACACCGCGCTTTTTTCATCATATTTACGGAGAGAAACCCATAAGGTTCATTCCAACACTTGTTGCATATATTTTCAAATTCACCGAAAGTCATGTCCGATCCCACGAAATCGTCGTAAATCCGTTTGGTGTAATGTTTATTCTGTTTGAAGACACAAAGGAAATTTATATTATTCCGTATGACCTGCATGTCCACTTTGCCGTAACTCTGGCTCAGGTAGACGCATGAAATCTTTTTATGCCTGCCTCTGATAAAATAGTCTTTAATACCCTTTTGCTCTTCCATCAGACAATCGTCGAATATCACAAGTGAGTTATTCTTGCACTCGTCCACCACCGGCAGTTCATCACAATTGTTGAAGAAATACGCGATTCTCTTTTTATACTTTTTCTCTGCGTCAGCATAGGTTTTTCTCAGTTCCACATAAGCCGGCTGTTCTATGGATTTACTGAATACGTAAAGGTTTTTAAATATAATACCGTTTTTATTGTAAATGAAATTGAGCAGTAAATTGGTTTTGCCGCTGCCTGAAGAACCCACTATGAGACATCGCAATGGGCTGGGCAACAGGTTGTCTTCGAATGCCTCTTTGTAATATGAAACTATATCCATCTCTATGTGGGTGAAATGACCTCTTGACATTCAGTAAAAAATGAAAGCGGAGAAATGATTTCAAAATTTAATTCTTTTTTAAATTGACGACATTGGAATTATTCACAAAACACACATGTCTTTCATTGCATTTTTTACAGCTCTGATAAAATCGAAATCACCGTAAACCGATATACAATTCGTTTTTCGGTCGTGATCATTTCGAACGCATAAAATGCAATTCAATAGTCCCCACTCCGGACTATCTAAATTCAATAGTCCTCATGCCGGACTATCCAAATACAATAGTCCCCACGTAGGACTATCCGAAATACAATAGTCCCCATGCCGGACTATCTAAATACAATAGTCCCCGCGCGGGACTATCTGAAATACAATAGTCCCTACGCAGGACTATCTGAAATACAACAGTCCTCACACAGGACTATCTGAAATTCAATAGTCCCCATGCCGGACTATCTGAAAAATAAATACAATGTCCCAGCATAGGACTATCTGAATAATATCAAAACATTGTACGTTGTAATTCTTTCTCGTAGAACCCTCCAATTATATCTTCGCCAGTTTCATCCGCAATCTTATAAGTCGTGGGTCTCGTGTTTAAAACTTGCTTGATTACAAAAATCTCGGACGTCCAGTTCTGTTTGTATTTATTCGTGAAAACATCTTTTTTCGCCGTAATGCGGACTCTGTCTCCCACATCGAATTTCGCCTTTTTGCGGGGTATTCTATTTTCCAGTTCGTTGTACATTTTCAATAATGCCTGCTCGTTGCCTTTATTCACATCGGCGGGCCTCATTTTTATAGTATGGTGGAAATCGTGTTTGTTGTATTCGTCGGTCAATTCTTGCAATATGTCGTGCCACTTGTGCGAATTTCTAACTTGGAATTTTACTTTCAACTTCTCATTTAACGTTCTGTGATATCTTTCGATTATGGCGGATTTCTCCTCGCTCTCGGTGTGGTACAATTTAATGTTGTGTTTTTTCAACAACTTGTTAAAATGCGTATTTTTAAACTCTGTCCCTTTATCAGTGTGTAAGAGTTTAGGCGGTGAATGACCGTCATTTTTGGCCCGGGCAATTATTTTTTCAAAAGCTGATGACACATCCGGACCATCTTTTTTCTTCAAAGGCTCTGACCAAACGAACTTACTGAACGTGTCGATCACATTTAAAATATATTTATACCACTTGTTTTCCCTAGCATATTCTTTCAAAATCAACAGATCGGCCGCCCACAAGTCATCTATACCTTTCGTGACGATTCGGCGTTTTATGAACTTTTTCACGACGGGTCTGTGCAGCTCTTTAGCTTCCAAAACTTCCGGCGGGTCTTTGATAAACGAATTTCTCTTACTGCCGCATATCGCACAATTTGATGTCGCAAGCCACCTTTTATTTCTCGTTTTGACAGTTTTGACATCCGTGGATGGTGTGTTTGTTTTACACTTTCTGCAATGCAATTCCATGTCTAATAATGCGCTGCTACTTTTGAAGTGAAATAAAATATTTGCAAATGCAAAGTCGTTTAAATAAATTGTACATTTGCGTGGATTGTGTGTTATATGTATAGGATAAGAAACGAGATGCAGCACAGACATAAAATCCAGTTGACCAAGGGTCAAAAGAACAAGTTGCGTGTCGCTTATAAAAAGCAGAAACTCGCTATTTTAACTTTGAACAGAGATCAGTTGACGAACGGGAATGTCGAGGTGATGTTGACGGACGAACAACATAAACAAGTGTTGAGAGCCATAAAACACAATAAAGGCTTGAGATTGATATTGAGCCATTCGCAGTTGAAGAACAACATTGAAGGGGGTCTACTGAAAGAGATTCTGGAGTTGGCGGAAACGAGTATCCCCTATTTCAAGAAATTCGCTTCACCCCTGATCAAAGACAAAGTCGCACCAGCTATAAAAGATAAATTCGTTCCGTGGCTGAAAAAGATGATCGACGACGAGTTGGATACAATTATAGAAAAAGATCCGTCAGGTGCCGGATTAAGACAAATGATAAACAACCGACTCAATGCGGCTTTGAATGATGTACGGGTAAAAAAAAATTAATTCCGTTGACGTTGAGCGATCTGGAAGTGTGGGCCAATAAATTGAAATTGAAGAATTTTCGCGGTGTTTTCAGACGAGAGCTTTTACCTGACGTATGTTGGAAAAACGAGTGCGGTATAATCAATCTCGGTGATCTGGACACACCCGGAACACATTGGACGTGTTATTATAAAAATGGTAAAAATGTAATTTATTTCGATTCTTATGGAAATGCGCCACCACCTTTGGAGTTGGACAAGTACATGAGAAGTTTTGACATTCGCTATAATTCGGACCGATTTCAAGATTATGGCGATCCGCCAATCTGCGGGCATCTTTGTTTAGAAGTTTTAAGGCAGTTTTCAAATGGAATAACATATGACGAAGTCAAAGACATTTTAAATAAAAATAAATACGCCTGGCTCGGGTGGTTTGATTGAGTCACTTTTTTATAATGCCCCCGTCAATAAATTGTTTATACCATTTTTATTTTTTTAAATAATTTATTACCACCCGAAAATCTGTTTTCCTAATATAGAAATGTCGACGTTAAGATCATCAAGTCAAACTAACCAGTCAGAAGCATGGAACCTGCTTTCCATGGAGCCCAGAGAACCCAAAGGGGTTTTGACTGACAAATTCATCATGAGGTTCGATCGGTATTTGAACTGGGATCTGCTCTCTTCCCATTATGATTTTCCAATCGAGATGTTGCGGATGTACCCGCACAGAGTGAATTGGGCCAAGTTGTTGAGGCGTATTAAATTTTCGGAGGAATTCCTAAGAGAGATGGTCCCTCATTTCGATGAATGTTGGGGTATCCTATGCAAATATCAAACGCTGTCTGAAAAGTTTATTCACGATTTCGCAGGTAAAATCGATTGGAATTACGTGTTGTTGTATCAAAATGTAACTAGCAGATTTTTGGACGAACACAAAATGTATTTTGATGAATCCTAGTTGAGCGGCTCAGAGATGTTCAAAATAAAAACCCGAATTCGCGTGGATCGACCGGTTTGAATAAATGGTATTTAATATTTGCGGGATGAATAAAAACTAGTTGCTGTTTATTTTTTTATATAAAACCATTAAGATGTAAAACATTTTTCCTAACATAGAAATGACGACTTTTAGACTATCAGGTAAGACTTCACAACTGACCTTGAACTTGGAACATCCCATTCACTTGGATGCTGAGTACAAGCTGGCACTCACCGGACTTTTCTGCGAATACAACTTTTATAATCTATTTGAGGGTTGTAGTGTTTTGTTTGACGGTGGAACGAAAATCGGTTTCGGTAAAGGTTTTTGGACATTTGATGCCATACAGAAACACATACAAAAAGGCGTGGATCCGCTGTTACGCGGTAAAACAGATGATAAAAAGAATAAAGTCACGGTTGTTTCAATACTTAAAACTACAGGGTACCGTGTAAGAATCACTTCACCTATAAAATTTCACATGGAAAATCCGCTGCGGCGTTTGCTGGGTTTTGATGAAATTGATACCCCCGAATACTTGGACACGTACAACGCGAAAAAACCGCACAACATAAGACCATGGGACATGATTGAAGTCCACTGTGATATCGTGGAAAATTGTTTTGTCAATCATGACGAACATTGGCACAAACACAAAGAGTCTTCGGTGTTGTATAGTTTCTTTCCATATGGTGAATTTGGTAATAAAATTGCTGTGATGCCGCGGCCGCCGCTTTACGTATCGTTGAAAAAAGGATTGAATAAAATCCAACAAATCAACATTTACATTACAGACCAAAATAATAATTTATTGCAGATGTTCGATTCGAATGTGCATATTTATTTGGAGTTGATTCGGGTGTAGTATTTTTTAATTTATTGAAAATCGGCTGTTTCTATTTTTTATTTGACGCAGCAAAACGTTATTCCTTGTATAGGTAAAAATGAACGGTCCTAACTTTAATGATTTACTGAAAGAAATCAATGGAAAGTCTTACATCAGGGTGGGTGACCTGGAAGTCGGTAAAAAATATTTTGTGGAAAATATGGATAAAATCTCTTCATCATACGGTATGAGAATATTAGTCACATGCGATGATGTGAAATTCTATCTTCCCGAAAGCTGGAATGACAGGTTAACGAATAACTATATCAAACAACTGTTGAATTTTAAGGGGAAACTCTATGTGCTGTACAACGGTAAAATAACACTTTCAGATAATAAATTCAAGCACAGTATCGAGTTTAAGGTTGACGAATAAAAACATTTTAAAAAAAACATAATTTAAATACATTTTTGAAAATGCCCCATTTAACTTATTTGTTGTGAAAACCCATAATGCATGCATTAGGAATCAATAATGGCTGAAAGCTACGGTTATTATTGCTTGACTGAAAACGCATTTGAACCGTACAACGGGTCACCGGATGCAGCTGGATTGGATCTCAGAAGCGCGTATGATTATGTTGTACCAAAACGCGGTCAACAGTTGATAAAAACTGACTTGACTTTCAAATTCCCAGATGGGTGCTACGGGAGGATAGCGCCAAGATCTGGCTTGGCTTTAAAACATTCTATAAGTGTAAATGCCGGGGTCATAGACCGGGACTATACTGGGAATGTCGGTGTTATCTTGATGAACAATTCTGATACCGATTTTCATGTGCGTCGTGGAGATAGGATTGCGCAGATCATCTGCGAAATGTATAAAAAGCCGCCGTGTATCAGGTTGGACAAAGTCGAACAGACTGAACGGAAAGACGGCGGATTCGGAAGCACTGGGATTAATTAATAAATATCATGCTGTACGTTATTTTTTCTATTTAAATTTTAATCATTAATATCTTGGAAATGTGTTTGAAATTTATTTTTTTCTGACCCCCCAATAATTTGTTGAAATCAAAAGTTGATTAAACATAGAGTAGTTGTAAACATCATGGATTTGAAAAATAGAGATTGGTTCACTGATGAAGATAAATACGTGATATCCGTTTTAAAAAATTGCAAACCTGGAAAACTGGAACGCTGGATGAGGGGTCTACCTAAAGCGGTGAAATGGAAAATAATACATAGCAAGCTGGGTTACGTTCCAAAAGCTATTGTTTACAAGCCTAAAGAATTTAGATCGCTAACAGCTAAAGAAAAGTTTGAGAAATGGAGGATGCCAAGATAATATACTGCTATGATTGTGGGTTCGATCGCATAGTTCAACTAGAAGCGAATGATGAAGCTGTTGAATTACCTGATAAGTGTTTTAAATCGCTGTGTTCCTATGTCACAAGTCAGCATTTAAAGTTACAAGATGCGGACGTGATCTGTTGGCGGACCCCGATTATGAAGATGAAATGTCGGATGGTGACGAAAATGTTTGTATATTGTCTGAGATACCCTTTCAAGACTATCCAGGTCATGTGGGAATTTTAGATCGGCTGGGGTACTTGCAGTATTCTGATGAAGAAGACGATGGTTGAAAACTTATTTGTTCTAATCGCTATTATTTTTTTATTGCTTTTGTACGGTGAAAACCCCCACTTCCCTCGTACTTCCCTCGTACTTCCCTCGTACGTCCCTCGTACTTCCTCGTACTTCCCTCGTACTTCCCTCGTACGTCCCTCGTACTTCCCTCGTACTTCCCTCGTACGTCCCTCGTACTTCCCTCGTACTTCCCTCGTACTTCCCTCGTACGTCCCTCGTACTTCCCTCGTACTTCCCTCGTACTTCCCTCATACGTCCCTCGTACTTCCTAAATTCACCATTGGCAAAACCTGATCAAAATGCTGGAAAATTGTTGAAATTAGCCTATAATCAGATAACAACTGGCCCAAAACCAGGACTAGTCCTCACGCGGGACTATCTAAATACAATAGTCCTTGCGAAGGACCATCTGAATACAATAGCCCCCACGCGGGACTAGTCCTTGTGTAGGACCATTTAAATACAATAGCAAGCGGGACTATCTAAATACAATAGTCCTTAAACGGGACTAGTCCTTACGTAGGACTGTTAGGAAATTCGCACTTCTTGCACAACTCTTGGCGCAGTCACCCCCCTCAATCAATGTTTTTATTCCTCGGAAATCCTGAAAAGTGCTGTAAAATTGCCAAAAGTAGGCAAAAATCACTGACAACTGGTTAAAAATAGGTCTGTAGGGCTGTTAGGAAATTCGCACTTCTCGCACTTCCTCATGGCCCCATCAAGGACTGTTAGGAAATTCGCACTTCTCGCACTTCCTCATGACCCCATCAAGGACTGTTAGGGAATTCGCACTTCTCGCACTTCCTCATGACCCCATCAAGGACTGTTAGGGAATTCGCACTTCCTCATAGCCCCATCAATTTTTTATGCCTCGGAAATCCTTAAAAATGATTTGAAATTGCCGAAAAGTAGGCAAAAAATCACCGAAAATTGGTTAAAAATAGGTCTGCAGGACTGTTAGGAAATTCGCACTTCTCGCACTTCCTCATGGCCCAGGAGCAACATATCTATACTACTTATTATGTTGAATGAGTACGATCCATTAAAATTTAAAGATGCCGTTTAGTGATATCTCTTAAGTTTATAATGAACAAATTTATAAGGAAATGACAAAACAATAATGTGTTCTCGCTAAATGTTTATCACAATAGTTAATATATATGTTAACCATAACTTGGCAAGATTCGAAGATACCAACGAACTAGATTTCAGTTTTCCAAGTGGAAGGATACTAACAGGCCATTTTAATTAAATTATCTGAAGAGTCGAGGTTGCAGCTGCAAAGCTCTGATCTCGACTCGATAAACCTTAACCAATGAATACAAAAACAACATAAACCTTAGTTACATTACATGCATCAGGCAGGCTTTGTGATGCAGGTACATAGCATATGTAGGCATACCTATGATAAATCGATGATGTGAAAGATGCAGCACCTAAAACAAACCATTCAACTGTCAATATAAACGACATGTATGCGTGCGTATGGGTAATGCCACAGTGCCCGCACAACCTAATGAGGTGTTTTTTTTTTCTTTTTAGTTGGTGGGGAAATTTTAGTACCATACAAGTATATAAATATGTTGTCTCGGGGTAGTGTCAATGAATACAGAGTAATATAAGAATGACACAGGTCTTGTGTTAATAATATTATTATGAGAGCGCGCTGGTTCATCCCTATAATGAACGAATGCAGCACACGCTGCCTCATGGGACTAGCAATCCCACTGAGAGATTTTACGATTTCTAAATTTGCAACGAGTTCCTTCCAACAAAACAAATCCCTCTGTCGTTTACCCCTAGCCGCCATTTCGAAATGCTCGAAGCTGATAGAACACTAACTTCCCAATGTGACAGTGTTGAGATGTGGTGTTCGTTCTTTTAGGTCTAAATTAGCTAAGATTACACGTAGTTGTTCTTTTGTAGATATGTCTTAGGGCCTTTGTTTAAACCCTCCTATAAAATTTAGAATAAATTCACAGATGTTGGATCCACATAATTCCTCAAACATAAAACGTAAATGACAACAGAATAAAAATCAACATTTCATTACTCCCGGTCCTGTATGAGTTATGCAGCACTCACTGCGGCTGTTTTTGTAGTACTACTGTATATAAGGTAGTCAATGATATAGTGAATGAGTCAACATTACTATTTATGCCTAAATCCTCTGACTTAACTTCACATGTTATTACAAAGTTTAATTAAAGAAATCACAAAATAAGAGAATTTACATCTTTGTTAGTTTGGTCCGTTTTGTTTTGAGTGGCATTTTTATTTTGGTTAAAATTTATCTTTATAAAAACCAGTTTTGTAATAAGCTTGTTTTCTATACTGGAGGTAAAAAACTTTTAAATGTTGTTTTTACACAGGTTTTTTAATACCTGTAGCGTTCTGCATAAAACATGTTTATGCTATAATAGTAAATTAAAAGGTTATTACACTTACAACGAACTATCCCTTTTCCTTATAGTTTACAGCAGTCTGAAAACCCATGCACACAAATTTAGTGTTCTATTTCAGTATTTGTTACCTTACATTATTGTTTCAATACAAGTCGGACAACCAATAAGACCCATGTGGCCCATGTCAAAAATTTCAATTTCCAAAATTGTTTTCGTAAACAAAAATGAATTTTTCAAGGGTTAAGTTATAAAACTTATTTGTGTGCCCAAATACACGTAAATAAAACTTTCAAGCAAAATCTACCTGCTACATTTCGAGAAAAGGTTAAAACCTCAGATTAGACACTCCTCGTATTAAAGTATGAAATTGTGTTGATATTTCAGTACCAGTTCAATTCGCTTCGATTCAGCTTTTAACATATGAGCCGGTTGGAATAAAAGTGGCGTAAGTCCAAAATTTGAAAAAAATTGAGATAAGTACAGTTTCTTATAGTAGAAAGACTGTTTTGTTTAGAATGAAAGTGATGTAAGTCCCTAGTTCAATATTGTGCCACCAGGAGCAGCACAAATTAAGTCCACTTAGCAGAATTTCTGTTCCATTGAGAATGACAGTGAAGTAAGTCCTTCAGAGTTTTCAGCTGTTGATTCCAGTTGTTTTTATCATGCGACTTTGTATTATTAAAGTGTTTTATGTTGTGTTTAGTAATTGTTATTGTTTTATAGTGTTTTAGTCAGTGTTTTAAAGTATTGTGAGTAGTGGTTTTTTAAATAAACTGTCTATAAGGTACAACTTTATTCAATTTACACATTTGAGGTTAGGCCTATGTTTTATCTTCACAAATTTAATTCTTAACATTAGAATAGCCTATTTATGTGTTATGTGCCTATATAAGTGTTCATTAGTAGTACCATCTTAAAACTTCTGTAACCGTACCTAAAATATGTTGAGAATGACAGTGGCGTAAGTCACATTTTTTATTTATTTTTTATAAAAAGAGACCAAGTATGAATATGGTTATAATGCAAAAAAAATAACCATACCCAAACAATTAATAAGATAAATAAGAAAATTAAAAAATAATAAATAATTTTTTATCAAACAAAACGTAAAACCTTTAATATCTCAAAACTAGCTCTGCTGGACTTAAGCCACTTTCATTCCGCAACCGGCTCATATGTGTTTGGTTGTTTAACTATTGACAGCTGTTTTATTTAGCAATTTAATCTATATTACCTATATATTAATAGGCAAGCATGTTTCGTTTCCTCCTTTTTTCTCAGCTTGTGTGCATCGGAGGAGAAAACTGCGCATACCGTTAGAAAGGTATTGTCCTGTAGATGAGCAGAATCCCATTTTAATTTTAATCGATCCCCAGTGCTATGCCCTACAGCCTTTCAAAGTTTCAATGTTAATCTTATGGAAGAAGGGTAACTGATTTAATAATTCAACAGCTGTTGTGATTACAAATGCTAGCAAATCAGGAAGAGCAGATGTTTCAGTTATAAAGCATTTTAAATCTAATTGGCTCAAGATGAACTGAGTTTTTGGTCGAATTTCGACCAGTGGGCGACCTCTAGTATTTGATTGATAGTAAGATCTTTGATTGAAAGATCGATAGTGGTGTTTCCCATGTTAATCTTATGGACAAAAAATGAACTTTGAGGGCTTCCCGTGAGCTTCAGAATTAAAATATCAAAAATCTAAAACCTTATTGCAAAACTACGAACTGAGACCAGTTCTTTTGACACCTCAAACTTTAATAATGGTCCAGAAATAAGGGAGGAGTAGTACGTGTGCATCACGTATTATATATATAGATAGCTGAAAATGATTAGCCTGTGAAATGGATATGGTTCAACATTATTTTGTTTCGTGGAGGGGGGGGGACGAATTGAGTTCTTGCCCCGGACTCAAAACTCCCTAGTTACGTCCCTGTATAGACACCATATTACATTTCTTGTTTTCAAGGAAATTTCATCTAGTTATTATTATTATTTTTTTTCATTAAATTGTTAACACCTAAACTCAGCTGATTGACAACAATGCAGTTTACTTTTAATGCACTATAAAAACAATGGCCTGACTGGCCTGACTAAATTGCCACTTCGTTCACCACGCTTGACCTCTCTGGATTTCTCTATGTCCTCTGATTTGTCGACGATTTGGTTTACTTTTCCCCAGTTCCTAATAATACATTCATTGACCTCAGTTCCTTATAAAATGCTATTTGAAACCGAAAAATGGTTGTTAATCAAAAACTAACTACAAAGTTGCCTTGAAGATTTACAGGATACCCAAGACGCACATTTAAATGTATTAAGTTTGTGCATAGCTGTAAACAACTTAAGAAGTGATTTATTAAAACTAAAAATTAAACTTTATCTTACAGCAATGTTTTTCATAATATTCAATTTCGTTATCAGGACAAGACTTTATGGACACCCGCACGGTAGGCCTATATTTAGCAAGGCTTATATAGTTTATATACAAGACAACTTGTGTTTTTGCCAAGTATACAGACATTTGGCAAAAATCTGGCATGTTTAATTAACATGTTCGATAAGTCAGCTGAAAAAATTAATAAGCTTGAAGATTTGGTCTCAGAGTTGAATATAAAAATATCGGGGCTAGAATTTAGGTGTGAGGAGGAAAAGTCACAAAGACGATCGGAACTTAATAAATCATTTAATGTTCAAGAAGAGTTAACAGATCAAAAAGAAGCCGTAGAAAAAGAAAACAATGTTCTAAAATCTAGATTAACCAAAACTAAGACTAGTCTAAGTAACATCTCTGGCAAGTTAAGTTCTCTTACGCTTAAGTTGGATGACAGAGAAAATGAAATTAAATTGTTAAATGAAAAAATTAATCTTGCTGTACAATCAAAAACAGAAACCTTAGCTCTTGTTTTAAAACTGCAAGCGCAGGTAAAAGATAGCGAAAAGAAATCTTGGTCAAATAGTAGGTTTCTAGATGATGGTCTTATTGATTATTATTTTCAGTCTTTTGCTGTAAATAGGGGTAACTCCAAGTTTAAAACTGTATTCTTAGGTCCGACTTTAAGTCAAATGGTTCAACATAAGACTTCTGAGGAAGCGAATGAAATCTTGAATGGAATATCATTTTCAAGCTCAGATTATGCGTTTTTATGTATTTGCAATAATATAGGAAATGTAAGTGATGGTTTGGATTCCAAAGTCTTTCACTGGAACCTGATATTTGTTGATGTAAACTCAAAACATGTTTTTCACTTGGACTCTCTCAAAAATACCAACTCAACAACTGCTAAGTTGGTTGTAAATAAGCTATTTCCTACTGGGGGTTCATTTACAGAAGTAAATTGTAGTCAGCAGATTAATTATTTTGAATGTGGGGTTAATGTTCTAGTTAATGCCAAACTGATTTATGAAGGGTTTTGTAAGACTGAATTTTTGCGTAATTTAAAATTTATTGAGTGGTACAACTGTTTTACTGATGGAATTTTCTTTCAAACTAACTGTGCTCAGGGTACAGAGGAAATAGTTACTTGTAAAAACTTTACTGCAAAAGAAAACGTCACTCAATTTGATACTTTGTCCATGTCAACTATTTCTAGTGTTGATAATCCACTATCTAACAACACCACTAAGCCTGTTTCTGTACCTTCTTTTGAAGGAAATAGTGTAAATAGTTTAAATGTTAATGATTTGAATGACTCTTGTTTAAGTGAAAACCCAAATGTTGAATGGAATATAGTTCAGAAAAATCGTAGACATAAGAGTAAAACTGGTTTGAAGAAGAATCATGTCATTGAGGCTGCTAAGGTTAATTGTAACAATAGATTTAGCTCTTTGCAGGATTTTAGTGTCGAATCAGTTTTTATCCAGTTCAGATACAGTAAAAACAGTTGTGTGGAATGTTAAACAGAGCGTTAAATTTAGGAGGCTTAGGCATTCACAAAGTAAAAATTAGTAAAGTTTCTGCAGTAGGGAAAACAAACAAACCGAGTAGTTTTAAAATGACTGAAAATTATGTGAAGGGCAGTGCTTTTCAGCTGAGGGTGGGAGAATGTAACGGGAAATCTTCTCTTTCAGATACTTTAATTATTGGATACTCTCTTTTACGGTTTGCTGGAAGAAAATTTTCTGAGAATGGGGCTTTAGTTGATGTCAATCCTGGGGCAAAAATTAGGCATATCAAGGATAAACTCATGAATTATGTAACTAGTGAACCAAGTAGTATTTACATTCATGTCGGTACAAATAACCTAAGGTATGGCTACAACGGGGCCCGGGCTACAATGGTGGCTGGGGCAAATGAGAGGCGTTACATGAGATGGCTGATCTGTTAAGTACAACAAAGCTGAAATTCCCCAATTCAAAAATAATTGTGAGCAGTATCCTATGCCGCAGAGACATAAAGCACTCATCACTTGCTTTTTTTAATGAACAGTTAAACTTGATGTGCAACAATTTTGGGGGTGTTATATGCAGATGGTAACTCGGTAGTTAGAAGGTATCATATTGCACAGGATGGGAGGCATCTGAATAGAACAGGTGCACAAAAAATGGGAGTTTTTATTCAGAAACATGTTTTCAGTAGCATTTCTGAAGAAGGACTGGAAGTAAATCATGACAATCACATTCCTTTCATCCCAAATTGTAATCAACAATCCTCGAAAAATACAAAGGCTGTAGCCCAGGAATGTAGACTATGTCGGGAAACGAAATAACCTTATCACCAACAATTTTAGGGTAGGACATGTAAATATAAGATCATTAAACACTGGCTTTTCTGGGTTCAGTTCTGTTCTGCAGGATTTTGAGTTTGATATTCTTGGAGTGTCAGAAACTTGGCTTACTCCTGATATGGCACTAGACTGTTTTGATATACAGTGTCTGGATATACGCTTCTGAGAAGTGATAGGAAGTTTGGTCTTGTTGAATCTATGGTAGGAGGAGGTGTAGCGGCATATGTGAAGTCAAGCAGAAATGTTGGCTAATAGATCTCGGTGACATCATCGATGTAGTATACATCGATGGGTGACATAGACAACGGCATTGAATATGTGTGCATGAAAATTGAGATCCGACAACAAAAAGTATGTGTTTGCATTATAGACCACCTGACGTGCCGTATAGCTGCCTGAGATTGTTGATGTATTCCCTTTTTATTGACACCTTGCCACTGGTAGACTCGGTGATATTATTAGGAGATTTGAACATAAATCTCTTCGAAAATGAGAAATGTGATAGCAGGTTTTTAAACAATTTGTTGGAATCTCTGAACTTAACGCAGCTCGTAATGGAGCCAACACGAGTCACAGGTACATCATCAACACTCATTGATCTTATAATTGTGGATAAAAATTCTGAAATTGATAAGGTAGGGGTGATTGATACGTCAGGGATTATAAATAGCTATGGGAAAGAATTAACGGATCATAAAGTAGTATATTGTGACATTCCAAACTGCAAGCAAAAAAGGAAAGTTAAATATGTCACCTATAGATTTTTTTAGCGAATTTCCCATAGGGAATAAGCTATTACCGTAGGTCTCATGGTAAGACCTAAGCCCGGGACCATGTTACTTTTTCGTTTTTAGGTGCCCAGAGACCAAAAATAATAGTCATTAAAAATTATATATATATATATATATATATATATATGTATATATATATATATATATATATATATATATAAGTAAGGGACCCAAGATAGATCCACTCCTCGAGGTGGTGGGGACATGATATCGTGCGTATAGTGGTACTCCGGTGACACCTTTTGAAAAGCGAACTCCGGAGTACGCTTATGTGAGAGTCTTTACGTATAAAACTTTACGTGCTTGCAGCCCTTGCCGCTCTCTGTTGCAAGACGCGCACGAAAAGGAGGGGAGGTAGCCCCTGGCGGCAGGCGCCGAAATCAACCAACCCTTGCTATCCAGCCGTCCGCCTGTCCCAGGCGTCCGCCATGTTGGAGTTCGTTGTTGTGACGCATTACACGAAGGGACGGACTTCACGCATATATCCTAAAACTGGTTTCTCACTGAGACTGAGGGCCCAGGCACACGTGACATTCCTGGCAATCGCCGGGGCCCGGTTTTGTAACAATAGGTGGTCCTCGCTGTTATTTCTGTTGTTGAAAGGTGCAGTCCCTCGGTGAATTTGGCAACCTATTACTCATTACTTAATACTATTTCTTGTAACCCATCTTAAAAAGGTCTTATTTGGAAAAATTTTATTCCTATTGTATTGAACAATCCAATACATGGTGAAGCTACAATAAAAAAAAAAAAAAAAAAAAAAAAAAAAAAAAAACAAAGAATAACACATATATGAATACTATCAGAAACAAAAATAAGAGGATTATCCCGTTAATAAGAAAATTGTCAATTTTAAATAATCATTAATTTATTAAAATGTCTTTTAGCACTAAGCATATTAAAATATATTTAAAAAACCCCCCGACCATAGACGAAGAAACTCATAACACAGACGGCCGTCACTATTTTCAAAGAATAAGAACAATGATAATACAGTATGGCCGTTACCATGTAACCTGCGTATAATCTGCATGTGACAGTATAAGTTTTAAACGGTACACTGATTAGAATGTATTGTTTGGATACAAAAAATAAATAAATGAAAAAATAAAAATACTGGCCTAAATCTTAAGAGCTGTAGACCAATTCATGCGATGTTTTGGGTTGTTTTGAAAAAAGTACGCTTCATCCAATGTTCAGGTCGAACAAAAAGCGTCACTAGTACCCCCAAACGGAGCTGTCAAAATAGACCACTTCGTCTGACGGCCGGCGGTCGGTGGCTAATCGCCGCGGTAAGCCGTCGCTGTCGAATATCCCCCCCATTCTTAGCGGGATGGGTCGTAATGGGATTATCATATAACTGTTTACATTATAAACTTTATTAAATTAATTTGAATTGCGTTGATGTACTCGTATCCTCATACAGTATAATTTAAAATGTCCTTGTCTTGTCCTGGCTGAGTGAGATGGCTGGTTGACGCATGGAAATGATTTGTTGTTTTGAAAGTCAGGAGTGGTAGTCTTGAACCCCCATCCCAAACCCTTTCTTAAGTTTGGCATTCTCAGGGAATTCTTAGATTTCTTCATTTCTAGGAACGCAGATGATCAATATGTTCAAATATCCCTATAGTTTAAAAATAATACCATCTTATTCATACGGTGTTTAAAATAAAAAAAGTGTTATAAAACATTACGAGTCCATCTTCACCTTTGAGTTAATAGCGTAGTTGGCGATGTTAATCATACGGCTTTTGGGCAAAACACGGTATTCCATTCAATTGTTTTCGGATGCCGTTTTTCAACCGATTTTCTTCAAACTTTGTAATTTTTAGATGAATGGTTATAGTAGGTCCCTCATGCCTTAAATTTCTGAAAATATGAAAATATTTCTCTTAGTGACTTCTCAAAGTAACTCAATTGTCCTTACTTGTAAGGTTGTTTCTAATAATATACTCTTTATTTTTACTGAAATATCAGGAATGATAGTCTGCGATTACTGTAGAGCGTGAACCATAATCTAGAAAAAAATATTTATTTTACCAATACCTTAAATATCTCAAAACACTGTCCGAAACAGGGGAATGCGGAGGCATGTTTCCAGTGTTTTTACAAGGGTGAAGATGACTCATAAATTTAAAAATCAATTGAGTGGTGGAAATTGTATTAGAATAGGGGGCCCGTGCGCAAATTGCGCATTTTTTAATTCTGTATGAGAGAAACTCACCTACAGTTCGTGAATGTTGATTATGAAGTGACAGAGATATATTTTAGTTTACTATCTGGCTTTAAATTCATCTGAAGGTAATCAGCTGTTAAATTACTAAATCACATTAAAGGTCTTGTAATGAAAGTTGGTCAAAATTTTAAAGCGCTCTCTAGAAATAAATCAACAGCCAGGGGACGAAGCCCGAAACGAAATTAAGTTTTTAATCATCATTCACCCACGTGTTACATCATAAGCTTTAAAGTGACACCTCAGTCTTAAAAATCGGTTAAGTAGGTAGAGAGAAAAAGGGGTGTTACATACGAAACCCTTATATAAATAAGTATATTAGTTACTGGATAGCACCAATAGTAATTAAAATTAATTTAGTCTAATACAGTTCCCAATGTAAACATATATTCAATAAGCCTAGAGCAAAACATCCCTTTCAGTTAGGGTGGAATATTCTACCAGAGCGGTAAGTCACCGACCATCGGCCGTCGGTCGGATGCAGTGGTTTATTTTGGCAGCTCCGTTTGGAGGGTACTAATTACCCTTTTTGCTCAACCTGACCATCAGATTAAGTGTACTATTTTTAAAACACCTCAAAAATCGGATGAAGTGTGTATAAGCAACCCTTAGACGAATAAAATTAGGGATTTCACCGGATAAAACATATTGCTTTAAAAGTTCAATTATTTTATTGGTATTTAAAATTACTATTGTACATGTTGCTCGAAATCGAGCAATTTAGTTACTATACAGATAAAACATTTCATTTTCTATAACGGAGCAATTTTCATTTTCCATAGCAACTCTTGGTAAACATTTTTGTAGGCCTACATCTACTTTGTCATCGTTACCGATGGCATAATTATATACCGATGGTATAATTCAAGGATAATTAGTTACAAGTAAAACGGGTTCATTATTTTAATTAAAAAAAGTCTTATTAGTATTATAGTTGGTTTCTTTACGCATTATTAGCTAGTTCACATATGTAACATCTATTATCCGTTATTCAAAACCAAACAGGAGCTGATGAATCGGAATGTAACGAAACCCTTGCACTCTTAGGTATTCGCCTTCACAAAAGACTTCTAGAATTAGGTGGTTAAAAAGAGTAAAACTATTAATCCATAATTCAAAACCAAGGAGGGACCTGGGTAAAACGACGACGGGTCGTCGGAGCAAATTTTACCTGCGGCCTCACCATATCTGCTTTGCGGGATGTGACATGGTATCGTCGCCGCGGCTTGAGGTGATTGAATATGAAATTATAATTATTTGTGAGACAGATGTCCCGCAAACATATTACTTTATAATATAATTACTGAGGTACGTTAGAATGTTAGAAAATGTTTCAATATGAAATTATAGAAATTATAGTTATTTGTGAGACAGATTCCCCGCAAATATATTATGTTATAATATCAAATTTCAAATTAAGGTGTCCTGATTATTTACATATTAACATTATATGGTCCCAGAAAAATAACTAAAATAACGACTATCCATAACGACAAAACGAAAATCACTCATTAAATAAATTAAAACACCTTCGAATGAAAAATGAAACATATACTTAACTTAAATACAACATAAAAATAAACACAGCATAAAAAATGAAGCTTCGACAATGAAGCGGCTGAAATTCACCCTGTCATCCAGCTCCCTGGTGTTGACGGCGGGCTGTTGATGGGGCTCCACGGGAGGGGAGAAATATTGGTTGACCGCATTAAGGGAGACATATTCCTTTCCCGGCTCTCCAGGTTCCTTCCTGGGGTTGGTGGGTATGGAACGGCAAATTCAAAAGGTTGTAGTCCCAAGTCGGAAAACAACTCCTCAAGCGGTGGGGTGTCCAGCTCTTAAGACATCTCCATCTAAGTCGGGTACAGGCGGTACTGAGGGGTTGCTTGCCTCCTGGGTCGTTGGTGGGTCTAGTGGTTTGATCCCCAGACAGACCGATGGGGATATCGACGGCTCCGCACATGGTTCATCGTCTATGGCCATCTTGTCAGTGATCCACACTGTTATCTCCGACACTTTGCAACCGCGTCGGGAACAGCTAGATACCACGTCTCCATCCTGCAATGGTGTGCCGGGAACTAAAAGAGGGGGCGTTAGTTGTATAACCGGATTGGTGTTAAGCTCCACACTACACCGTAGTGATCGCCTCGGTGTTCGGGAGGGGCTCAGCATCATCAGTACAGCCGAAGGGCTCCACTGGAGGGCCGTCTCGCGGTTTGGGTTACGAGATGGAGTGGCGGGGCTTGGTGGCGGTGCCGACAATGCGACCGCTAGCGACTTTATTAGGCGGAAACGATTTTTCCTCCTTATCGGCTTTTTTTCTTGATGAGGTATTTTAATGAAGAATGCCCGTGAGCACCATATTTAATTGAACACTGAATGAAACAGACAAACAAATCGAATAAGTAACTTTATATAAAGATAACACGGGATAGTATTTACAATTTCGTTCACTAGCGGTACTAGCAGATTAGTACACCTTATTCAACAACACTATTTAGGTCCTTTATATGCCAAGTGCCAATTTATTTATTGTCTCTGGGATCCTTGAGCCCATACACCCGCGGTGACAGTTTGCGTTTGATGAGAAAAGGGCCTGAGTGAGTGCTTAGGCGTGAGTGAGGCGACAAAATGTTTGGCGGCAGACGATAACACATAGTTTTTCTTTCAAACTTTGTGGCCTACTTTAAATTCCATTGGTCGCCTACGCAAATCGTAATAGTGCTTCTGCAAATTACCTGCTCAGTTAATATTTTCCTTTGCGGCATTCCGGACCTTAGTTAACGTTGAAGTTAATCGCTTTACGTACTCGGGGAAGGTGATTAGATTAGGGCTATCCTTATCGCAAGGCTCCCACCTTAGAGACTTCGGTTACGTGATCTCGTGGCCAAAATTTAAGAATGCCGGCGAAAATCCCGTAGTAGAGTTCCGGCCGTATTCGAAGCAAATATATTTCTGAAATATATCGATCCCATTTCTTATGATCTTCTTCACAAAATTGCCGAATAACTGTCTTAATTGTTCGATTTTTTGTTGAACAGGATTTTCTTGGGGCGGATGTCTTCCCGATTGCGGTCAGTACTGATTCCGGTCAGTCCCGATTGCGGTCAAGTCTAGTTTTATGGGGGCTGGTCGAGGTTCAGGTGGTGGAAGGGTGTCCAGATTGCGGTCAAATTTTGAGAGACCCCTTCGTCGCGTTCTTAGAATACCTTACCACTTATATAACAGAATGATTTGACCGTAATCACAAATGGAGTCTAGTTATATTTAGAGCGGCAAGGATTCTGAAATGTGGTATATGTTGCTGACTCATATTTTCATGTGGTAGTTATGTAGTAATAATACATTGCCATTGTCAGTAAAAAAGGTTTTCAAATTTTACCATTTCTCAGAATGATTTAATTAAAAGTTAGAATTTTAATTAGTTTTATAAATTATAACTGTTTTAAGATAACTTATTTTGTTAAAAACTAGATGACTGTATACAAACTGCAAAATATAAATTGATTAAGTTTATTGGACTTTATTGGATTTGTTCGATTTTAGAAATGTTTACATTAACTTGAAAAATGCCGTACCATTTTGATACTCACAACGCTATAGGTACTATACAAAAAGTGATTTTCTTATTTACTATTGTTGAATACTATTGTTGGGACTATTGTCCCAATTTAAGCGGTATAAAATTGTCATGTAAGTTAAATTATTTAAAAATTTAAGTAAAACATGTAAACTTAACTTTTCAATAACTTAAAACTGATTACAGTACAAATTTTCTCAAATAAAAGTCAGATTTGAGACAGGACTGGGGAAAATTGCTGTAATGTAATAGACAATGGCTGTTTCATTACCGGGTAAAACGATGTAAAAATTAGTACCCAAAACGTCACTAGCCTGATCAGCTGGTACATGTTATTCTTATGGACATCAGATTGATTACGTCACCGGCCTGACTCAAAAGCGGCATTTTCCAACATCAAAGGAATGAAACAGCCCTTCTTTTGTTCATATGTTCTCCGCAGTCCTAGATTTGATATATAAAATTTATTTTCTGTGTTTTTGCCTATGAATTCATAGCTGCATTTCAGTAGGTCTAATTGTCCATTAAAACCGATTCACCAGGCAATTGATTCACAATAAGTTTGACTCCTTTAGTTGACTCATTCCTTTCGGCATATAGTTTAATTTTGTATTACCAATCTAAGCAAATCAGAGGCACGCTATTTTAGTATTGAGTGTTATCTCCAGTATTAGAATATAACCTCCTTGGGTGGATAGGTTTCTATGATGAGTTTACGCTTTACAGCTGTTCACTTTCATATTAATCAATTTCCTTAACCATGTTAATCAAAGGAAAATGGTGAACTTTTGAGGGGACTTAGGGCCCTTCCCCTTAAATGAATATTTACCAATTTACTTTAGAAACAACTTCAGGAAAAGCTCTATCGAATGACACAAAAATCATAAAAATCTGTTTAAAAATGTGGGAGGAGTTCCTTGTTCAAAAAGCCATGTCGCGTATTAATAGATTTATAGATGTTCAAACGTATACTATACATGTACAGATTGATTTGTCAATTAGTATATGTACATTGATTTGCTGTATGTGCAAAAATTCTGTTTTAAAGAAAAATTCATAAATTTTATTGATTACCCAAACAATGTGTTAACGGTGCTTTCAAATGCACATTTCGAATGGATTAAATAATAAAAAAAGCTTCAAAATATGCATCTTGCAGTTGCGCATTTACCATAGCCCTCTTGTTTTGCTGCACATGGTTCCTGGTTAACTTCCCTGCAGGTGACATACCTGCTGTATGGGTCCGTCGTTGTGCATAGCCTACCTGGCTGGCTCGTTGTGCTACTCATTATACATGGGGTTCAAAAATGTGACCGCAATCTGGACAAATGCCATTCTATTAGCCCACGACATTTTTGGCTTGACCGCAATCTGGACAGTTTTACCCCTGACCGCAATCAGGACACAACCTTGGGGCGAAAATGCCGGCGTGAATTTAATTTCAAAGCCGTAATCTTTCGATAAATCTTTAAAGACTTTACTACTGTACTGGCTGCCGTTATTACAAAGAACCGCGTGACGAAAAATAACTAGATTTTTTTACGCTTCGCCGACAGTATTAGCGGTTGCCCGTCTAAGAGTAGCAAACTCTAACCATTTCGTAAAACGATCCTGGAAAAATAACAGATAACAGTTTCCTTTTGAAGAACGTGGTTGAGACCCGATGAGATCAGTTGCAACCTCCTACCACGCACCTGCAGTTGGTCTGATGCCCATTGTACCCGTGGTTTGCCGCTGCTCCACCTTGTGTCGTTGGCAGACGTCACACTTATGCACGAACTCGCTCACGTCCCGCTGCATCACGGGCCAGTAGTATTGATCTGTAACACGCGCTAATGTTTCTCGCGGCAGTGACCGGCAGTTGGGGTCGAATGACATTTTACGAGAACGCGATCTCCTTCGGGTCGCGAACGCATAAATTCCATAGACTGTAGGAACTTTTGTTTTGGTCCTTTTGGTTTTTGTAAACCTTCGTTGGCTGCCTTCGGTACAGAACAGGGAACTCACTCCACTAAAGGAGGGGCAGGTTATTTACAAGTTGCGGAATTCCCAAGGCCGCCGCACAACAGATATGAACAGTGACACGTCAATAATAACGAGAACACATACTTCTAACCACTTGGCCGCTGAACCGTATAGCATAACATGAGCATAATTGGGGACATATAACTTTAATTTAATTCAAATTTGTAAAATTATAAATTTGAACTATATTAGTCGTTAACACAGTAAGTAAATAGACAAATGAATGCTGATGCTTGGTGGTAAATGTGTGCGTGCATTATTAATTACTACCTTTAATGTAAGACATAAGTTATGATAGGTTGAATAAAAGATCCAAACGGGCTTTATAAAGAAAAGCCACATAATTTAATACATAAATGACCACAATGTCTTGCAAAATCAGAGGTAGTATTTAGGTAAAACTGTTAAACCTGAAAACTGCTATCACAGAGTAAGGAACCTTTAAAGGCTTCTTACTCTGTGCTGCTATCCACAACACAATAATCATTGCATATTTCAAAATAGTAGCCCTGTCCTCCACAAAACTGTTTAGACAAGGTAAACCACCCGTCCTTCTGGGAAATGAAGAAAGCGTCGGTAACCCTTGATTGTCTTTTCAGAGCCACCCGACGCGACGGGGAACCCCGTCTCTCCTCAGTACATAACTGCTTTTGTGCCGACACTAAGTGGATTTTCGGAAACCCTAATATTTTTCGGCGGCCTTGTAAATTGTTGAATACCATTTCGCACCATTTAACTACTTGGTTTTTAAACTAATATAGAAAACGTGACACTTGGAATAGATTTTAAACTGCTTTTTACCGATTTAAATGGATCTTTTTAACCCTAAGGTTTCCGGCGGCCATGTAATTGTTTACAATTCCGCACTATTTGCTTAATCTGTTACCGTATCAAACTCATGTGAAGTAGCCTACGTGACACTTTCAATAAGCTGTTAAAAGCTTCTTACTGGTATTCCTAATAGTTCTGGTGGTCCTTTTTACTACAATCTAAAATAAAACTGATTTCAATTTATTTAGAAACATTTAAGACAAAGAGGAAAATTAAAATTATAAAATATTGTTATCAAAATGTTTAGTCCGGTAGAAACTTTAGGCACTTAGCATCACTCAATGTTTATTAAATAACAATAAACAAAACCCGAGTTGTTTTCCGTTTTTTCCTTAAAAATATAATACATTTTAATTGGCTGTTATTTTTTACTCGCTCATACTTTTGAATTCAGACTCATATATTACTAGTCTATATTTAAACGGTGTTATATTTACCTAAAAAGTTTTACCAGCTGCAAAAATCGAATACAAAATTCGCTTTCGGCAATTCATATGTTTGTAATGCTGTTACTATTTTTAAAATCTATGTTTTAGTACGCTTTTCAATACGTTTTATACTGCATTTCAAATTAACTTTCTGTTGTTTTGAAAATTAGAAGTTTAGTATGATTTTCAATACGTTTTTGTTTACTTTAAATTAAATTATTAGATTGATAAATTGGACATTTTGTTGTGGGATACCTTTTTAACCAGTTTTATTGTACAAATTGATTCTGGCTAACCTGAAAATACTTCTCCCATAAACTTATGAACCGTGGCTTGAAAACGTTAACATCGTTTAGCCTTAGTCATATCACTAATATTGCTTCAACGTGAAAAATAAAACATATAGTCCTAACAACTACGATCCACCAGTGTAATATTCTGTAAAGCATTGCATTTATTATTATTATTAATTACATCAGCTAGTATATTATAACAGTTTAGGCTATCAGAAAAATTAAAAATGTAGTTTGCCTACAAACCTAAGCGTATGCATCCACCGGACACTTGCAGGGTACCACAATAGCTTTTGGTTAGCAAAACACAATTTTGTTTTTGTGGTTTTCTTGCCAGGCCTCGGTATGATGGTCGAAGTGCGAGTATGTTGCTTTTTTACAATAGCAATTAACATGGCAATAGCATTTTTTACAATAACATTGAACATGGCATTTGTATAAATTATTTATATAGACTATTGAAAACAAATCAAGACATTAAAAAAACCGATTGCTTCACTGAAATCAGCATAAAAACCTCGTATAAAATGATTGGTAGCAAAGTCACTTTTAATTTCTAAAATATTTTCGATTATTATGGCTGATCTAAGATGGTGACTGAATTTTTTTCTGATTCGACCCAACAGTGGTCCTCGCTGTTATTTCTGTTGTTGAAAGGTGCAGTCCCTCGGTGAATTTGGCAACCTATTACTCATTACTTAATACTATTTCTTGTAACCCATCTTAAAAAGGTCTTATTTGGAAAAATTTTATTCCTATTGTATTGAACAATCCAATACATGGTGAAGCTACAATAAAAAAAAAAAAAAAAAAAAAAACAAAGAATAACACATATATGAATACTATCAGAAACAAAAATAAGAGGATTATCCCGTTAATAAGAAAATTGTCAATTTTAAATAATCATTAATTTATTAAAATGTCTTTTAGCACTAAGCATATTAAAATATATTTAAAAAACCCCCCGACCATAGACGAAGAAACTCATAACACAGACGGCCGTCACTATTTTCAAAGAATAAGAACAATGATAATACAGTATGGCCGTTACCATGTAACCTGCGTATAATCTGCATGTGACAGTATAAGTTTTAAACGGTACACTGATTAGAATGTATTGTTTGGATACAAAAAAATAAATAAATGAAAAAATAAAAATACTGGCCTAAATCTTAAGAGCTGTAGACCAATTCATGCGATGTTTTGGGTTGTTTTGAAAAAAGTACGCTTCATCCAATGTTCAGGTCGAACAAAAAGCGTCACTAGTACCCCCAAACGGAGCTGTCAAAATAGACCACTTCGTCTGACGGCCGGCGGTCGGTGGCTAATCGCCGCGGTAAGCCGTCGCTGTCGAATATCCCCCCCATTCTTAGCGGGATGGGTCGTAATGGGATTATCATATAACTGTTTACATTATAAACTTTATTAAATTAATTTGAATTGCGTTGATGTACTCGTATCCTCATACAGTATAATTTAAAATGTCCTTGTCTTGTCCTGGCTGAGTGAGATGGCTGGTTGACGCATGGAAATGATTTGTTGTTTTGAAAGTCAGAGTGGTAGTCTTGAACCCCCATCCCAAACCCTTTCTTAAGTTTGGCATTCTCAGGGAATTCTTAGATTTCTTCATTTCTAGGAACGCAGATGATCAATATGTTCAAATATCCCTATAGTTTAAAATAATACCATCTTATTCATACGGTGTTTAAAATAAAAAAAGTGTTATAAAACATTACGAGTCCATCTTCACCTTTGAGTTAATAGCGTAGTTGGCGATGTTAATCATACGGCTTTTGGGCAAAACACGGTATTCCATTCAATTGTTTTCGGATGCCGTTTTCAACCGACGATTTTCAACCGATTTTCTTCAAACTTTTGTAATTTTTTAGATGAATGGTTATAGTAGGTCCCTCATGCCTTAAATTTCTGAAAATATGAAAAAATATTTCTCTTAGTGACTTCTCAAAGTAACTCAATTGTCCTTACTTGTAAGGTTGTTTCTAATAATATACTCTTTATTTTTACTGAAATATCAGGAATGATAGTCTGCGATTACTGTAGAGCGTGAACCATAATCTAGAAAAAATATTTATTTTACTAATACCTTAAATATCTCATAACACTGTCCGAAACAGGGGAATGCGGAGGCATGTTTCCAGTGTTTTTACAAGGGTGAAGATGACTCATAAATTTAAAAATCAATTGAGTGGTGGAAATTGTATTAGAATAGGGGGCCCGTGCGCAAATTGCGCATTTTTTTATTCTGTATGAGAGAAACGCACCTACAGTTCGTGAATGTTCATTATGAAGTGACAGAGATATATTTTAGTTTACTATCTGGCTTTCAAATTCATCTGAAGGTAATCAGCTGTTAAATTACTAAATCACATTAAAGATCTTGTAATGAAAGTTGGTCAAAATTTTAAAGCGCTCTCTAGAAATAAATCAACAGCCAGGGGGACGAAGCCCGAAACGAAATTAAGTTTTTAATCATCATTCACCCACGAGTTACATCATAAGCTTTAAAGTGACACCTCAGTCTTAAAAATCGGTTAAGTAGGTAGAGAGAAAAAGGGGTGTTACATACGAAACCCTTATATAAATAAGTATATTAGTTACTGGATAGCACCAATAGTAATTAAAATTAATTTAGTCTAATACAGTTCCCAATGTAAACATATATTCAATAAACCTAGAGCAAAACATCCCTTTCAGTTAGGGTGGAATATTCTACAAGGGCGGTAAGTCAGCGGATGAAGTGGTTTATTTTGGCAGCTCCGTTTGGAGGGTACTAGTTACCCTTTTTGCTCAACCTGACCATCAGATTAAGTGTACTATTTTTAAAACACCTCAAAAATCGGATGAAGTGGTGTATAAGCAACCCTTAGACGAATAAAATTAGGGATTTCACCGGATAAAACATATTGCTTTAAAAGTTCAATTATTTTATTGGCATTTAAAATTACTATTGTACATGTTGCTCGAAATCGAGCAATTTAGTTACTATACAGATAAAACATTTCATTTTCTATAACGGAGCAATTTTCATTTTCCATAGCAACTCTTGGTAAACATTTTTGTAGGCCTACATCTACTTTGTCATCGTTACCGATGGCATAATTATATACCGATATTATAATTTAAAAATAATTAGTTACAAGTAAAACGGGTTCATTATTTTAATTAAAAAAAGTCTTATTAGTATTATAGTTGGTTTCTTTACGCATTATTAGCGAGTTCACATACGTAACATCTATTTTCCGTTATTCAAAACCAAACAGGAGCTCATGAATCAGAATGTAACGAAATCCTTGCACTCTTAGGTATTCGCCTTCACAAAAGACTTCTAGAATTAGGTGGTTAAAAAGAGTAAAACTATTAACCCATAATTCAAAACCACGGAGGGACCTGGGTAAAACGACGACGGGTCGTCGGAGCAAATTTTACCTGCGGCCTCACCATACCTGCTTTGCGGGGGTGTGACATGGTATCATCGCCGCGGCTTGAGGCGATTGAATATGAAATTATAATTATTTGTGAGACAGATGTCCCGCAAACATATTACTTTATAATATAATTACTGAGGTACGTTAGAATGTTTAGAAAATGTTTCAATATGAAATTATAGAAATTATAGTTATTTGTGAGACAGATTCCCCTCAAATATATTACGTTATAATATCAAATTTCAAATTAAGATGTTCTGATTATTTACATATTAACATTATATGGTCCCAGAAAAATAACTAAAATAACGACTATCCATAACGACAAAACGAAAATCACTCATTAAATAAATTAAAACACCTTCGAATGAAAAATGAAACAAATACTTAACTTAAATACAACATAAAAATAAACACAGCATAAAAAATGAAGCTACGACAATGAAGCGGCTGAAATTCACCCTGTCATCCAGCTCCCTGGTGTTGACGGCGGGCTGTTGATGGGGTTCCACGGGAGGGGAGAAATATTGGTTGACCGCATTAAGGGAGACATATTCCTTTCCCGGCTCTCCAGGTTCCTTCCTGGGGTTGGTGGGTATGGAATGGCAAATTCAAAAGGTTGTAGTCCCAAGTCGGAAAACAACTCCTCAAGCGGTGGGGTGTCCAGCTCTTAAGACATCTCCATCTAAGTCGGGTACGGGCGGTACTGTGGGGTTGCTTGCCTCCTGGGTCGTTGGTGGGTCTAGTGGTTTGATCCCCAGACAGACCGATGGGGATATCGACGGCTCCGCACATGGTTCATCGTCTATGGCCATCTTGACAGTGATCCACACTGTTATCTCCGACACTTAGCAACCGCGTCGGGAACAGCTGGATACCACGTCTCCATCCTGCAATGGTGTGCCGGGAACTAAAAGAGGGGGCGTTAGTTGTATCACCGGATTGGTGTTAAGCTCCACACTACACCGTAGTGATCGCCTCGGTGTTCGGGAGGGGCTCAGCATCATCAGTACAGCCGAAGGGCTCCACTGGAGGGCCGTCTCGCGGTTTGGGTTCCGAGATGGAGTGGCGGGGCTTGGTGGCGGTGCCGACAATGCGACCGCTAGCGACTTTATTAGGAGGAAACTATTTTTCCTCCTTATCGGCTTTTTTCTTGATGAGGTATTTTAATGAAGAATGCCCGTGAGCACCATATTTAATTGAACACTGAATGAAACAGACAAACAAATCGAATAAGTAACTTTATATAAAGATAACACGGGATAGTATTTACAATTTCGTTCACTAGCGGTACTAGCAGATTAGTACACCTTATTCAACAACACTATTTAGGTCCTTTATTTGCCAAGTGCCAATTTATTTATTGTCTCTGGGATCCTTGAGCTCATACACCCGCGGTGACAATTTGCGTTTGATGAGTAAAGGGCCTACAAACTTAGGCGTCAGTGAGGCGACAAAATGTTTGGCGGCAGACGATAGCACATAGTTTTTCTTCCAAACTTTGTGGCCTACTTTAAATTCCATTGGTCGCCTACGCAAATCGTAATAGTGCTTCTGCACATTACCTGCTCAGTTAATATTTTCCTTTGCGGCATTCCGGACCTTAGTTAACGTTGAAGTTAATCGCTTTACGTACTCGGGGAAGGTAGGGCTATCCTTATCACAAGGCTCCCACCTTAGAGACTTCGGTTACGTGATCTCGCGGCTAAAATTTAAGAATGCCGGCGAAAATCCCGTAGTAGAGTTCCGGGCCGTATTCGAAGCAAATATATTTCTGAAATATATTGATCCCATTTCTTATGATCTTCTTCACAAAATTGCCGAATAACTGTCTTAATTGTTCGATTTTTTTGTTCAACAGGATTGGCTTGGGGCGGGTGTCTTCCCGATTGCGGTCAGTCCTGATTCCGGTCAGTCCCGATTGCGGTCAAGTCTAGTTTTATGGGGGCTGGTCGAAGTTCAGGTGGTGGAAGGGTGTCCAGATTGCGGTCACATTTTAAGAGACCCCTTCGTCGCGTTCTTAGAATACCTTACCACTTATATAACAGAATGATTTGACCGTAATCACAAGTGGAGTCTAGTTATATTTAGAACGGCAAGGATTCTGAAATGTGGTATATGTTGCTGACTCATATTTTCATGTGGTAGTTATGTAGTAATAATACATTGTCATTACGTCACCGGCCTGACTCAAAAGCGGCATTTTCCAACATCAAAGAAATGAAACAGCCCTTCTTTTGTTCATATGTTCTCCGCAGTCCTGGATTTGATATACAAAATTTATTTTCTGTGTTTTTGCCTATGAGTTCATAGCTGCATTTCAGTAGGTCTAATTGTCCATTAAAACCGATTCACCAGGCAATTGATTCACAATAAGTTTGACTCCTTTAGTTGACTCATTCCTTTCGGCATATAGTTTAATTTTGTATTACCAATCTAAGCAAATCAGAGGCACGCTATTTTAGTATTGAGTGTTATCTCCAGTATTAGAATATAACCTCCTTGGGTGGAGAGGTTTCTATGAGTTTACGCTTTACAGCTGTTCACTTTCATATTAATCAATTTCCTTAACCATGTTAATCAAATGGGAAAATGGTGAACTTTTGAGGGGACTCAGGGCCCTTCCCCTTAAATGAATATTTACCAATTTACTTTAGAAACAACTTCACGCCAAGCTCTATCCAATGACACAAAAATCATAAAAATCTGTTTTAAAATGTGGGAGGAGTTCCTTGTTCAAAAAGCCATGTCGCGTATTAATAGATTTATAGATGTTCAAACGTATACTATACATGTACAGATTGATTTGTCAATTAGTATATGTACATTGATTTGCTGTATGTGCAAAAATTCTGTTTTAAAGAAAAATTCATTAATTTTATTGATTTCCCAAACAATGTGTTAACGGTGCTTTCAAATGCACATTTCGAATGGATTAAATAATAAAAAAAGCTTCAAAATATGCATCTTGCAATTGCGCATTTACCATAGCCCTCTTGTGTTGCTGGACATGGTTCCTGGTTAGCTTCCCCTGCAGGTGACATAAATGCTGTATGGGTCCGTCGTTGTGCATAGCCTACCTGGCTCGCTCGTTGTGCTACTCATTATACATGGGGTTCAAAAATGTGACCGCAATCTGGACAAATGCCATTCTATTAGCCCACGACATTTTTGGGGTGACCGCAATCTGGACAGTTTTACCCGTGACCGCAATCAGGACACAACCTTGGGGCGAAAATGCCGGTGTGAATTTAATTTCAAAGCCGTAATCTTTTGATAAATCTTTAAAGACTTTACTACTTTACTACTGGCTGCCGTTATTACAAAGAACCGCGTGACGAAAAATAACTAGATTTTTTTACCCTTCGCCGACAGTATTAGCGGTTGCCCGTCTAAGAGTAGCAAACTCTAACCATTTCGTGAAACGATCCTGGAAAAATAACAGATAACAGTTTCCTTTTGAAGAACGTGGTTGAGACCCGATGAGATCAGTTGCAACCACCTACCACGCACCTGCAGTTGGTCTGATGCCCATTGTACCCGTGGTTTGCCGCTGCTCCACCTTGTGTCGTTGGCAGACGTCACACTTATGCACGAACTCGCTCACGTCCCGCTGCATCACGGGCCAGTAGTATTGATCTGTAACACGCGATAATGTTTCTCGCGGCCAAAGTAACCGGCAGTTGGGGTCGAATGACATTTTACGAGAACGCGATCTCCTTCGGGGTCGCGAACGCATAAATTCCATACACTGTAAGAACTTTTGTTTTGGTCCTTTTGGTTTTTGTAAACCTTCGTTGGCTGCCTTCGGTACAGAACAGGGAACTCACTCCACTAAAGGAGGGGCAGGTTATTTACAAGTTACGGAATTCCCAAGGCCGCCGCACAACAGATATGAACAGTGACACGTCAATAATAACGAGAACACATACTTCTAACCACTTGGCCGCTGAACCGTATAGCATAACATGAGCATAATTGGGGACATATAACTTTAATTTAATTCAAATTTGTAAAATTATAAATTTGAACTATATTAGTCGTTAGCACAGTAAGTAAATAGACAAATGAATGCTAATGCTTGGTGGTAAATGTGTGCGTGCATTATTAATTACTACCTTTAATGTAAGACATAAGTTATGATAGGTTGAATAAAAGATCCAAACGGGCTTTATAAAGAAAAGCCACATAATTTAATACATAAATGATCACAATGTCTTGCAAAATCAGAGGTAGTTTAGGTAAACTGTTAAACCTGAAAACTGCTATCACAGAGTAAGGAACCTTTAAAGGCTCCTTACTCTGTGCTGCTATCCACAACACAATAATCATTGCATATTTCAAAATAGTAGCCCTGCCCTCCACAAAACTGTTTAGACAAGGTAAACCACCCGTCCTTCTGGGAAATGAAGAAAGCGTCGGTAACCCTTGGATTGTCTTTTCAGAGCCACCCGACGCGACGGGGAACCCCGTCTCTCCTCAGTACATAACTGCTTTTGTACCGACACTAAGTGGATTTTCGGAAACCCTAATATTTTTCGGCGCCCTTGTAAATTGTTGAATACTATTACGCACCATTTACTGTACCTACTTAGTTTTTAAAACTAATATAGAAAACAGGACACTTGGAATAGATTTTAAACTGCTTTATACCGATTTTAAATGGATCTTTTTTAACCCTAAGGTTTCCGGCGGCTATGTAATTGTTTACAATTCCGCACTATTTGCTTAATCTGTTACCGTTTCAAACTCATGTGAAGTACGTGCCACTTTCAATAAGCTGGTAAAAGCTTTTTACTGGTATTCCTAATAGTTCTGGTGGTCCTGGTTTTACTACAATCTAAAATAAAACTGATTTCAATTTATTTAGAAACATTTAAGACAAAGAGGAAAATTAAAATTATAAAATATTGTTATCAAAATGTTTAGTCCGGTAGAAACTTTAGGCAGTTTATCAATCATCACTCAATGTTTATTAAATAACAATAAACAAAACCCGAGTTGTTTTCCGTTTTTTTTCCTTAAAAATATAATACATTTTAATTGGCTGTTATTTTTTACTCGCTCATACTTTTGAATTCAGACTCATATATTACTATAGTAAGATTCACGAAAATAGTCCGATGAGAGTCGACCCATTGTTGCCAAATTTATTATGAAACACATTTTTCTACTGTATTACACATGTTAACAAAACCAAAACCACAAAATGACAAAATTGCAGGACGAGAGGGGGCGAGGGGGGACACAGCTACCAGTTTTATTGTACAAATTGACTCTGGCTAACCCGAAAATACTTCTCCCATAAACTTATGAACCGTGGCTTGAAAACGTTAACATCGTTTAGCCTTAGTCATATCACTAATATTGCTTCAACGTGAAAAATAGAACATATAGTCCTAACAACTACGATCCACCAGTGTAATATTCTGTAAAGCATTGCATTTATTATTATTATTATTATTATTATTATTATTATTATTAATTACATCAGCCAGTATATTATAACAGTTTATCAGAAAAATTAAAAATGTAGTTTGCCTACAAACTTAAGCGTATGCATCCACCCGACACTTACAGGGTACCACAATAGCTTTTGGTTAGCAAAACACAATTTTGTTTTTGTGGTTTTCTTGCCAGGCCTCTGTATGATTGGTCGAAGTGCGTGTATGTTGCTTTTTTACAATAGCAATTAACATGGCAATAGCATTTTTTACAATAACATTGAACATGGCATTTGTATAAATTATTTATATAGACTATTGAAAACAAATCAAGACATTAAAAAACCGATTGCTTCACTGAAATCAGCATAAAAACATAGTATAAAATGATTGCTAGCAAAGTCACTTTTAATTTCTAAAATATTTTCGATTATTATGGCTGATCCAAGATGGTGACTGAATTTTTTTTCTGATTCGACCCATAATCTTAAATGATTTTTCATGCTAATTTCAGTGCTGCAATCTGTTTTGAATAATATCAACTCATTTTCATTGAACTTGGCTTTTTAGGAACCGAATTTGTTAGAATTATGATTACTAGAGATCGCCCACTGGTCGAAATTCGACCAAAATCTCTGTTCATCTTGAGCCATTTAGATTTAAAGGGTTTCATAACCGAAACATGTGTTCTTCCTGGTTTGCTAACATTTATTATTGTAACAGCTGTCGAATGATTCAATCAATTTTCCCTCTCCCATAAGATTAACATTGAAACTTTGAAAGCCCATAAGGCGTAGCCCTGGAGGCCGATGAAAATTATAATGTGATTCTGCTCATCTACAGCACAGTACCTTTCTAACGGTATGCACAGATTTCTCCTACGATGCACACGAGCTGAGAAAAAAGGAGGAAACAAAACATGCTTGCCTATTAATATATAGATGGCTCTTAAATTAAAAAGATTTATAAAATTATGTGTTCATAATTTCATATTTGAAGAAATTTCCTTCCCAATGGCGGGCGTCGGACATTGTCTATACGCTTTTCGCCTGCTAAATAATTGTACTAATGTGACTTTTAAAATCCTATTTTGCCAATTAATAAAATAATATACAGGGTGTCCTGTAAGTAAGAACGAAAACTTAGGGGGAAGTGCGCGTAATTTGTACCAGCGCCAAAATCGTACCACCATGGTTTTGAGGAAACTAAGCTGCCACTAACGCTCATTACGGCTATTTCTGACCCTTATCAACCTCATTAGCCAGAGCATTGACTGGGACGCATGGAGTCGTGTTCGTTATTTTGTGAAAAATTGTTTTAATATTTTGACTCGTTTCTTATAGTGTTGACGCTTTAGTTTATTGGAACTCATAAGAAACCATCCAGGGTAAATTAATATTCAGAATATGTTATTGGTTACGTGATTGATTGCCTGTAAATCAACGTAAGAACCAATTTCCTAGGTGTATTTTCAGTGTAGTTATGGCAAGTTGAGTTCAAGATGGCGCGTTACCCTAAATTGTACCACTCTGTGTTTCCATAATTGTACCACCATTCTAAGTGGTACAATTTTGGCTAACACTGAATTTTGTTTCCAAATGGCTCACAAAAAATTAAAAAGTATGACAAATGGACCGAAGACAACATGTCCCGCGCTATTTCGGCCTATGAAAACGGTGGTTTAAATGCAGTTTGCCGAACTTATGGAATTCCGAAGCCGACCTTAAAAAGGCACATACAGGGAACTAAAGTCTAAGCAAATTATGACTCTAAAAAGCTTGGCCACTCTCAAGAATTACCAAAAGAACTAGAAGACCAGTTGTAATAACATGTTTTAAAGTTATTATTTTCCATAGAGAACATTCAATATTTGAAAGGAGCTATCCTTGTTTTACCTGCGGCATTTAGTCTTATGGCATAATGTAGGCCTAATTTGTAGACTATATAACATTGACAACTTACATATAATTTTCATCCCACATTCTATGTTTAACGATTTTACAACTTTTAATATATTATATAAATCGTATGATAAATACGAGTGTTTTTCTGATACTGAATAATTTTACTATATTACACTATCCCTATGTATAATATTTTATACAAATAAACATGTTTTAGAATACTTATAACATACTATAATATTTTTTTTGACAATAAATATAATTTCAATAATTATGTTGTGTTTTAATTGCAAAATAAGGGTTAATTTTACAATAGGTACAATTAAGGAAACTGGTACAATTATTGGAAACAGGTGGTACGTACAATTATGGCAATTTTTTTAAACCAAAAAAAACAATTTTTTCCTATTATATTTTTTAACGAAATTACTTAAAACTTTTATAGAACATAGATGTCATTAAGTACTACAAAGGACCATCCTGATTTTGATTTTTTTAATACTTCCGGTTCTCTGAAAAATTGACTTTATGCTTAGGTGGTACAATATTGGCGCACTTCCCCTAATCTGGTTCTTTGGGTCCAAAATAAGCAAAAAAGTTATTATTTACACAGATCCTATCTTGCTCCTTGTATATTACCCAGTGTTCGAAAATTCGAAGAAAAAAATAGAAGCATCATACTTAAATGCTTACATCAGAATTACAAGCACCAAGTCTTTGAATCATGAAGAACAAGGGGGTGAAACTAAATTTTTTAAGTTGCCTGATTTCATTGGTATTTTTAATTTTTTTTTAAAAGCTACAATATAGGAAACAAATTTATTTTCATCGTACAGTATGGAAAACAGCCGTTTTTAGTTCTCGAAATCGTCCAAAAAATCATTTTTTTTAGGTTACCTTGAAATAGAGAACAGAAAAAAACATAGTGTAAATTTTTCAGTTCGCTAAACCTCAACATTTGTTTTGATTTCATTCATTATTGTATTCATTTGTACTAGAGATCGCCTACTGGTCGAAAGTCGACCAAAAAAAGTTGATCTTGAGCCAATTTGTTTTTAATGTTGTATAAGTGAAACATCTGTTCTTCCCGATTTGCTAACATTTGTTTATTACAACAAATGTCTTATGATTCAATCAATTATCCTTCACCCATAAGATTATCTGAAACTTTTAAAGCCTGTAGGACGTAGCCCTAAGGGCGGATGAAAATTATAATGGGATTCTGCTCATCTACAGGACTATACCTTTCTAACGGTATACTCGGACTCCCCTACGATGCACACAAGCTGAGAAAAAAGGAGGAAAATTAAACATGCTTGCCTATTAATATATAGAAGATGCTAAAAGTGTTGCTCCCGTAATTTTGAGTTATGTTTGTAACAACCGAAAGGTAAACATTGATAACGTTTACCCCGTTATCAAGTTTTAATTAATTGTATATTTAATTAAAATTTAATTAATTACATTAATTAATTAAAATAATTGTATATTTAATGCAATTAATTAAGATAGAAAGTAAACAAATAGTTTATACATTAGCTAAGTGGTCTTGAATAATTTTAATGTACGAATAATAGAAGCTGTAACAAGTCTAGTAACACTTGAAAATTTGTTCCGCTTAGCGACTCGGTTAGGGAAGGTTGACTGGACAATGATGACCACACAGGGTAGGTATGACTTCAACGCCGAGCGTCCGAGCTGCCAAAACCGGTCCTGCATGGGCGGGGCGAACTCCCAGCCTGCTAGTCGCTTAAGCGGGTAAATAGCCTATTTGGAATCGGTAACACATCGTCCCATTAGCATATTGTCCCAAGTCAAATTTATAAGAATAACAGTAAAATGTGTCCCGATTGTTTTTACAGTTGATTAAATATGCTAATGAGATAGCATTTTGTCCGAAGAAAAAATTTACAAGGGTTAAGAGGGCATTGGAGTGCCGCCATGTTGGATTTATTTCCCATAAGAGCAATGCTAAACTTGTCCCCGGCATTTGTCATATAATTTCTTTATTTTTTTATCCGATTGGTTCAGAATAAATAGCATATTAATCACAATTAAATTCCCCGTTCCTTTTGCGAGATCGATTTTTTGTAAATAATTTATAAAATTCTGTAGAAAATGTTTTAAAAGTAGTAAAAAACTTGCTTTGTTATTTCAAGTTAGTAAAAAACGCTAATTTTTATAAAAAATTCCTCTCGCAAACCAAATCCGCCTTGATGAACCCTTTATTTAGAGTTATAAACCATTATTTTCTGATTATAAATAAAAGAGTTATTTGACATCCCGTTTAACATTGCTCTTATGGGGGAAAGGCGAAATTTGGATTGACTCCAACGCCCTCTTAAGGAACGCAGCTTAGGTATATAGTAAAAGCAGGGCCAGTCCGAGGGTTGTGCGATTCATGCAGGCCGCAGGGGGCAGGGAGGGTTGCAGATTAAAATTACGGTGCTATTTTATACTTACAAAAATTAACGCCTTAACAACCATGTAGCCTATATTGTTTATAGTGTGTGTCAAAACGCCGCTAAAGATCAGGGATACACGGGACGGCAAAATTCCCAGAAGGCTGTATTTCGAGAGTCCGAACACAAGACAACGGCGAAACAGCCGGGCCTTGCGAGACAACCATGTTACTAATTATATTAAATTTATTCTCACTTGAAATTATGCTGTGTTTAATCAAGAAAGTTGTTTTCTGTGTCCTAAGACATAGGAAAAAGGGTAGCCGAAAGGAGAGTCGGGGATTCATAAATGACATGGAAATTGGTGTTTTTGTATGTTATATTGCACCATGAAAGGCTGTACATTAATTTGGAAGTAAAATTCATTATGAGCTTTTTATACTCATTCCATCTGTCGAACATTTCAAAAGAATCTTAAATCACAAAATATGAAGTATATCTATTTATTAATATGTTCAAAATCCAGAGGGCAGGAAAATGGCATGTGGTTATGTGCGGGGCCGAATTTAGGCATGGGCCACATGGACCCGTGCCCAGGGTGGTAAATTTTCAGGGGCAGCAGATTTTTTAGGGATTAGTTTAAATTATTCTAAAATATCAAGAGCTGTCCATGCGGTTACGAGTGGCGAGTGCGCTGAGCGTCGTACCACAGGTAGAAAAGGGTCAAATGGAATTTGCGGGGAATTCCTCGCTTCGGCAGGGAGAACCTCCTGAGCGGCTCTGAGTAGAAGAACTCTCAGGTGACTCTGACTTATCTATGCACTAGCATTTTCAGTGTCTCTACATTAGTTCACTAGTACAGTAAATATAAGATACTGTAGAATATAATTTTACTCTTTATGGATAGTGATGTGTCAATTGACACCGTCCACGCTGATTATTTGGTTTCACTAAGGTTTCTACACTGAGTAAAACTTAAAAAAGTTCAATGAGCTTTTTAAACAATAAATAATTTATCAGATTAGTGTTAGCGTCACTAAGAAGGGGCGGCATCCAATTTACAGGCAACCGAAGGCACGATCCTCGACTCCATAACAAATATTGACATTATTAGGCTGAGCGTCTTGCCACTTCAGCGTATCCACTCTGGCCAAGATCAAAATCCCGGTGATCGCGGGCTGAATATCCCATTTATTTCATCCCACCTATTGTATGGATATAACATTTTATCCCGACGCTTGCGTTTTGAGATGTTTTATCTTTAAACCCCCAAATACCTCGGGGTTATGGTGGACACCAAGTTAAGCTGGAGGGATCAGATCTTCCGTACGGCGGACAAGGCCGCTAAGGTAGTGACTTACCTTAGTAGGCTGATGGCCAATGTCGGGGGTCCCCGATCCAGCAGAAGACGTCTGTTGATGTCCGCGGTCCAGTCCGTGCTTCTTTACGGGGCAGAGGTGTGGGCAGGCGCTCTAGATAAGGAGTGCTACAGGTTGCGACTCGCCCGGGTTCAGCGTCAAGCTGCGCTCCGGGTGTGTTCCGCCTACCGGACAGTGTCCGAGCCTGCCGTCCTGGTGGTCGCCGGAGTCATCCCTGTCAAGCTCTTGGCAGGGGAGAGGAAAGCGATTTATCAGAGACAAGGCGAGATCGGCAAGGACACGGCAAGAACAGAAGAGCGCTCCCGAACCTTCCAGCAGTGGCAACACAGCTGGGAGCACGACACCCGAGGACGATGGACTGCGCGACTTATCAAGCAGGTCCAACCATGGGTGGAACGGCGGCATGGGGAGGTGGACTACTACCTGACCCAATTTTTGACAGGTCACGGCTATTTTCGGTCGTACCTGAACCGTATGGGAAAGACCGGTTCACCGGACTGCATTTATTGCCCGGGTGTTCCCGACGATGCGGAACACACATTCTTCCGCTGTCCCCGTTGGGAAGGGCCCCGCCTGGAGGCCACACAAATCTTTGGTGCATTTTCGGTGGACTCGGTCTGCCAAAAGATTTTGGAGGATGAGGGCAACTGGGATTGTTTGTCACAGTTCGTCCGGGGCATCCTCCTGGAAAAGAAAACCGATCTGGACCGCGAAGTGGCCCAGATCCCTTGATCGAGCGGCTGGATAAGGAGCGAGCCCCACGGGCGTAAGCCAAATTTAGGCCTAGCCTGACGTAATGTGACAAACAATTCCAGGTTAGATTCCTAAAGAGTAGAGGAGGTTTTTTAGTGGGTAAACTCGTTTTTAGGGGAGCCCCACACTACAGGCTGGCCACCTGTGTGCGTAATGCATTTTTCCGCCTCTCCCTAAAAAAAAAAAAATCTTTAAACCCCCAGCAATAAGTTATCTGCTGATTTTCATTTTGGTTTTTGTTGACTCCATTTAAAAACAAAGAGCCACTGATGGTAATGACACAATATTTTTCCATTTCATTTGTAGGTCTGTTTATAAAGCAACTAAAGTAGCTTAGGCCTACATTGCGAAACTTGTATTGTAATTTCTCATATTTTAATATCAACTATACAACAATTGCCACGTTCAAGGGCTCTAATATCAGGATAGGGATTCTATAAGGTTATTTTTCTTTGTAGCTAATTTTGGTGATTTCATTTTGCTGTCTTACGAACCAATTTACTGACTTTTGAAGATTAGCATTTAGCCTTCTTACGTTTAAAAGTTCTGGTAGTCTTATTACTTTGTACGGAAATATTATTTTGTGTATTGGTAGTAGACAAATTAATGTACGACCGAGAAAAATTTTAACTGGAGGTATATGGTTTTTAACTTTCGTTATCAATGAAGTCGCAAAAGTTTTGAATAAGCGTTTATTTTCTTCACTATTAATATACTATTTTTTTAAGATTTACCTAGACCATTTATCAGTTTTATAATAAAAGCGATATCTTGAAAAGGTAGTACCAAAGGATATTAAGAATTCTCTGTTCATTTCAAATAACATGCAGTCTTGTTTGTTAAATTATTGATTCATTATATTTATGATTGGCTAATCAAGAAAATTTAATAGTCTTATATAATCCATAGTGTAATAGTAGTTTTCATCACTAGGAGCAAAAGTGGATCTTTTTGGTGCGCAATCGTGTTTTAAAAACGAGGCGCAGAAGAGTTTTTAAAAACGATTAAGAACGATTATTAAACGATTATTACCACTCTTTTAAACTAAGGATGAAACATTTTATAACTGAAAGTTGTGTTTATGTTTTGGTAAAGTGTTTTTGCAGCACTTAATTCAGCTGAATAATAATAAAACCGATGGCAGCGACTCTGGTGCCCACCGAACTTCAAAATTGTTGCCTCAAACTAAATGCATTGGACGAGAGGTCTATTTACGTTAGTGTACATAGTCAATGTCAATATTCTCACTAAATTATGATACGGTGATCTTTAATTTTTAAAACATATTTTCACTTCGAGATTCAGAAGTAAGAGGTTGAGGCCAATAATTTCAAAAAAAGTTAAATTTAAATTAAAACCAGTGCTCGATTTCAGGGGGAACGCGGCGGAATGGCGTTCGCGTATACCTTTAAAAAAATAATTAAAAAATTTATAAAAAAAATAATTATTTTAGAAACTAAGGAAAGACTTAAAGTCAAGTATATAACTTAAAGATAAGTATAGTTTGGTAAATGTACGTTAATAATATTTTTAGTTTCATCCCATTAATTTAATTTAGTTTTCTTTCAAATAATATTGGATGTTCAATAAACAGTTTTTAATACAATATGATGTTCTTCTTAACCCAGATATTTTTTAACTTGCAGAAAAATTAGGCCTTATCTAGATTTTACATTGTTAAGTTAGTCAGTATGAAACACTCCTGCTCCCGAAAGGCTTAATGATTTTTATTAAATCTTTAAAACTGTATTTTGAGTGTCATAAAAAAGGTGAAAAAATAATCTCAGGTACGTTAAAAACGCTGCAACTTGAGAGTATTTTTTTTTTAATCTTCCGGGGGAGGGCCCGTGGTGAGCCAATTCCTTTACATTTCCCTTACCTCTTTTTCTTACCTCTTTTTAAGAAATCGAGCACTGATTAAATGGAATTAATCATCTATTACATGGAATTATTGGGCGAAACAAAGGCATTCGTCTAGAGTCGAATTCTTACTATATGTATCAAATTGGGCTATTAATTAACAGTCCTGTTTAAGGAGAATGTCGGCCTTAATCAGTAACAAGACTACAGGATCGCGCCACAATCATCCTACGCATCTCTCCTTCATACTTGACTTAAACTACGTATTTATTGTAGTTAGGTCACCATTTCTTTACAGGTATTAAAGGTAAATTTAAAGGTATTAAAGTAACGAGCATTTTTGTTGCCAGTGATCGAGCAAATTTGATCAAGACAATCACATGAAATTACTAAACATTTTGTATATTTGAAATACTAACAACGTGTATTTCTAAATCAACTACACCCGGCTAACCCAATACTGTGATTATCAGTAAAAAATGTTGTTGTCCCAAATCAATTGCAATTTTATTGTAATGGGAAATTTACTAATATCAATCATGGATAGTGCCAATATGACAAGTCCTATTCTCATTAATTTTTTACGAAAACAAGCCCCGTCGTAAGGAAAAAAAATTGGGAATCGCTTTGAAAAGAGGGTTTTATTAATTTAGTATTAACAGAAGCTACTGATTAAGAATGTACACTTTTTTATACATGGATGGTAAAACATGCCATGTTTAAATGCTATGTTACAAGCAATCATTCGCTCTGGTAGGCTACACGCGAACGGCCGACGTGCGTTGAACGCGCGGGGAAATAAAATTGTCATTTTTCCCGCCCCTGTGAGATCTGGCGGTCTATACCTGTCCGCGGCCGCGTGGGTATCCGATCGTTCCTCCCTTCCTGTAGTCGACCCTTATAATCCTCAATAATGCGCAGGGGTATTCGATCAGCTCGAGGAGGCCCAAAATCACGTGGGTATTTGATAGCAGCCGAAGTTTTAAACCACCCCACCGGTTTCACAAAACAATGAGGGCCGTCATCCTCCTTACAAATACTCTACCTCAAGAAGGCCCGGCTAAATTCGTGCATTTATTATTCATTGTAGTTATTGTAATCATTGTAATAAATTTATTGTACTCATTGTAATTATGGAACCGGTGGAAGTAATTAGAAAACGTTGCCTCGTCACTTCGGAGGTCACAAACAAGACAAACTATTGCTCCTTTTAGTAAATAGGAACTCAACAAAGGATTTACCCAGTGCTTCCTTTTCTTTATAGTTAGGCTATAGTTATAAACTAGGAGTGCAAATACTACAGTTTTCTTTTATATTCCTCAATTATTTACCTGAATACTAATCGATATTTCGATACATAACATGAATTTTCGGTAAATTTAAAAAATGCACATGACTATTATGGCAATTCGTAAATATATGTTGCTAAACGCCTAAGTCAACGCCAAACTAACGCTATATGTGAACTGACTATTTGCAGCACGGCCGAGTTGACGTAGCATGCATGCAGAGTGTTTTGGCTCGTGTGAACCGGGGCTAACTATACTATATACTATGTTCAACGTTCGCCTTTCAGTACAGGCCTTATGAGTGTTTACTATCCTATTACTTGTACTTTGCTGGATACATTTGTTAACTACATTTATAACATGTGATTATAAAATCATCAGCTGATTATTATGTAATGTGGTTAGTACCGTGCAACTTTATTTGTCATTTGATTTGAATGGCTTATGGAAAATCCATACTGAAAGGTGAACGTGGAACCGAGTATAACTTGCAACTCGAAAAGAATAGTAAACTAGGTTTACTCAATTTTGAAATATTACGGCAGTCTAAATTTCAAAATACATAAACAAGACAAACTGCCAAATTAAATAATTTAAACTCACTTTTCACTAATAGAAAGAATATAATGTAAAATGTCTCACGTAACTGAATTCCACTCATTAACTCCAGCACGAGTCACCATGTTATAGAGTAAAATACACAATTAGGTCGAACTCCGAGAGTTGGCCAAAAATAACCTCAATCACCATGCTCATACAAGGTTAAAATGTGTCAGATAACCGAACTCCTCGAGAGAAATAACCTCTAATACTTGCCTCATTATAGTGTAAAATTCATGAATTACTCAGACTCCGAGATGAGTCAAAATTAACCTAAATATTTTGGATTAAATAGATAAAAAAGTGTACATAACCAAACTCCGAGAAGAGTCAAATATAACCCCAATATTTCTACTTATATAGAGTAAAAAGTGTCGCATAACCGAACTCCGAGAGGAGTCTAACATAACTTCAATCTTTGGGCTTATATAGAGTAAAAGGTGTCACATAACCGAACTCCGAGAAGAGTCAAATATAACCCCAATCTTTCTACTTATATAGAGTAAAAAGTGTCGCATAACTGAACTCCGAGAGGAGTCAAACATAACCTCAATCTTTGGGCTTGTATAGAGTAAAAAGTGTCACATAACCGAACTCCGAGAGGAGTCAAACATAACCTAAATCTTTGGGCTTATATAGAGTAAAAAGTGTCACGTAACCGAACTCCGAGAGGAGTCAAACATAACCTAAATCTTTGGGTTTATATAGAGTAAAAAGTGTCACATAACCGAACTCCGAGAAGAGTCAAATATAACCCCAATCTTTCTACTTATATAGAGTAAAAAGTGTCGCATAACTGAACTCCGAGAGGAGTCAAACATAACCTCAATCTTTGGGCTTGTATAGAGTAAAAAGTGTCACATAACCGAACTCCGAGAGGAGTCAAACATAACCTAAATCTTTGGGCTTATATAGAGTAAAAAGTGTCACGTAACCGAACTCCGAGAGGAGTCAAACATAACCTAAATCTTTGGGTTTATATAGAGTAAAAAGTGTCACATAACCGAACTCCGAGAGGAGTCTAACATAACCTCAATCTTTGGGCTTATATAGAGTTCCCTTGGAGTTCGTCCTACTTCGTCTATATGTCGGAGTACTACCTACTGAGGTAACGTGAATATTATGTATGTGTCCATAAATACGATAACTTTTGAATGGAGCCTCTGATTTTGATGAAATTTGGTACAGGGGTGTAAGCCAGTATCTACTTAATTGAGTTTTGCGAAACATAATGATCGGATTATGGGAACGAGGTTTATGGGGTTTCTAAAGGGTTAAAATTGGGTTTTTGGCATTTTTTGAACCTCAATTTTTAAAATTCATGACTTTTAACTAAAACCATTCAAAAGAGCTTAAAACAACAAACCATTTAGTATTTTGAATTTTTACCTAACTTAAATGGTTATTCAGAAAATCCAAACACTATGTTTTACATGTTATTCTTATGGAAAATGAACAAAACCTTCTATCTTGCTTATTTATTGAAATATCTTGATAAACTTGGTATGTACATTAATTAGAAAGCGTTTAACTTATATCTGCTTATAAAACACATATGGCGGCAAACCTACGTACTCACCTCTATGGGTTTTATGGAAAAATTAAAAAACACCATAACCTGATAAAATTTGGTATGTACATTCACTAGGTAGGGTTTAACTTATATTTATCAACGAAACCCATATGGCGGCAAACCTACATACTTTAAACCCCATGGATTTTATGAGAAAATAGAAAATATACCAAAATTCCATTGGAAACTTGCTGAGTAAGCAGGTCTGCTGCAATGGGGGTATTATATTTATAGTTACATTAAGGTAGCATTATTTTGATGCCACCTTTACATAAAATATATTAATTCAATTATCTTATTGTGTATTTACATTAAATTTAGTCTACATGTGGGAATTGAAACACCAATTTTTGGAAAATGAATGCATATAATCATGGGATATAGTCTTTATTCTGTAAACCCGGCTTACCCCTTAATCGTTTCCCCTTTAAATTTTCATTTTATATTTAAAGTGGAAACACTTCTTTTTACAAACAAATTTGTGCTATTATCATTCACTTTTCTTTGTTTAAATTAAATGTAGTCCTTTTTATTCTACTTATAAAGCAGAAAAGATACTAGAAAGATTTCTGGAACTTAAATGATATAGTTTTGGAACTTGAATCATTATTCCGAACATACAATTTAACTCTCCAATTGTAAATATAAGATGAGAAAAGCTAAAATTTCTATATTTATAGTTATAGTTATAGGCATTTAGTCAAATGTCTATAACTCAATAATGGATTGACAGATTAGGACAAGCAATACATCATTGAAAAGGTCTAGGTAAGACTAACATTTTAGTAAAAGAAGAATTTGGTTATATTATTTTAGTCAAAAGTCATGCGAATTATTTCAAATAAATACCCAAAAAAACACCATTTGTTCAAAGCTTTAAAATGACACCTCAATCTTAAAAATCGGTTCAGCAGGTCGAGAGAAAAAGGGACGTAACAGACAAAACCCTTATAGAAATAAGAAGATACATTAAAAAAATTAACAAGATTTATAATGAAAGGTTGAGCTGTATCTTGAAATAAAGACAATATGTCAGAGTTCTAAGACAATATGTCAGAGTTCTAAGCATTAAGGTTCAGAATTAATGGTTTTACCGTTAAGTTATGTGTAGAATAAGGATGAATTCAATTTAGTTTAAATTAATAAATTAATAATTTCTATAAATATTTCAAGATAACACCGATATTTTGTTGCTACTTTTGTTTAATTTTGAAAAAAAGTATTAAGTTTTGAGCTTTTATTATTTTTCATTAAAATTAAAATTACTGATTTGTTTCAGATTTTGTGTTTTTATACTTATTTGTGCTGTAAAAAGTCAGTCAAATAAATATTGAATAAATTAAATATATTTAATAATTAAATAATAAAATATAATTATAAATGTATGTAGCTATTTTATTAACTAAATGGTAGCTCTAATTTAGTGCTACCTAAATATAGATCTTAAAACCAGTATATAAAACATTTTTTATGGTTCAAAATCGGTGTGTTAAAAAGTTAGTTTGAAGAAAAACATGTAAAGTGTATTATTTAGGCAAATGTATAATTTTTTCCAAATATAAGGCTTTTCACATTATTTAAAGGTACCACTGATTCAGTGCTAACCACATTTGTATCTTAAAGATAAGTGTTTATTGGGATTGTTATTCATTATTTGTATAAGGGAATCAGGTTCGACATTTTTTTTATATATTAACCTATAATTATGAAGAAAAACTTATTGTTCTATAAACAAATTTTATGGTAACACTAATTTAATGCTATCTTTATTTTTTCTAGCTCCATTAATTAAAAAAAAACTCATATTTTATACATACATTATATCGTTTTCATCTATTATTAGTAAAGCATGAGGTGTTTTTGCGACAACAATTATAAATTGTATGCATTTAAAATGCTTTTAAATTTGTTTAATTTATGTTATTATTGTATATACCTATAGTCGGGGGCAATAGAACAGGCGGGTGAAGGTCAAGCCAATTAACATGTAGTTAAATGAGAAAAAAATCAGCTGGCTTATTGGAAGATTTGACCTTGACACGCCTGTTCTATTGCCCCTGACTATATGAATGTATATTTAAAAATATATACAAATAGATTAATTCATGTGGTTTACAAGACATTGGTTGTACACCTCTTAGCGTTACCCAGAAAACACCGCGAGGAGGTGGGTGTACGTCGTTTTCCACACATTCACACACACACACACACACACACACACACACACACACACACACATATTCACACACACATATTCACACACATGGTTTACGGGTCTTTTAGTCAACCGCGCCAGTGACCTTCATTCACACCAGACTTTTCAAATGAGTAGCTAAAGTTAATACCTTAACTTCTCAATCTAATAAGTCCCACATTCATACATACATTCATACAGTTTATTCATTAAGAATAATTTTTACAATATTTACAAAATTATGGGGAGTCAGTATGTTATTCAAAGAACATTCGTAATGCATACCATAAGTATTCATAACCTCCTTAGCTTTATTAAAGATATTTATACTGTTTGGTACAGGATATCTTGTAAAACTTGGTACAAAACCATCTTCCTTTGCTCTTTTCAGTGCTCTTTTATATCGTCTCCTCTCTGTACGAATGCACTTGTACTCCATTACTCCATACTTTTTCATAGTATGTGTTCTTTTCAATACACAAAAGATATGTTTTAAATCCATATCATCAGGTATAACAGCAACTTTAGGTATTTGATCAATTAACGTTTCAATTAGTTTTTGATTATTTGACAACGCTTTACGTTAAGGAGTGAGTCAATTTAAGGTTTTCTCTTTTTAGTTTATACTCTCCATACTTGCGAATTGATGGTAGTATTTCTTCAAACACCCAATCTTGAAAGCGCTTAGCTAATTTCATCTTAGACGATAAAATTAAGGAATATAAACCTGGTTCATTGATGAATACGGTATTTTTTTGAAAGTTAGAGGGTAGCACTAAACTGTTTCCATCAATATCTTTACATAACTTTTTATATTTTTCCTTAACTAGATCATTTATTGCTTTTCGCGGTCTTTTATATTCTAGAATTTCTGATACATCATTAGCCTTAAACCATGGATTGTTTTCATGATCAAATAATACAGCTACAGGTTTACTATCAAACATGTAACACTGCAGTTCAGACATATTGAAGTCAAATGTAACAAAAATAGCATACACCTTTTAAATATCCTGAATAACCGAAGTTGTCAATAAGATGTTCACTTGGCAAAAGTTCGCCAAACAATGAAATGCATGGTTAACCGACCTGCTTATATACCCGACGAAGAGTGGTGGAAACCTTCTGCGCATGCGCAGTAGACAAGTACTACTGCGCATACACAATTGTATGTTAAATTTAAACAATTTTTCTGCGGATGTCAATAATAAGGGCACACTCAACAAACCACTTTCATAAATGATGAAGCACAACTGGGCATGCAAAATGAAGGGAAATACTGCACATTTAACAGATATATGATACATTTTAAATTGTTGACAATTTCCTGTAGATTTTTTAAAACTGATTTTTTAATATATTTTACATTAATGCCACATTCATTTTAATTTAATAAATTGAACTTAAAAAATTAGCTTTACATACATGTGCTAAAGATTATTATTTTTTATACCAAAATAAGACTTGCTTGACTACAACACATAACAAGTGTTCCAAACAATAATAAAATCAAATACAAACTAATTATGTTATACTTTACACATAAAAACACTATTAAATAGTACATTAAAAAGGTAGCAGCAAAACGGTAGTACAATATCTAGCAAAACAAAGAAATAGAAATTCCTATATCATCATTAAAGTTAAAACTAAAAGTTTGTTCATAATTCATGTTGATAACAAATATGTTTGGTAGTTTGACCTTAACGTAATACTTAAATTTTGTTTAAGAACCTAAAGCAAAATTTTACATGTAAAAAAAATAGTACACCAAAGATAGCACCAAAATGGTGCTACCGGTTGCTACATTAAAATTAGCAACATTTAAATGGGCTAAGCTCAATGGAGGTTTCCAAATTACCTTTAATGTTAAAACTAAGGTTTTGTTAAGTTAGCATGTATATATAAACATATTTCGTAGTTTTTTACATTAAACCAGAAGTTAAAAGTGTTTTTAAAAACCTACAGCCTCAGTACACTTAATTAAGGACAGGAACAAGACCAAATACCTGTCTCTGCGTCAGGCATAGGTTCATATATAAACATATTTTATAGTTTTACATTAAACCAGTAGTTAAAAGTCTTGTTTAAAAACGTAAAGCCTCAATACACTTAATGATGGACAGGAACGGTGCAAGTACTTGTCTCTGAGTCAGCAGAGGCTCATATGTAAACAATTTTGTACTTTAACATTAAACCTGTAGTTAAAAGTGTTGTTTTGTACTTTAACATTAAACCCGTAGTTAAAAGTGTTGTTTAAAACTTTAAGCAAAATTGACAAGGAAGAAATAGTACAAGAAATAGTACACCAAAGGTAGCACCAAAACGGTGCTACCTTTAATTAGCAACATTTAAATGTTTTAAGCTCAATTAAAAGTTCCCAAATTACCTTCAATGTAAAAACTAAGGTTTTGTTAAGTTATCATGTATATAAACATATTTTGTAGTTTTACATTAAACTAGTAGTTAAAAGTCTTGTTTAAAAACGTAAAGCCTCAGTACACTTAATAATGGACAGGAACGGGGGCCAAGTACTTGTCTCCAAGTCAGCAGAGGCTCATATATAAACATATTTCGTACTTTAACATTAAACACTTAGTTAAAAGTGTTGTTTATAAACTTTAAGAAAAATTGACAAGGAATAAATAGTACACCAAAGGTAGCACCAAAACGGTGCTACCTTTAAGTAGCAACATTTAAATAGGTTAAGCCCAATTGGAAGTTTCCAAATTACCTTTATTGTTAAAAACTAAGGTTTTGTTAAGTTATCATGTATATAAACATATTTTGTAGTTTTACATTAAACCAGTAGTTAAAAGTCTTGTTTAAAAACGTAAAGCCTAAGTACACTTAATGATGGACAGTAACAGGGCCAAGTACTTGTCTCTGAGTCAGCAATTAGAAGTTTCCAAATACGGTTTAATGTTAAAACTAAGGTTTCGTTAAGAATTCATATATATATATAAACATATTTCATAGTTTTACATTAAACCGGTGGTTAAAAGTGATGTTTAAAAACCTAAAGCAAAATTGGACATGTAAAAATAGTACACCAAGCACCAAAACGGTGCTACCTTTAATTCGCAACATTTAAATGGTTTAACCCCAATTAGAAGTTTCCAAATTACCTTCAATTTTAAAACTAAGGTTTTGTTAAGATTTCATGTATATAAACATATTTCGTAGTTTTACATTAAACCAGTAGTTAAAAGTGTCGTTTAAAAACCTAATGTCTCAGTACACTTAATGATGGGTAGAAATGGGGCCAAGTACCTGTCTCTGCGTCAAGCAGAGGCCCATATATTTTGTGACATGTAAAAATAGTACACCAAAGGTAGCACCAAAACGGTGCTACTTTAAAGTAGCAACATTTAAATGGGTTAAGCTCAATTAGAAGTTTTCTAATGACCATAAATGTTAAAACAATAGTGAACTTTCTGTTCGCACCATGTGCTTTTTTTAACCTTAAAAGTAATTCTAACCTTTCATTCCTAAACACCTTAGCAAATAGAGAGAAAAAAGATGAACCAAACTCGCTTCATAGGTACCTCAGTGGTAGACTGGTAGCAGTAGTTAAAAGTGTTGTTTAAAAGCCTAAAGCAAAAATTGAACATGTAAAAATACCCCCGTCGCAGCAGACCTGCGTACTCACCGAATTTCCAAAGAATTTTTGTTTTAACATCAAAGAACTTTGTGGCTATCTTATATAATTAACAATCTTTACAAGGAAATATAATATATTTAAAAGCATTATATGTCTGAGTAAATTATTTTTATTGAATAATTTATATATTAATATTTATATTGCAATAAATGACTTTTTTAACAGTGATGAAAGTGCATATCCAAAGCTTCCATGCAAAGGAATAATTTGTTTACAAATAACAAAACATAAACATTTCAAATTTGACAAATATGCAGAAGACAGCTGATCAGCTGATTAGGAACAGATACCTTATTATCGCCATCTCTCTTGCTCCCATTATACACTTATTTTCCATGAGAATACCATGGGATTTAGCATGTGGGTTTGCTGCCATGTGGGTTTTTGATCAAATCTTAATTACTCACCACCTAGTGAAGGTTCATAAAATTTTTTATTAAGATATGTTGATAAATAAGCGATATATAACTTTTCAAAGATTTACCCATAAGAATAACATGGGAAACTTGATTTGAATTTTCTCTATAACCAGTTAAGCTATTTTAAAGATTCAAAATACCAAATTGTTTCTTTTTTTTAAGCTCTTTTAAATGGTTTTAGTTAAAATTGATGAATTTTGAAAATTTAGGTCCAAAAATGTCAAAAAACCCATTTTTTGACCCCTTTGAAACCCCATAAAACCCCGTTCCCACAACCCGACAATGCTGGTTCGTGAACTCATGAAAATAGACCTGGTCTTACAACATCATACTAAATTTCATCAAAATCGGAGGCCCCCTTCAAAAGTTATCAGAATAACGGACACATAGATAGATAGATAGATAGATAGATATATATATATATATATAATATATATATATATATATATGAAAATGAACGAATGGTGTTTTTGGCTTCTGGGGACCTCAAAATGAAAAAAGTAAAGTGGTCCCGGGCTTAGGTCTTACCATGGCTACTACCGTAATAGCGTATTCCCTATAGGGAAATTCGCTAATAGTATACCATAGGTAGCACCAAAACGGTGCTACCTAAAAGTAGCAACATTTAAATGGCTTATCTCAATTAGAAGTTTCCTAATTTAATGTTAAAACTAAGGTTTTGTTAATAATTCATATATATAAACATATTTTATAGTTTTACATTAAACCTATAATTAAAAGTGTTGTTTAAAAAAACATAAAGCAAAATTGGACATGTAGAAAATAGTACATGAAAGGTAGCACCAAAACGGTTCTACCTTTAAGTAGCAACATTTAAATGGGTTAAGTTAAATTAGAAGTTTGAAGACACAAATTTGTGGTAACAATTTACCACTACTATTTTAACTTGTACTGGGAGTAACAATTTCACACTACTGGCTTGGCACCTACATTTAAATGGGTTAAGTTAAATTAGAAGTGGGAAGACACAAATTTGTGTTTGTGGTAACAATTTACCACTACTATTTTAACTTGTACTCGGAGTAACAATTTCACACTACTGGCTTTGCAGGGGGAGGGGGTGGGGGAGGGGGTGGGGGTGGGGTGATGGGGGGGGGGGTCACTTCTCGTCCGGAGCAAAAAACTTTTTGGTCAAGGTCAAAAATTTTTCCGAAAAAAAAAGTTCGAAGGGGGAGGGGGAGGTGGTGGGGGAGGGGTTGGGGGGGGGGGTCACTTCTCGTCCGGAGCAAAAAAAATTTTTGGTCAAGGTCAAAAATTTTTCCAAAAAAAAAGTTCGAAGGGGGAGGGGGGTGGGGGGGGGGGTCACTTCTCGTCCGGAGCAAAAAACTTTTTGGTCAAGGTCAAAAATTTTTCCGAAAAAAAGTTCGAAGGGGGAGGGGGTGGGGGAGGGGGTGGGGGAGGGGGTGGGGGTGGGGGGATGGGGGGGGGGTCACTTCTCGTCCGGAGCAAAAAACTTTTTGGTCAAGGTCAAAATTTTTCCGAAAAAAAAAGTTCGAAGGGGGAGGGGGAGGGGGTGGGGGAGGGGGTGGGGGAGGGGGTGGGGGGGGGTCACTTCTCGTCCGGAGCAAAAAAATTTTTGGTCAAGGTCAAAAATTTTTCCAAAAAAAAAAGTTCGAAGGGGGAGGGGGTGGGGGAGGGGGTGGGGGAGGGGGTGGGGGGGGGTCACTTCTCGTCCGGAGCAAAAAACTTTTTGGTCAAGGTCAAAAATTTTTCCGAAAAAAAAGTTCGAAGGGGGAGGGGGTGGGGGAGGGGGTGGGGGTGGGGGGGGGGTCACTTCTCGTCCGGAGCAAAAAACTTTTTGGTCAAGGTCAAAAATTTTTCCGAAAAAAAGTTCGAAGGGGGAGGGGGTGGGGGAGGGGGTGGGGGGGGAGGGGGGGGGGTCACTTCTCGTCCGGAGCAAAAAACTTTTTGGTCAAGGTCAAAAATTTTTCCGAAAAAAAGTTCGAAGGGGGGGGGGGTTCGCACTTTTTGTCGGGGGGGGGGGGGGGTCAGGTAGGTTAAGTGGGTCAAGGTCACCCACAACACTTCTACTCTAAGTGTTGGCTATATACCCCCACCATAACTGGGTCCCTAGGCTGCACAACACAGCTCCGCCAGTATGTCTCCGGCTTCCATGCGGTGCGCCTCGCTGTTCTCTAACTCTCTATATGTAAGTAATTTTATAAGTTTGAATCTAGGTCACTACACTTTACCTCTGGGACGATATCGACTTGTAGTATTTCTGTGTTTTGGCTCAAGGTCATCACACTTTAACTCTGGGGCAATGTCGACTTGTAGTACTTCAGTATTTTAACTCAAGGTCACCACACTTTAACTCTGAGACTGCATCAACTTGTATTATTTCAGTGTTTTGACTCAAGGTCATCACACTTTAACTTGGGGACTGCATCAACTTGTATTATTTCTGTGTTTTGACTCAAGGTCATCTCACTTAAACTCTGGGATGGTATCAACTTGTAGTATTTCTATGTTTTGACTCAAGGTCATCACACTTTAACTCTGGGGCAATATCGACTTGTAGTACTTCAGTATTTTAACTCAAAGTCACCACACTTTAACTCTGAGACTGCATCAACTTGTATTATTTCAGTGTTTTGACTCAAGGTCATCACACTTTAACTTTGGGATGACATCGACTTGTAGTATTTCTATGTTTTCAATCAAGGTCATCATACTTTACCATGTACATTTAAGGTAGCACCAAAACGGTGCTACCTAGCTTGACATTTTCAAGTTTCCCAAGGTCATCACACTTTAACTCTGGGATGATTTCAACTTGTAGTATTTCAGTGTTTTGACTCAAGGTCATCACACTTTAACTCTGGGGCGGGATCGACTTGTAGTATTTCTGTGTTTTAACTCAAGGTCACCACACTTTAACTCTGGGACGGGAATACTTCTACTCTAAGTGTTGGCTATATACCCCCACCATAACTGGGTCCCTAGGCTGCACAACACAGCTCCGCCAGTATGTCTCCGGCTTCCATGCGGTGCGCCTCGCTGTTCTCTAACTCTCTATATGTAAGTAATTTTATAAGTTTTGAATCTAGGTCACTACACTTTACCTCTGGGACGATATCGACTTGTAGTATTTTCTGTGTTTTGGCTCAAGGTCATCACACTTTAACTCTAGCACATCGGTTATCGTACCAGAGGTACTCAATAACTTGTAATGTTTAGGGTGGTGTTTGCACGCCACTTGGTATCGCCATGAGTGTCCAGTCCAAGTTTTAGGTTAAATTAATTTTACTGTAATCTTTTCCATTTCCAATTCGTTTTGCCAAAGAATAAGGTGTCGCTTTATAAATTGGTATTTCTCCAAAGTTATTGGGGATTGCAGGGATACAATTAGTTTATTTAGGATACTCTTCATCTTGGAGTTTTAACACAACTTCCACTTTAACTTTACTTCCTCGGCTCTCACAGCCTAAGCTGTATAGAAATGTTTCTTCTAGTGCCAACTCGGGCCAAGAGAACAGTGTGTTGACTGTAGGACAGCTCATGGTGAAGTGATGCGATACTCCAGCGTACAACCTCACCTTCCCCCACCACTGTGACCTTCCCCCACTCCTGCTGTTTCCCCGCCTCTTTTCCCTTGACTCATGCGCTACAAGCAGTCTCTCAGTATCATGCGGACTTTTGTAAGGGGAAGCCATGTCGCGGGACGTTTTAGGTAAGAAACTTAGCCGTGTTAAGACTTTATTAGTTGCTCACTGTCCACCACTCAAAGTCAAAAGGGTTTCCACTTTAGCTAAGTGGCGCAAACTGTTGCGCGGACACCCTAAGTTTTATACCAAACACACTAATGTCAGTTTTACTGATGAAGGTTTGTTTAAAATATTGGATGAAATGACTTTTCCTTGCAAAATTCAGTTAGTTACTCCCATTCCTGACAGTTTAGAGTCTTAGTCTCTTAAGCCAATATACCTAGAGTGCGCGGGGCCGGACAGTCAGTCGCTCGGTGTCTGTCGTAGGGTGCACATCGCGGTTGCAGTAATGGTTAAAGTAAGGCTTTTGGGCCAGTTCAAGGTCACCCGAGCGGTGTCACATGACGGTTTAGGCAGAGTCACGTTGCAAACTTCAAGTTTCCTCAGCACTTTTGCTGTTTCTCATCGCAAATTCGCTCCAAGTTGTCAAGGTCATGGTAACTGTGACTGAAACTCGGAGCGTAGTGCGAGAAACAGCAAAAGTGCCAAAAAATTTTAGGTTTCAGCGTGACCTTGACCTTTGTGACATCGATGACGTCATCTTGGTGACGTAAGGGGTGATGACGTCATCAGCACGTCATTTCTGTGACGTCATGGGTGTGACGTCAAGGAAGTGACGTCATTGGTGATGACGTCATCGATGATGCAATCGATGACGTCATCGATGGGGTCATTGACCTCGATGACGTCATCGATGACGTCATCGCTCGGGTGACCTTGAACTGTTTTAAAAGCCTTACTTTTACACTACTAATGTAGCCACTAACTATTGCTTAGCCTATTTACATAATACCATAGAAAAACTAACCGGGTTAGTTTTTCTATGATAATTCTATTAAACGTATTGCTTGAAATCGAGCAATTTAATCTGGACTATGCCATGTAATTGCTAAAATTGTTACATTTATTTTTAAATCAATAACACCCTACCAATCCAATGTTGTGATTATCAGTTCCTAATCTCAACAAATAAACTTATTTTACAGCTGTACATTAACGCAGTTTAAATACTAAACTCAAGCCCAATGTTATTCTAATGGGAAAATTTCAAACTTCAATAATGGATCGAGCCCTTACTTTAAGCCCGATTCTCATTATTTTTGGAGAAAACAACTACAGATCAAGCCCTATCCAACGACACCAGAAACTTGGAAATCGGTTGAAAATTGTAGGACGAGTTCTCTTTAAAAAAGAAACCCTTAGTGTATTAAATAAGTATAGATTTATCAAAACAATTTTACATTTCTGTGGGAATTAATACTCGAAACAAAATTAATTTAGGACTTTAAAAGTCACGAAGAAATTTATTTAAACCCATCTTAACAACTAAGTTATAAATATATTTTATTTTTTATTTTTGAAAAACAATATTTTATTTTTATTCTGTTAATGTTCATATTCAATGATGCTTCACGGTTGACTATCGTAGTTTATTCTACTGTAAAATACTGTTTCTGTTTAACTGAATTACTCAAAACAAACCTTTCGTTTCATTAGATAACAATGTTTGGATTAACAATGAATTTATGGTTTTTTAAGTAATCGTCGATAACTGGATTGTATAGCTGTATAGTATTATTCATAGATTTTAAATACAATACCTAATTAAATTATGCTATTACACATTACATTTCAAAATATTGTTATGTATAAAGTAAAATAGTAGTTTTCATTACTAGTCTAGAAAGTGACTCATTGTGGGGAGAGATTGCATTTGCGCGCGAGGCGAAGCAGAGTGTGGAAAAGGCTATCGAGACCCGCAATGACACTTTTGAGACGAGTATTGAACATAATTTTTCATTACGATATCAAAAAACTTGTAAATAAAATGAGTATTTTTGTTTGTTCAACTTAGTATCAAGAAAAAACCGAACTCATAACGCTGAGTTTCCGTGCTTATGTCGTGGTACACACGCACCGAAACTAAGCCTTGTGCAACAGCTGATTGGCCTAATGCAACAGCTGATCGGATTGCACCGCAAAATCCCATAACGGTTACTTTCCGTGCACCACATACGCACGGAAAGTAAACGTTATGTAATTTTGCCGTGCAGTAGCGGAATAACCTATGTTCCTAGCTCATTTTACGTTTAGAAAGTGTACTTTCGTGTTTAGAGCAATGAAAAATAAATATTAAACAAAATAGAACATGTAGTACTAATTCGTGCATTAGCGGGTTTTGTCGGATGTAGGCCTACGTAGGCCTACAGAATTCAAAAACTACTAGAACCAAAAAGAGATTTAAATACCATGTTAAGCTGACACTGTACTATTACAAAAATTTAATTTAAATATAAAACAAAACTTGTTATTTATTAAATTATAAAAGTTTTTTGACAAATATCTTTGAAAAATTTATGGAAAGAAAATTAAAAAACGTTTTCTATTGAAATGATTGCTTTACTGGCAACAACTTTTATATGGTATCTATATGGATACCGGTACATTATTGTGCATAGTCTTGGACCAATAACATTTCACTTGTATAGGCTCGTTGTGGTTAAAACTTTGACGTTTACCAGCAGTATTACACTCCAGAACTTCGAATTTCACAATAATCTATCCTTTTACAAGGCCAAAACCACTTTTCTAATGACAAATAACTGTTACTTGCCCCAATGGTTATCCAACTGCGCTCAATGATAGCTGATTACCTATCATCAGAGGACCCACTGGCAGCGCCGATGTCGTCCCATTCGTTACCGATGTTTGCGATTTAGAGAACAAATATCGCCGTGTTTACAAATGTTGCATCCCCGCACGTTGTGGGATCACGCGCGATTATCGGATCACCGTCACTATGGCTCCATACCGGGCGTAATCGATGAATCACTGCATAGTTGGGTTTAAATGAAATTAGAACAGTTAACAATGTAAAATGAACATTTTATAGAAAACTTGCTTTCCCGGCATGCTTTGCAATACCAACTTGATAAAGTTTTGCCCTTCAGGTGATCTCATTCGCTACGCTCACTCCCCATCAGGATCAGCTCGTTCGCTGCTCTTCTCTGTTTGTATCAACTCAGTTTTAAAGCTCACTCGCCCAAGTCTATAATATCCTCTAGTTTTTTACTACTTATCTTCCCTCAATGTTTTAAATGAGAACAGCTGTTTATAGAATTAATATTCCTTAATGCAATCATATGTTCCAGTACAAAAATTTTGCTTCCAAAAGAATAACATGGTAACTTTATATACGTGTGGGGCGGAGCCCTATGGAGGAATCTGGAAAAAAGTATTATATATGTTCTTCCTGGTTGTAAGCTACCTCCTCACCAATTTTCAGCGCAATCAGTTCAGCAGTTCTTGAGATATATAGGAGGTGTAACTAATACGACTCTCTTTTATATGTAGATACCTATATACCGTTATAACTCAATAATATGTCGAATGTCTATTTCATTGTCTATTCGCATGCATTTGTCTCATTATTTCAGAGAATGTAGGTGCAGATTCAAATCTTAATAGAAGTATTATTTGTATACATTTTTTGTTTGGTAATGAGTTTGGTACAAATAGGGTTTTCCTGCCCGTATCGTACTCACAAAATGTATTCGCTGTTCCGGACTTTTGGGACACTCCGTATGTATGAATGTGTGTACTGTAGATCCCAAGTAATATTTCCCTCTCGTGACTATCCCACGGTATTGTTAATATGTTTAACAATCAACAGAACCTCGGCAATCCAAACAGTAGCTCCGTGTTTGTAAACATCGGCTGGTTAAGGAATCTGTTAATCGCGAGGCAGGTTTACAAACAAGAGGTAAAGCGAAGCACATGTCTTCTCCCCTCTTGCAGTGACTCTCTTGTTTCTTTCTCCTTTCTTTTGTTAAATTTTACTACCCATTTTACCTTAGTATTTTCATCTAGATGACAGTTGGTTATTGAATGCGATATAGTTATTGACGATTAATTATGATTGAAATTGGTTTTTGGATTAATGGTTGTACACGGTTTTTATTTTATAGTTAAAAATGTAATTGTGAGAAACATTATTACTTTTTTGTATAGTCCGATGACTGTTAACACATTTGTAGTTTTGAAGGCATTTCTCCAGCTCTTCCTTGGGCCAAGGAAGATCATAATCCTGATTGCTCTTTTCTGAAGAAGAAGAATTTGATTGAGATTCTCTGCTGTTGTGTCTCCACAAACTGCAAGGCCGAATCTAAAATGAGATTCAAACAATGTAGAGTAGGCAGTTTTTGTTGTAGTTAATCACTAACAATGTGTACCCTAGTTATAAACATGCCTTCGTTATACTGGAAAGGGCTAGACCGGGACTAGATATGGAAGCTGCGTGGGGAAATTAAAAGGTTTCGTGAGGTTGAAAACTTAGTGATATAATCAGTAGTTATATTAAGATAAATGTTTGACCATTGATTATGATCACCCTCGTGTTTTGTAGATTTTCTCCTTAAACTTGTTCAAAATGTTTGAATATTTAGTACTTAATCGTAAGGGGAAAAGAATATTACAATGAACACTTGATGTCGTACTTTATTTTGTCTTCGAATTGTATCTGAATAAAATATGCATAAGTTTAATGGTAAATGAAATGTCAAACAGCAGAATTTAATTTTAAATATCAAACCAAGTCATTTGAATCACTCTGCAACTGTAATGTTAGCTAAAAAATTGAATGGAAATAATTGGAATCATTTTTATGTTTTTGTTTGTTGATTAACAAACGTCAGGTTTTGTTAAATTTTTTTTAAATAAATGTTTATAGAAAATTTAATTTAGTTTATGAAACTGAATTAAATGAATTAAACTGAATTAAATAAGCTGAACTTCAATTTATGAAACTGAAGCATTCTCAGGGTTAGCCTATACGATCGACAACGTTCTTGAAGTGTAGACGTAGATAAAAAGTTTGTTGTCAAATGCAAAATACTATTATGATTAAAAACAAGGCCTACGTAATTTAGTAGCTTACATAATTATAATAATTTTAACGTACATTTTTCGAACCATACAATTTTCCTTAAGGCAAAGCTTCCAGCCATTCAAAGTACCAGATCAAGATCTTTTGCTCCATAAGAGGGGCGATAATCTTTTCCCCGCTCGCTTTCCTGTGACGACTGTTATTGTAATGGGAAAGCTAATACATAAGGACCATCGCTGGCTCCTCAAGAGTGGCGGATTTGGGTAAATGGCGTGGAAGGGAGCGCAGCGCCAATCTTGGTGCTTGTAGTTGGTAATGGCCCGTGACGGCGGGACACGTAAATATTACACCACCAAACCCAAACCCCGGCCCTCCAACTTATCTATGACTTGGTATAAACAGAAAGACCTTTAGTCCATGTTAAACTCTATTATGCATAAAAAGTTTAATGAATATATTTTAAAATCGAACTGTAACTGAAAAGAGACCTACGTAAGTGCACTTTATTGGTGTTCGTCATGATTTGTAACACCTTATAACTACCCAGTAGTAGCAGACCTGAGTACTCAGCGAATTTTCAAAGGAATTTGATATTTTGTATTTTCCCCATAAACACCATAGAATGAGTACTGTATGTAGGTTGACTGCTATGGGATGTTGTAAAAAAATTATTTCAACCATATAAAGCGATATACTTAGTTTCATCAATATCTGTCCATAAATAAAGCAGTTTGTATATTCTCCATATATGATTAACATGTGAAAAGAGTGTGCAGGTTTTGCTGCCTTGATAATTACAAAAACCAAGATTTTTTACCACAAATGGATGGATCTCAACCAAATAAAGCTAAATACCATACCATGTTTCGTTTCATCCAAAAATATTAGTTAATAAGTGAAATATTAACGCATCCTTATTCTTTATAGAATAAACATTGGAGCCCCAAAATACAATGCACTGTCTTTATACTTTTTAATATCTTGGTAACCAATGGAGATAGAGCAAAGCTTTGTTAGAGCAATTGTGTGTTTTTTGAGCTAATTCGAGTAGTAAAAATTAAAAATATACAAATTTAAAAACTACATATGAAAAACGCAAAAACCCCATTTTTCTGGTATACAAAACCCTTTAAAACTATCCCTTACGATACCAAATTTGGTCTCGATCAGACCGTTTTACGAAGGTTATCGTGTCTAGGTACACACATACATACATACATACATATATAAATACATACATACACTTATATTTATATATATATATATAAATTTATTTGTATATACATACGGTATATATAAATTTTAATGACTATTATTTTTTTGTCTTTGGGTACCTCAAAGCGAAAAAGTAACATGGTCCCGGGCTTAGTTCTCATCATGAGACCTATGGTAATAGCTTCCTATCTATGGGAAATTCGCTAAAACAAGTTTATAAGTTGATAGTAAGTTGATTTCAAATCTCTTAAATAGTTTTTAATTACAAATTTATATATTTTAAGTTTTAATTTTACAAGCGCTATTAATATTACAAAACAATGATCTTGTTTATCTTATTCAAAACTCTTGAATGTTGTGAGTTTGAGAATAAATAATGTTTAAGGAACGATTCAAAATTAGTTTTATATCAGTAAAGAATTTGCATATAGGCCTAAGTATTTTTGATATAATGCAAATCACACTAATCCAGTTCGGTAAATTCTTTTACATATTAGAAGTTTAGGCTAAGTAATCAAATTGTTTCTAGATATTAACTTTTAACTAAACAAAATGAAAATAATATGTTATTATGGTTTTTCGATATTACCTTATAAATTATTCAAAGATAAATACACCACGGGCTCAGAATTTGACGAATCTATACTTTTGGCACTCTGTTCATAGAAATAGATCATAACAGTCTAGCCTGGACCAATAATAAAAAGTAAAAATTTCTCAATGTTTAATAAGTTAAATGGAAACTTAAATTAGCGTTAATCATTTGACCAATAATAATGTCGTGGATTAAAAAAAATGTATAAGATGTTTTAAGTTTCATTTTAATGAAATAAGTGTTTGTGCTAATGTATGTTATTAATAAGTTTTGGGGGATCATGAAAGCAATTAAAGTTTTCTATGTGAAAATACTATGTGTCATTTTAAATAGTAGGACGAATTGTTGTTTGATTTGATTTCCATGGCGTTTCAAACTACTCTAAATGCAACAATTTTTATTTTATTTCAGTTGTGTTTCACAAATACTCTTTATTCTGCAAGCATAAAAATAACACAAACAAAACTAACACTCAATAGATTCTTTAATCTAAATAATTATACAAATATTAAAAAAAGTTTCTTCACAAGACATTTTATTAATTACGCTAAAATTAATAAACAACATTTGTAACGTTTTAATAATAACTAATGAATAAAATTAACCTCAATAACCTTAAGGTGACTTCATTAATTCTATTATTTGTAACATTTATTTCGTAACATTTATTTACGAATATATATTTATTTTCTACATCCCTCATTTATTAGAAGTTGTTTTTATTTTGTAATGTTTTTGTTTTGTTTTTGAAATGAAGGTTGAACGACATGACTGAATAAAGAGTGTTGAGAAATGAATTAAGTATCGGTACCGTTACTTAATTATTAAGTTATAGTTTCTTTTTTTTTGTGAAACCACCATATGGACAAGATAATAGGGTAAAATTTAATACGTTACCCCAAAAGTGTTGTACCAAATTTTGCCCACAATGTTGAATCTATTCTAACGGATGACATGCAATACGGGATTAAGACATTAAGTTCCGAGCTAATATTTCTAAATGGTCTGGGCCAGGGTGGGGTCTCCCTAATAGCAGTCCTAACAATGCATATGAGAAGGCACAATCATATACGTCGACACGCGACTCTGAGCCTAATGGGTTCTGTAAATCCGTTCCCAATAAGGCTGGTATCGTTAGCACTATTGGAAATATCGCTCTCTGCCGGATTATAGCCTTATATCGTTGATGCGATAACGGTCTAGGCGTGGGAAACGAGAGGGGACGAAACAATTTTGAAATTACTAAAATTATTATTATTTGTGAAAAATGTAGCGTGAATTATGTTAAAGAGAGAGAAAGCAGAAACTGTTACTGGCCATGCACACATGGTTTGCCTAGTAGACACAGTGTAGTAAAACATATAATTTAAATTTATCATTTTTTAATTTTTAATTTTGTTAATTTTAAACCATATGATCAAAGTTTAACATTTTATTTTATTTTTACAATAATTATTTTTATATAAATGGTTTCTTAAAATGTAAAGTGAGTTTCTGATGATGTTAAAGACTATAACTTTATTTGTTGACTTTGAATTTATTCCGAAAATTAATATAATTTTGAGTTATAATCCCTTGTGCCAATGACAACTTAAATTTTTTTTAACACTTTCTTCAAACATTAGTAATGGAAGAAGTTCATTTTTATCAGTAATATTACTAAATTTCATTCCTTAGTGTTTTGGGATTTCTAATAAATAGAAGTAATATGAAAAAAAAAAAAATTAAACGAAGTACTGCAAAAATGCTTAAGTAGGTTTTGATCATGAATAGTTTAATACTAATAACTGCATTAACTATGATTCAATAAACAGACCCTAACTATAAAAGAGGTAAAAATTTATCATTACATTCAATAAAAAATACAGCAAAGTAGAAAATTAGCAGGATTTACTGGTTTATGTATTGTTGACTAAAGGTAACAAATTATATTGAACTACTGTATATGAATTAGTCTAATTTATGTTACAATTTTGGATTCAACAAACAATTGATCAAAGGTAGGCCTAAGAGTTAAAAATTAACAGCCCTGATTTCGTTTGCTTGGTTTTAGGTTGAACTAACGTTGAGTTGATTTCGAAATGCACATTTCACTATGCACACGTGTTGGACAATGTTGATTGATTGTCAAAGCTGCACATAAAGGTGGGTAAATACGGTATGTAGTGAATGAATCATTTACAGCCTTCGTTTTTAAACAATCGACTTTAAATAACGAGAAAAAGTTCTGCACTGTTTTACTTTTCATGTGAAATACGATAAATGCAGCTTTTTGTTTAAAAAGCTTACCTTTGTACCTTATACTATGAAATTAGTATCTTGTTTATTTTTTTCGACATTCTCTCATCACTGATATATAAATATTTTTTTTATTATCCAACTTAAACTGGTACATCAATAAAATAATCAAGGTAGCCAATAACATAATTTATTATTGTTACTTTAGGTTTTCTCTCACTGATTTATTAATTTGCTCTAGTTAGGTTATATCCAGCCACCTTTTCACAATTTTAGTTTTTTTTCTTATTACTTTTAAATCACACAAACATTTCTAACAAGTGCTGCGTTCTAAAATTTATAACCATAATAATTTTCATGTTAGGGTTATTTTTTATTACTTCTTAATGCATGTTGGTAGGTAAATTGTTTCCCATCTTGGGAATCGTAAATATTTTGTCTTTGATGTTAAAAAAGTAATCTGTTGGTGAAAATTAATAAATAAACATAAACTCTGCAATTCAGATGAAACGCGCTGCTGCATGTAGTTTTAATTACTGCAATTCGATGTTTTACTGAATAGTGTCATATTTTTTTCAATAACTCTAGCGTAGGTCATAAATGTCGATCGATTGATGAACTGGTAGGACCTGCCAATCAGGGACACTGCTGACGCTCAAGCTGGTCATCGAGACGTCAGTAACTTTCAACACGAACTAAAAAATTTCTTTATTCCTCTGCTTGTTACTTTAAATATTTTTCAATTATATTTTTATATCTACGACAGAATTACTTTTTCTTTAGGCTTCCATTTTGGGTTGGGGGGTAGAGGTGGTCCAGTTTGATATTTGAAAATTTATGCCTTGGAGATCAACCTGTGACCTCGTTAACTGACGTCCAAGATACTAAAACAATAGTGCGAAAGCCTAATTATTATAATTAATTCCTATATGTTTAATTTTACAAACATAAAAACTTTATATACCTACTTGGGGGTATTGAAACACCGACACACTCTATGGTGCGTATTTTAAGGTGAGTATGACTAAAGGGTGAGTGTGATGATTGTGATGGATCAGATGAGGTGTAGCGTTGTTACAGACAAATATCATATTATTCATTTGTCAGGATCATTAATTAATAGACCAACGACCAAAGGCAACTGGGTACAGTATCGAACCATCAAAAAGGTTAGCAGTTTTCAGGATCGAACCGGCAACCTTCAGATTCCAAGGCCAGCTCCATAACCACTCATCTGCCATTTAATTTATTATTTTATTCCATTGTAATTTATTCAGGCTAGATTATTAAAAGAATTCAATTGGTCAGGGATACAGTTATACTGACCGTATATAACTGCATACTGGCTTTTTAAATAAACTAACCCATATCGAACGTATCCTTTCCACATCAGATTAAAGACTTACTTAAATTTGCTTTGTTACTTGAAACCTAGGTCGTCATCATATGTGTCATTTGAGGGATAGGGAAAGGGGGGACAGTTGCCCCCAAATAACATGAACAATTTGTAAAAAATACAAATTTTACAACAAAAATCCTTAAAAATGATGGTTATGACTTGAATTAAGTTTCTTATCATATAATCTGCATTTGTTCTGCACAATAGTAAGGGGGAGGGGTCTCACTCCAGTCAAAATATATTCATACAAAATCTCCCCACCCCCCCAAAGAAAAAACTGAAATTACGCTACTAGTCAACATAACAGTATAGAACGCATAATTGGCCATATAGTGAGCCAATTTATTTATAGTACGCGAAAGATGGAAATTATTTAAACATATAATAAATTATTCTCATAAAATTAAAAAATTATAAATATTGAATAAATTAACAACAAATAAATTAATCAAATAAATACATAACACTCATAACAGTAGGTTCGAGGAATACAGATATAGTTATAGAATCAAATTGTATGTAATGTAAAATTTTTATATAGATTTAGTTGCATTTATTATAGTTTTGTAGTAGGACCCCCTAAAATAGGCATAAAACATCTGTTTTCACTCTACTACACTAAAAACTTATTTTTGTCATATTATTTTTGATATAGGCTAAAACACATATACACACAACACTGAATCTGCTATGAATATACAGTGTGTTCATTTTTTTATACTCACAATTGGGATCTCGCAAACTATAAAAGTTACAGCAAAGGTCAAATTAGCAAAGTAGTGCGGAATTATAAGCTGAACAAAATGATGTGTAAAAATCCCAGATATTTAAACTGGTTCGTTCGCTGTGCTCGAAAAACTGTTTTTTGCTCAAAACTTCTTTTGCCTATAACTTTGTTATTTGTTGAAATACAAAAAAACTTTTGAGATAAAACTTTACTGAAATTTTACGTAGATTCTGAATATTAAAACTAAAATTTTTTACTTCAAACGGTTTTTGAGATATTTTAGACAAATTGATTATTTTTAATGCAAGTATGTATTTTTTTCATCATCATAAAAAAGAAATATTTTTTCTGATCACGAAAATACCAAATATGGCATATTTATTTATCATAATAATTATTTAATTATAAAAATGTGATTAAAAAGCAACCCTGAAATGCTAATAATGAGGTTGCTTCTAACATGCGGTGCAACAATGGTGTAAATCAGCTGTTTTTCATTTTGTGTTTCATATTTTGTTGCTTACATTGTTGATCAGCTGTTTACCGGCATCTCATGTAACGGCTGATTTACACTTTTTATGGGGACCGCGGATGCCGGTAAACAGCTGATCAACAATGTAAGCAACAAAATATGAAACACAAAATGAAAACAGCTGATTTACACCATTGTTGCACCGCATGTTAGAAGCATCCTCATTATTATTATTTCAAGGTTGCTTATTAATCACATTTTTTATAATTAAATAACTATTATGATAAATAAATATGCCATATTTGGTATTTTCGTGATCAGAAAAAATATTTCTTTTTTATAATGATGAAAAAATACATACTTGTATTAAAAATAATCAACTTGTCTAAAATATCTTAAAAACCGTTTGAAGTAAAAAATTTTAGTTTTAATATTCAGAATCTACGTAAAATTTCAGTAAAGTTTTATCAAAAAGTTTTTTTGTAGGCCTATTTCAACAAATATCAAAGTTATAGGCAAAAGAAGTTTTGAACAAAATACAGTTTTCCGAGCACAGCGAACGAACCAGTAGAAATATCTGGGATTTTTACACATCATTTTGTTTAGCTTATAATTCCGCACTACTTTGCTAATTTGACCTTTGCTATAACTTTTATAGTTTGCGAGATCCCAATGGTGAGCATAAAAAAAATGAACACACTGTATATATTAAAAAATAGAAAAAATGACTATTCCAGGCAACAACATTTTCAATACGATGAAAATCAATGGAAAAACGATATAAGATGTGGTTCAGGTTGAAGGTTGACACTGAGTGTACTGAACGAACTGCGGAGTTCCGATATGCACATTAAAGGTATTTCAGTTGCGCTAGCAATGTGATGTGAAGTAAATTTATTTAACCATGAGGAATTTCCTTACGGATCATTTCCACGCCAACTTTGACACCGATTTTCCAGCCCATTACCAAAAATTCATAACGCTTGAACAGAGTTTGTAGTTTCAATACTTGTTATATGGATTATAAGTACCTTCGGAATACTCCAAAGTAAGAAAAGTCCAATGTAATAAACTCAAACACAACTCCTACTTAGTTTATTCGAAAACGAGATTTTATTTAAATTCTATCCAACATTGATATTATCCCAATTTTGATACTTTTGTGCTTATTTCAACTCCAAAGGTATTTCCAAAGGTATTATGTTAAAATTGACAAAAATAATCAGTTCATGATGGTTATGGTGTACACCAATGTGTATTAAAATGTCCTCTCATTTTACATGCCTCATTTGTACTTAAAGTAGATACTAGGTTCAGTTACAGCTATTCTTCATATTTAATTGCCTAACATTAAATAGAGGATTATAGAGAGGACAATGCACATGATCTGCCAGCCGCTACGAGCTGCCACGCCATTCCCGACCTAATTGGCCACATTAATCAGCGGTCAAGTAGCCTCTGAACAGCAAATAAAGCCCACCCATGGATATGGATATTATTTGGTTTGTCATTATATCAATGTTTTCCTGTACTTTTATGTCCTTGACAAATGATAAAACCTCGATAAAAAATATGTACAATGCATTATGAATATATAATATTGTCATCTATCTGGTTTTGTGTAAGTAATGGTGTTTATTTTTTTAAGAAAGGTGAGTGACAATACCACATATAGTTTAAAGGGAACTATACATAAAATATGTTAAAGAATTTGAAGTGATATTTACTGTAACAATACATTTTACATTTTACAAAAAAAAAGAACTATAATTTTGAATATACATCAAACAAATAGAGTCATACAATGCTGGATTGAGACATTAGATCGTGCGATTAAATTTTGTCGTCTTATTAATGGGAAATAAACTTGGCCAAATAGTCTGATTAGACAAAAAGGTTAAATTTAATAATTTTTTAAGCCTTAACTCAAATAATACAGTTTGCATAGCCAAAACTAGTCTTAACACTTTCAACACAAACTAACAGAAAAAAAATAGTTATATATTTTAAAATTAAAATGCAATGCTGAATGTGTGACTTCAGTAAAAGAAAGTGTAAACGAAACATATAACTAGTTGACAAATTTAGTAAGAATAAATCATCACTAAATATAATTTAGTTCCTTTATTGATTTCCAAGTACTTGCCAATATCGTACAACAAATATATCATGCAGTAATTTTAGTTATGGATCCGTATTACAGGTAGTGGCACACGTACATTTAACTATCAACAACTAACCACATACACAAATGTATTTTTTTACCTGCACTTTTTCGAAAAACGTACTCAAATTTTACAATGATGCGTAGCTCATAGGTCAACGGTGTGTTTACCGTTGCATTTCGCGCAGTAACTCACTCATGTTTACTATTCAATGTCAGTTTATTGCAGTGCTAAGCGATTGCGGGATAACACTGGGCACTATTTACAAACTTAACAAAAACACGCCCATCGGCACTGGAGCGTCAACATTACAGGAATTCATTGTTTTGACGGCAGCGCTAATGCTAAATCTCTCTTTTAACACCCCTAATTTTATTGTCTGCTAAACACCATGAAATGTTTTGTTTCAATATTTATTTAACTCTCATCTAAAATTCATAAATAATTTTAAAAACTTCCCTTTTTAACCTAAGATTTTAAAACAAAATTATGTATGAATTTGATTTGTTTCTGGTTGTGATTTTAAATAGCTAGTTTTTTAATACATAAAAAAATTCTCTTGGATCGAGATATTTTACCTCCAACGTTATTCAAATGCTCATGACTAGTTTCTGGTGTGAAATTTTAGTTTTTACGTATGGAGTAGGTCTATTCAAGTACAAAATTTATAACAACAATAAAATGGCAAATTTTCTTCAAAGAAATTATTGATAACAACATATCAATTATGTTTTATACTATCTTTTTACACTTTCAACACTGCCAATAACTTATAAATCAAGTTAAAAATATATTACTATTTTTAAGATTTGTTAAATATTGTAGCATCTCTTATCCAGAGCGCTCCTTGGTAAAATTTACAAATTTCAGAAGAAGAAAATTTATAAACGCAAAATTCTTAACTTAGACCTACCGTGGTTAATTAAGGTGGCTTTTTAGTACGGAGGCCAAACATTATAAGACCTCATAAGCCTACTTATTAGTAGTTTCCCACGTTGCGATGTGTCAGTATACTTGGCTACACATTAGCATTGGCAACGTTTGTGTTGATCTGGAAATTGGACTTTTGTGTCAGGACTAGATATAAATGACACCAATTACCGCGATGGGGATGGGGGGGGGGAGACACGTGTGGCTGCTCCGCCGCGGCAGCGGCATTGACGATTGGTAATATGAGAAACTGATTCGTCACATTTGAAAATTTCCAAAAGTTAAGTAAATTTTCTAAGAAAAATATTTATAAAAGCCCTGTTACACCAAAAAACTAAATTGATAAAACTCTATTTCAGTTGACTACATGAGTACCAATGTAAAATAAACAAAATTACTGTAATTCTGATGTTTATCGTTACCTATGTCTGATGTATACACCCTTCGTACATCTACGATTGTCCACAAAATACTTATTTCTGGCAAGCCTTAGTGCTTAATATAGAGAGGCTGAAAACTCGCTCTGAGGTACGATCCCGCTTACGAGACAGGATGCTGTGTTGGAGCTGCCTATAATTATGTACCTATAATGTGAAATAAAGATCTTATGAATTTGCTTCGAGTACTTCTGGAAGTTGATAGGAGGCGATTCTTTTATTTTGCCCCCTAACTGTATAATGGATTCCTCCCTGTCTGACTGTCCCCGATGACAAAAATTGTCATGTGGCATTCAGAAACGGTGCCCACAAAATGCGGTTGGATTCAGTTTTATTAAATTATAAATTTTTGTTATGCCCTGTAATGTTTTATTTTTTAGTTTTTAATATTTTATTATTATTGTTAGACTATTATAATTAATTAATTAATTTTATTGTTATTATTATTTGACTTGATTGGTTTTGAAAATCAACTGTTGCTGAAAACCGCTATTTAAAAATCAAGTGCCAAATACTAATAGTGTAAATTGCATTGTTGCAAGTTATGCGGTGAGTTCGCCGGATCCGATGACAGCCGATGATAGCCGATGATGTCCGATGATGTCCGATGTCAGCGACGACAGTGAAACCCGCACTTTTATCGGCAGCATTTACTGGCGGGTTTCAACAACTCACAGTCACAGTGTTTATGACACCAATGTCTGTTTTGTCATATCACCATTGGCATCGGGTAATATGTGGACCTTTCCCTCTAATTCATAAACCGATGCATTCGTCGTCGATATAACCGTATTTTTATTCCTTAGTCTGCAGAGTAATGAATTTTTTTTAAAGATAAGTGTTGTTACACGAACTCTGATATAAATATTAAAGAGCGATAAGTTGATGACATACAGCAAGGATAAAAGAATACAGTATTCCATTTACTTGATTGAGTGCTATAAGATTTATATTTGAGATACCATAGGAAACAAACTTATAAATCGCCTGGACTTGATATTTTACGTGCAACGTGGAGTACAGATGTAACGAAATTTTATTTTGCTATAGTTTTAATAAATCTTTTATATTGTTTACTCAATGTACTAAATAAAAAACTGTAGAAAAAAAGCCACAACGCACCTCTGAGAAGTTTCATTTACATATCTACATATAGGCCTACTGATCATATTGTTTACATTTAACAAAGAACGAACAATATGATATCAACTAGTCCTAAAATAATAACCCACTGCAACAAATGTAACAAATAAGGTATTTGTATAATTTTAAATTAAAGTAGTTTAAAAGCTTGATTGTGATTTTTTGACTTCAGTAAAGTAGGAAGCATTTGAATAAAATTGGGATTGGAAATGGCGAATAATTTGACAATATAACGAACCATATTTCTACTAGACTCTTTAAAAGTAAGTTTGTTGACACCGGAACGATTTGCTTTGGGAATAACAAGAAAAATCTACTGTAGCTATTGGAAACGTGTACTTTCATTCTCCGTAATTTAATCAATAATTTTAATTAAAAATTGTAATGAAGTATCGATTATTAAGTATTTAATACACATATTTATTGAAAACCTCTACACATTTTGGTATTCAGTGGTGTAAACATCATTACAGCGTTTATTGGATAACTCTTGTTGTATCCTAAAAATATAAATTTTTTAATTAAGTTCGCATAAATTATTTTATCAATTTGAAATGAAAACTGAAAAATTCAAGTCTAAACTGTCTATTTAATATGATATTTATTCACTGCTAAGATTTTTGGTTTATCGTAACAACATAAGAACGAGTTTTAGAACCATTTAATATTTACAACATTTATATTTGTTGTATGAAATACAATTGTAATGATCTATATAGTCTTTTACAAAAATATTGCATCACGTTTAATTAATCAAATATCTATCATACAAATATCTATTGCAAAATTCACCTAAGCAGAATAAATCATTTATAAACTCTGTGTATAAAAATTTGCATCTAAATAACAATAATAAACTAAACCGGCTCACAAATTTTATCTAACCAATTCCGTAGATCGGTGGCCAAAGTTAAATGTTAAAACTGTCATAATACAATTAGAGTTTGGATTAACTAACTAGAGCGACAGAATAAAGTCAATACAAAGACTGAATTATAATAATTGTTCACGATTCCTAAACGACTAATCCAAGAGTTATTCAATTTGTTTTGCCCTTCATTAACACCGATGATGTTGAAATGTACATCTATCAATACTGTTTAAACATAAATTGTTTTTTTGTTAAAAAAATTTAATTAAACTATTCAAATTAAAACTAAACTATTAAATTGAATAATTTAATAGTTTATAATTTAATTAAACGATATAAACATTTAAATTTAATTTAATAACTGTTAGTTAATTTTTTTGCACATTGAGTACATGAACGGACATTGAATATATGAGTGTTTCAGGTTTAGAATGATAACCGAATCGCTAAATCATAAATATTTTAATTAAACTTTAGAGAATGGCTTGTTATATATGCAGAAGAGTGTAAGGGTTTGGTAGCCTGAATATGCTCGAATGAAAGAAAAGGCTTTATAGATAAGTGGGAATCTTCTTACAAAATATCCAACAATAAATAATAATAATAAAATACCGGGTGTCCATAAAGTCTTGCCCTGATTTCATAGCTAGCTTTGCTGTACAGACACCATTATAGCCACACGCATCTTACATTTCTCATTTTCAAGGAAATTTAATCTATTTTTTCTCATTAATTTGTTAACACCTAAACTTAGTTGTTTGACAGCAATGCAGTTTACTTATAATACACTACAAAAACAAATCTTTTGGCCCGACTAAATAGCTAGTTTATTCATCACGCTTGACTTCTCTGGATTTTTTATGTTCTCTGATTCGTCGAAGATTTTACTTATTCCTCCTCAGTGCCTAATTTAGAAACTCTAAAAGACAAAATAATAAATACAGTGATGTCCGTTACTCAGGAAATGTGATCGGAAACCAAAAAAATGTTGTTAATAGAAAAATTAACTAAAAAATCGGCTTAAATATTTACAGGCTACCCAAGGCCCACACATTGAAGTGTATTGAGTTTGTGTATAGCTGTAAAAAACTTAAGAAGTGACTGGTTAAAACTGAAAATAAAACTTTATCTTACCACCAATTGTTTTCACACTATTCGGTTTCTTTATCAGGGCAAGACTTTATGAACACCCGGTATAATAATATAATAAACAAGCATGTTTCTTTTCTTCCTTTTTTCGCAGCTTGTTTGCACCGTATGGGGAAATCCGCATACACCGTTAGAAAGGTATTGTGCTATAGATGAGAAGAATCATATTATAAATCACATCGGTCATCAGGTCTACGCCCTATAGGCTTTCAAAGATTCAATGTTAATCTTATGGGAGAAGGATAATTGATTGAATCATTAGACAGCTGTTTTAATAAAAAATTATAGCAAAACAGGAAGAACAGATGTTTAAATTATAAAACATTTGGACTCTAGATCAATGTTTTAGGTTAGGTCAATCACACTAGAAACAATTGGCTCAAGATCAACTGAATGTTTGGTTGAATTTCAACCAGTGGGCGATCTCTAGTTATTATTGAACGATAATAAGTATGTAATAAAGTAATTGTTGCTACCATTTGATTGACCTAATCTCATTTTATAGCGTAGAATTTACTTTCCGTAACGATTTTCGAAATGTTCCTTTGAAAATAATTTCCAACACTAACCCCACTACAAAATCGTTTAATATATGGTAATAAATAGAAAATTGTACATATACTATAACAGTAACTACCAATTAAACCAATATTGATAGTATTCAGGCGGCGTAGTTTGTGCCGCTGATTAATGTTGCCAATTAGGTCGAAAATGTCACTGAAAGCCGTAGCGGTCGCCGGGTCGTGTGCCTTAATGCCGCACTATCGCCATTATCCATGCGGGATTGATATTACACAATTAGATTTGACATACGGCCGGCCGCGGCTGCTGCGAGTCCACGGCTCGCATTTCGGCTTTATTGCACTTAATTTGGACTCTGTATATGTTTCAGGGATTTTCGAATAACTTTAATAGAGGACCTTTGGGCTATGTCGTGAGATACAGGAAAATAAATTTTTAATATCATATAGTGGTGCTATTATAAAAAGAATCAAAAGTAATTAAGCATACGTCATCTTTCTTTTTTTTTAGATTATACGACTTTGAAAACGTATCCTCTAAATGATGGCTTTTCTGAATGGTTGCAATACTGTGTTGAACAGGAAACGCTGGGCCAAACCAATCGCTTGGATGTATGAGATCGTGAGCCTTGTTGACACTGGCTTTGGAAATTGAACACTGGTGACAGCTTTGCGCATAAATGGTACCAATTATACTGACTGTGCGGGCCAGCCTCTGCAATTTGTGGTTGACTCGTTCCTGATACAGCTTTCGGTGTAGTGCGGAAACTGAAGTATAGTAAAAATACCCCCCGTCGCAGCAGACCTGCGTACTCAGCGAATTTCCAAATTAGTAATATTAATTTTGACCAGCTTAACTTGTAAACAAAATTTCATCACATGCTCATAAATAGGTAAATAAATGTATATTCTCCTTAAGATAAATACAGGGAAAGAGTATGCAGGTATGCTGCCATGGGGGACACTAAAAGTAGGTTTTTAGCATAGAAAAAATTTATTTCGACCATATAAAGACATATAGTAAGTTTCATCAATATCTGTCCATAAATAAAAGAGTTTGCCTATTCTCCATATGATTAACATGGGAAAAGAGTATGCAGGTTTGCTGCCATGATAAGTACAAAAACCAAGATTTTTTACCTTAAATGGATGAATCTCAACCAAATGAAGCTAAATACCAAGTTTCATCCAAAAATATTGGTTAATAAGTGAAATATTAACACATCCTTATTCTCCATAAGATTAACATTGGAGCCCTAAAAGACAATGTACTGTCTTTAGACTTTGTAATATCTCGGTAACCAATGGAGATAGAGCAAAGCTTCAAAATACTAAATTGTGTGTTTTTTTGAGCTAAATCCAATGGTCAAAATAAAAATTTAAAATATTTAAAATTTAAATATGAAAAATGCAAAAAACCCATTTTTGGGGTACAAAACCCCCCAAAACTACCCCTTCCGGTAGGTCGATATGTCTGGTTTTCGAACTCATCCGAATAAATGTAGGATTACACATCTCTACCAAATTTGGTGTCGATTGGACCATTTTTACGAGAGTTATCGTGTCTAGGGACACATACATATATACATATATATATATACATATATATATATATATATATATATATATATATATACATATATATATATATAAAATTTTTAATGACTATTATTTTTGGTCTCTGGGCACCTAAAAACGAAAAAGTAACATGGTCCCGGGCTTAGGTCTTACCATGAGACCTACGGTAATAGCTTATTCCCTATGGGAAATTCGCTAAAAGACGGAAATATATTTGAAATCCACAAAAATGGACATAAATACGGAAAAATACGAGAGCATTTTTACCCTAAACAACTTTAAAAGGATGTTCAATTCATAAAAAATTTGCTTTCCCAATTGATTTACTTTAAAAAATGTAGATTTTCAAAATTGTCTCCAGTTATCGGGAAATCGGTATTTGTTGCACTTTTCAATGGGAAAACAGTTTTTTTTAGAAGCTCAAGATATTAAATGGAAAGTTGAGAGAAAAACTTACCGGCTCGATAATGTTAAATATTCCAAGGATTAGAGTTTTTTTAATAAATTTCTTATAATAGGCCCTATTCACATTTTTATTTAGGTAATTTTATGTTTCATAAATCATAGCGGCCAATACCGATGTTACCAGAATGTTTGCCACAACATGATTATAAAATAAAGATTTAAGTGTAAGACAAAAACCTTAAAAATGCAAATTAAAACTCTACTTACAAAAAAAGTTTATTGATTATGTGATGTGTGCCACTCTCTCTCAGTCAATCTAATACAGTATCTTTTATTTTTTATATTTATTATAATAACAGTAGTTATTTCCTTTTTATAATAGTGATATTTTAAATATCACTAGGATTCTTAAAGTAGGATAGCCTAACAACAACAACTTAAATTAATTATAACAATGCAAATCTAGCTACAAGATGAATAGTATTTTCTTTTCACACATTTTTTTATCCCCTGGATGATATATGATGACCGGTGGCATCGCCTGATGACAGCTGCGATATCAGAGTTCAAGCCTGGGGGTGGAGTCACTGGTTTATGAGGACATTCACTGGTGGTTTCGTCCTAACCCATGTTTATAGGAACAATTACTGTTTGTACTGCGCTATCACAGATAATTGGTCAGTTATAAATCTAATTTAAAAAAAGTATATGCCATTAAATGCCAACTTTACGTTTTAAATAAATATGATTTTACTATTATGGAATATTTTAAAAATGTATATTTGAACGACTGATTTAAAGTACTTAATTACAAACTACTATTCAAATTGAAACTATAATTTTAACAAAACGATTCCAAAAATGTTCAATAGAAAACTCTCGCCATCGAAATTCACGGGGCTATTATTTTTTTTCGAGTTACGTATGGTTCGACTTAAAGGAGTAGTATGAGTTACAGATGTAATGTTTGTTAAAACGTATTGTAACAGCGGCCAAACCTGTTCTGGATATGTCACGGACTCGTTTTGACTGTGGGCAGGGAATTTAGCTTATAAAGGTCCACAGAGAAAACTTCACTGCATAGAGGTAAAAATCGACTGATAGGTATAAAACACAAATTTGAAATATAGTTATGCATGAATTTTGAGAAAAAGAGGTAGGTCTAATATATTTAGCTTTTCGGCTTATAGAAGTAAAATATAATTTTAAAATTAATTAGAGTTATATATTGTTTATTTTTAGACTTAGACAGGTTTTGCGGAGGTGATTGAAAATAATTTAAGATACCGAATATTTTGAGCTATCGTGGTTGGAGTAAAACGAGAGTATTGTAATATAAGCGATTGTCTTTTTTTACAACTGAAGCCCAGACTTAATACTTTTCTTTTCTAAGTAATAAAAATCGTGTTCGGTAATATTACTAATCCAAAGAAAATATTAATGATCAGGCCTATTCATTAAAGTTTAAACATTCCACTTAAACCAGGTAAAATCCTTTCATTGTACCAATCTGGCAGATAAAACCTTCAATCACAAAGTGTTCAAAACATCATCACTTTTCAATTAGAGAAAATATTAGACCTTTTCTTCTATTCAAAACAGAAAATATATTTATAACTGTTTTATATAATATTTTAATTATTTGTATAACGTAAATGTATATATGTTACTTTCAAAATCTCTGTCTGTAAACAATTACAAAAATTTCTTAACATGCTAAAGTTTCCCGCAGCGCTTAGTGAGCACTCTTAAAATACCATTCAATAATATACCATAAATCCTTTTATTTATTTATTTTAATATGTGAAGATATAATTACCAAGTTAGTTCAGATTAGTAAATAAACATTACCTTTAAGTAAATTTCAGTCTTAAAAGAAAGAACAAGCAGTGTCAAAAATTGTAACTCGCATTTTTTTGCAAACAAAATTAATGCAGCATTCAAAACAGCTCGATAATTCTAGTCTGTATATTTTAACGAGGCAATATTTGAACGTATAAATGTCGTTACTCACTAACGTGGTTGCGGCTCAATGGTCTGACAGCTGATTCACTACCCAGAATGGGTGTAATTGTTTATGCGTGAAATGTTGTGTTTGCTAACTATTATTCTGTCAAACACAACACAGCAGCCCAACTGTTGAAATATTACGATAACAATAGTTATTATTATTGATGGAACATACAATCTAAAATCACCTTCAAAATGCTTCAAGTTCAGAATCTATAATACACTTAAAGAGTTACTAGTTTTAGTAATCAAGAGTAACAAATAGGCTACAATTAATTTATGAAATCATTCTACATAAAAAATAATGGATATATATATACCTATTAAATTTTCTATGTGTAGCCAAAATAAAAAAAGATTCATGTCAATTTTAAAATTGTAGGGTTGAAACGTCTTAAGAAAATTTACAAATCATGCATTATTACTCATAAAATATTTTAGGTTGTGAGGATTTTCTTATCAAACAGTTTTTTGTTAAGCATTTTTTAAGTAAAAATATTATTAATCATAAAATATCAGGTATTCAAATGAAATAAAAGAATGTCAATAACACAATAAGATGTAAACATTTGACATATTTGCCATTAAAAAAATCATAAAAGAAGCCATAGAATCACTATATCTACTTATTCATTGCTTTGAATCTATATTACAACAGAGTTTTGCCAATAAAAATCTTTGGTTTCTAACCACATTTAAATAAAAGTTAAAATATGTACTGTACATTTAAACTGATAAAAGGTTTATACAATTATTAATTTAAGACGTATGTTGAAATCAACTTTAATTGTTATGTTGTTTATGTATTGTTAGTAGTCTATAAAATTGCGTTAAAACAACTGAGAAAAAAATTTAAGAAAACTCTTTAAATGATTCTAACATTAAGTATAGCACTTAGTAATGAATAGTATATTTCATATGCATTATTCATAGCACGGCATAAACGTTTTCTCCCATTTATCTTCTTAAGTTATAAGGTTGCTTGTTACTATGAATATTGATATTAAGTGCATTAAATGCACTTATATAAATATAAATTTTATATTATATTTATTATTACTATCAGTTAATTTTGTTGTCTTGTTGGGAATGTACATTTACCAATGTTTTAGTAATAAGATAAGCACATGTTCTTTGTATTACTATTTGTGAAAAGATGCAAACCTTAAATAAATAAATAAATAGTATTTACTTCTATAAATTGAATTACTTCTAAAGGTTTCAACAAATGTATCATGGCTAATCTTGAAACAAACTAAACTCCAATACTGCTGTAATTCCGAACTTTTCAATCCGATTTAAAATCATTCATCGTTGAATAATCTTTACGAACTGATGTTGAATATATTTACTAAAAATAATAAGTAAGAGCTGGGGAAGAGAAAGAGTTATTCTAAATGAAATCTCTTCAATTTCCTGAAAGGTCCACACTCCGATTACCCTTGTATTGACACTTGTGACAAGCGGAAACCTCAAAGTGACAATGAAAGGTGTTTCGAAACCCAAAAACGCCCGTCTACCACTCAATACGATAATGGATTTTCACAGATCTTTTGTGTTAAGTTTACTGAAAAGAAAATACAAACGCTTAATATCTATTTACCTATTACTATGTTTTTAGTTTAGTTTTTTAAATTTTTTGACGCAGGTGCTAAGCACCTCAGAGAATGTATTATATTTTTCTGAAATTGGTGGCTGGCTATTAATGCCATACGATATATATATACCTATTACTATAATAACTTAATCGAGAAATGTTAACGAAAAGGTTTAAATTACTTTTTGCTTATTTGCTTTCATGTGATCCTTAGATAAGGCCAAGAGGACCTATGGATTCGAACATCAAGTGTTAATTTGAAATCTGTAGCATCAAGTTAAAGGCATTATTTCTATCTACGTTAGGGTGAGAAGAGGTCGTCAAATGGTAAATTTGCACAACACAAACACATAAAAAAACATGAAATTAAAATACAATATTACAATATACCCCCTCTTCCCCATCGCGCACTTATTATAATTCGTAAATTTATTCAACGTCAGTTTGGAATGATTATTCAACGGTGAATGAATTTATATCGGATTGAAAAGTTCAGAATTACATTAGTGGAGTTTCATGTGTGTTTGGGTAAATTTGACTATTTGACGACTTCTTCATGCCCAACATTGAAAAAATGCTTTTAACGTGATGCTACAGATGAACACTTGATGTTCGAAACCATAGGTCGTCAGCAACAGGTAATTTTTTATTTTAATATTAAGTGATCCAGAAGTTATACCATCATGCAAGAAATGTTTTTGTACAGTAGGATTCTATTCTTAATATATCTAAATCTGTGCATTAGTAAACATTTAAATACTAACCAAAAAGCACCCAAAGGAATACAATTTCATTTGTCCTATATGAAATTTCATCTTGGGAATTTAGTTTAATTTCCTTCTAACCACTCTTAAAGAGCCAAACCACACTTATGTTTGTAGGTACGAGTTTCTTCGTAGTTTACAAGCATTAGTTAACTTTTATTTTAAACAGAGTTACTTAAGTTTCCTAATGGTTGTACATTACTTAAAAACATTGCTATGAAATACAGTTTTTCCATATATTTTTTTTAAAATTACTTAAAAAAGTGTATGATAGGGCCTGTATTTTAATCGATGCCCTAAAGCAAAGACTGAAATATGTTTAGGCATCTACATAAAATGTAAGCAATAAGTAACATTTCGCTTATCCTAAAAATATTGTAATATTATAATTAACTGATATACGAATTTTTTTAAATAAATTTTAAATTTGAGATGGTTATTTAGTCTAATATTTTCATACATTCCACACTCAGGGATCACACCTTCAGGATAAAAAAAATTAGGTAACAAAATTATTATTCTTGTAGGCCTAATTATTAAAAAAAATCATAGGCTGTGCATTTGTTTTTATTTACTTGTTTGATTCCTAAACAACTGTGTTTAAGATTTAACAAATAACATATCATAAATACTATTACCTATCCTAACACCACAAAGAACAGCTTCGTCATGGGTAGACTTGAGTTACAAGTTACAGGTTGATGACTTGAGATTCATAAACATGAGCGCTGCTATTTCCGGTAGTCGGATCGGAGAAATGACTCGGAAACGACGGTGCTCTACACTTCCGGGTTCTTTCATTTACCATCAAGATATTACCCGAGCACTGCTGGTCACTGAGTTGTTATCTTTAAAGTCCTTAGAAAATATGTTAGGGTTGGGGGGTAGTGTAGTACCCTACAAATATTGTTGAAATTTGTTGGCTAATCATTAGATAGCATTGGGTTTTACTGATTGCAGAATTATTCTGTTGGAATCGACATTTTCTTAAATACTTGTTGTCAATACTGTACTTGCGGTACCTATGGACTATGAAGATAATTATTTTCATACCGGAACCCCAAAGGTAACTTATGAGGTTAGCTTTTAAATTTTAGCAGTTAAATATATTATTGTTATTATTTCACTATTGCTTTGATTTTTATATTAAAAAATTTCTGGCTTGAACCTGAATTATATTGCGTCAGGCATAAACAGATATCAATTCAGATGAGAAAGCCAACAAATCAATGTGAAATATTAAAACAAATGTAATTTCATTCTTCTTTCTTCACATTTTTCGATATATTTCTTTTGGTTTTCTCTATAAATTAACATTAAAAATAGTACCTAATAATAGCACAACCCTGGTAAACCAAACAGATTATCTATGAAGAAAAAGCTACTAAAAAAATGGTGTTTGTAGAGTTATTGAGGATTGTAACATTAATAAATGGCCTATGCAAACTTTATATCATACTGTAACCTTTAAAAAGAACTGTATCAAAGTTAAGTTTTTTTGTTGTTGTATAGGGTTGGCAGCTACTACTGTAACTACTATATTTTTTGAATACCTAGATGTTAAGTGGTCTCAAATAAAGTACTGAATCATTTGAACGAAATAAGAAAAATGCATTAGTAAGTAATTCTTTTTAATTCGGATAGCTTAACGAGGCTAAATCAGTAAAGCAACAATTGCTGGGGCTAACAGAACAATCCTATTATCAGGGTTGGCCAGACGGACGGCAGATCCCATGGGGTGGGGGAGGTAATGGAAGACACGCTGCCGCTCACATACCCCCCTCTCTCCCGCCCCCACACAGTTGTAGCCCGGAGTAGTGGAGGGGGGGGGGGGTGATCTGACACATTCATGATCTGTTTGCTACAATGCGGCCTGACAGATGACACCGACCCTCCCGTCTTGCTCTGCAGCTTCCGACAGTTCCAATGTCGCAACAGATGGACCTATCTCATGATCTCGGGGGCTCACTCGCTCTCGCCTCTGGCCGCTCCCTGAAACGTAAAGCTGGGTTGGAAATGCCATGGGCATTTTTTATGGATCTAACTTTGCAAATGGTATACCAATTGCAGAGTTAGACTACTGCTGTGATACCTTAGCACCGTTCTTAAATGAGCCATGTAGAGAAAGACAGCGTGACCTTAACGTGGATCTTGGACTACAAAATCTAGACCAACCGTTAAAATATATAATTTACTATAGGAGCAGAATTCCTAGAATAGAGCTGACGTTGTAACTACATAGAAGTGAAAACTGCTCGGAGATCCCTAATATTTGTTATTGTTAAATCAATGTTCATTCAAATGTTATTTTGCAGGAAAATGTTGCTATTAGAATATTTCAATTTGAAACAAGAGTGAACCAACGTTATTCTCTGGTTTTGACCCAAAGTTTCCTTACTGATAATAATATCTATAAGATTGCACATGCCATGTTGTTAACACATTAAATAAGGTAAAATAAACTAATCAATGGAGCTTCCAAAATAAATGGATGTTTCATGGTTACGGATGTTGATTATAATTTAGAAAACAGTGTGATTATTATAACATGTAATATGATCACTATTTTCTAAATTATAATCAACTAACATGACCATGCTACATGCCCATTTATTTTTGAAGCTCCAGTTAACAGGTGTTGATTACGTCGAAAAGTTTTATTTTTACATGGATTTTTTTTACTAACGTAAATGAAGCAAATTTTTATAAGTGCTTCTAAGTGACATCAATTACACATGTCATACCGTTTTAATGCAAAAATGTAATGTGTAACTTTCCTCTTGGTCTGGTAAAGATTGACCTACATAAAATTGTTATATGAGACGGGTGGATTTGAGAGAGAGCTATATCTTTTTCTGAGACAAGAAGCCCAGAACGGCAGTCGATTGACAATTCCTAACCTCTCCTTTGATTCCGCCGGAAATTGAAGGTTTCAGCACGAGCAAGTTTGTACCACGCTAAATGAATGTTGATTGTCCCTCTCAGATTCAATCGTATCCTATAGTAGCCTATAGCTAACTTAAAATAACCTACCCACTTAGAGTACGACTTTAGACAGAATCCATGTTGGTAAAGGGTACACTAAACCCGTTGACTATGGATTGTTTCTCATAGGTGTTTGAAAATATGCATCCAAGAATAGTGGGATTTTTTACAAATATTATTCAGTATAAACAAAACAAATAGAGATTCTATGTACTGTAATAGTGTAATATTTGCCAGAAATATATAACCCACCCTAATGGTGTAGCAGTGTATACAACAATAGACTTCATAAATCTCTGAGTTGTTGTGGCTATTCGTAATATTGTGGTCCTACCATTGTTTTTGCCCTGTGACTCAACCACCAAAATGTAAATCATTTTATTGATTATTACTCTATAGGCCTAATGTTTCATATTTGGGTTAAGATTTTATCAAAAGTATTAGTTTTTTATCAAATATGACTCAAAATGTTATTTTTTGTTTACTAAAAAGTACACTGATAGTTTCATAGCTAGTCCATCAAACTAAAAGATAATGTTTGCAATACGATTGAATTAATTTATGAAATGAATAAAAACTAACTAAAACTCGTAAACTTATAGTTTAGACTACACAATAATTAATTACTAAGATAAATAAGGATATTTTGTAAATTACATAAAGAACAGTATCAACAATCAGATAATGTGGTAAAGTGGTATCTCGACATGAGATTCAAAGAATTATAAATATTCAAGGTATTTAAAAATATGCACCCAAGAATAGTGGGATTTTTTACAAATATTATACAGTATAAACAAAACAAATAGAGATTCTATGTACTGTACATAGTGTAATATTTGCCAGAAATATATAACCCACCCTAATGGTGTAGCAGTGTATACAACAATAGACTTCATAAATCTCTGAGTTGTTGTGGCTATTCGTAATATTGTGGTCCTACCATTGTTTTTGCCCTGTGACTCAAGCCTCAAAATGTAAATCATTTTATTGATTACTACTCTATAATGTTTCATATTTGGGTTAAGATTTTATAAAAAGTATTAGTTTTTCATAAAATATGATATAAAATGTTATTTTTGTTTACTAAAAAGTAGGCTACACTGATATATTATAGTTCTCATAGCTAGTCCATCAAACTAAAGATAATGTTTGCAACACGATTGAATTCATTTATGAAATGAATCAAAACTAACTCAAACTCGTAAACTTATAGTTTAGACTACACAATAATTAATTACTAAAATAAATAAGGATATTTTGTAAATTACACAAAGAACAGCATCAACAATGAGATAATGTGGTATAGTAGTATCTCGACATGAGATTCAAAGAATTACGCATCCCCAGCCGACGCATTAATTGGAACTTTTTGATTGAGTTACAGTAACGCAGAGACAAAATGATGACATGTGGTAAAGCTCATTTTAGAATTGAGATAGCTTTTCTATTGAAAATATATTCTCAGAAATGTTTGTCAAATATGAATAAACCTCTAAGCAAGAATCACTAAATGAGTTTACAGTTGTATTTATTTGTTTAACTATTTACCGTTACAAAAATAGGTACTATTACAATATGGAAACTTCAAAATGACTATATATGATACAATTTATTTTCAACTTATTACATCTATGGTGAATTTTTCAAATCTAGATCAGAGGGATGATATTTACCGCGATAGACAGTTTTACAGTATTATCATTATGAACGTGTAAAAGGTATATGAATTTAAGGTTTTTACAATTAAAATTGCAAACATCACACAACTTTACCAATATTTAAAGAAAATTTGTAATAGTAACTTTTTAACGTAGAGGTTCGGTTTGAAGTACTCTTATAAATTAAGTTTGAAAGTGTAGACAAAACATAAGCACTAAAACAAACAATTTTAAGCCGTAAAGTATGAATAAATTGGTATTCTAGTTTCCAGAAAATAATATTTCAAAATAAAAAAATCTTAACGAATTAATAATTTTTTCATGGTTAAACAAAAAGTGATAACATAATATTATGCAAATTCCTTGAACTTTTAATTAGACTGAATCCTATACTATAATACGAGGAATGTCTGAAGGGATGTGTGTTCCACGATCTCGAAATCTAGCTGTTAGATTTTGCTTAAAGTTTGCATTAAAGAGTGTTTTGGCCCAAAAATAAGTTTAGAAACAGCCTCAACCCCAGAAAAAATCGAATTTGTTCTAAAATAAGGTTTTAAAATTGTAATTTTTAACATTAATCTTATGGGTTGCTATTTTGGTAACGAAATAACAACGAAATGTAAACAAAAAGAAAGAAACATTAATGATAAGCAGACTTTTTGAAACAGCTGTTAACTGTGAAGAGGTATAGTTGGTTGTTGGTGGAAATTTAATTGCTTTTTTACCTTGACACTATAACAAAAGTGAATAAAAACCAACGAGCAAGGCTCGGTTAACATGGTACTTAGTTAATAAACATTGATGTTGATTATTTTAAATTATCTATTTAATCCAAAACATACCCTTTTACCACCTCTAAATAAACGAATTTCTTTATGACTGTTGTATCAACAGACGAGGTTTGGGTTGTGTGGAGTCGCCCAAGTGGAGACAACCCCAGTAGTCCATATCCAGTGGCGGGCAGCGGCCGGCGGTGTCCATCCCTTACTCTGTGTGCGGCAGTGACAGCGGTGTTGTACTCTGTGTCTGCGGCCGTGACGGGTTTACAGCCCCTATTCACAGCTGACTCATCATGTCAGCCTCTCGCTGTCTACCCGATGTGCGTGGCTAATGCTATTGTTTCAGTGTTGAAAGCCACCCGCTGTCCGGAAACAAAACTGAATGTTCGGCCAAAAGTAGCGTTCGCGGAAACTGTCGACCCCAATTTGAAGGGGTAGCGGAACCATTTAGGAAGTTTAGTTAAGAAATGCGAACTCGGAAAGACATAACGGTTTACCAGCCTGGGAAATCCTTTTGATTTAAACAGCAAAACATTTCTACTTTCGTTAATGACTTTCATTGATAATCTTGCAGGATCAAAATTAAGGGGTAGTAAAATGATAAATTAGGGCGAGAACAAAAAAATTAAATTTAAAATTAAAATCCGAAGGATGGAATAAATTTAGCAAAAAATAAAAATATGTCATAGATTTTTTAAAATTTATAATTATTATTAGCAAATAAAAACATGATGAGTGCAATTCGTTGGTTGCTCTTTAAAAGTAACCTTTGTTTTCATCAAGAACGTCAGGACAAAAAGTTAAATTTAATTTGAATCCAAATAGTTTTTGCTGCTGACCCAGCTACAAAAAGCTATTGATTTAAAACCAATCCATTAGACCAGTTACCATCTAAAAATTCATTTGATTTAATTGAGGTAATGTATGTTTGTTTGAAATAGTAGCATGTATTTCTGTTCACGTCTCCCTTTTATTCGTTCCCTTAGTATTCGTTAGTATTTTTTTGTTCTTTAACATGTAATGCTTAAACTATAAATAGTTTCCAAAGCTAATAAATATACAAGTCGAACATATTTCCAAATAAAGCATATTTCCAAATTAAAATTAAGTTTAATGTGTCTCCTTTGATGAAAATCTGTAAGGAAGAGCACGTGGTAATAAGTTGCTTTGATCGCTCAAGAGCGTAGTCGGCGTTTTCACTTCTCGCCTGGCAAGATATGTTCTCAGCCACCGCACGCTAAGGTGCTGAATACCTCAACTTTCATCATCTTAATTACTCATTTCAAGATGTAAACTTGCAATGGGCTTACATGTTATAAAATAAGCTAAACCAGACTAAATCAGAGTTCACTCTTGTATAAGGATAAGGCTGTAATAGTTATTAAATTGTATACAATAAACTTTTAAAACATTTAATTAAGGCTATTTTGATTATGTCTAACCTCGCTATACTGTATTAACAATTAACTTTAAAAATTAATTACTTACACTCTTCTAATGTTATAACAGCTGATATGTATAACCTTTATGTTTTTTATAATCAAACATTTTTGTGTGTATTATTACACAGGGTGCCCATTAAGTAAAGTGTCAAACTATGGGAAAAGGTTATATGGGCTAAAATAAAAAAAGATAAATTGTTTTTAAAAAAGCTTAGTTTACCATCAGATATCCACCATTCTGTATTTTTTACAAAATAATTGTTATCTTCCAATTTTTTTTAACCAATCTTAATAAAATTTGGTATGTTGAAATAAAAGAGAGCTACTGTCGAAAAAAATTCAACTTGGTCTAATTTATAACGGCGGTCATTTAAAACTTTTAATCTAAAATGGCATGAAAATGGAAAAAATTTAAAAATATTACTTTTGTAAAATGACAGCCATTTTGAAATTTTTAAATGGAACAAGTTAATTTATTTCTACAGTAGGTCTCTTTTATTTAAACATACTTACCGAGTTTTATAAATATCGGTTAAAAAGGTTTGAAGATAACAATATTTTGTAACAAAAACACAAAATGGTGGATATAAGTAAATGAAGCGTTATTGAAAAAATGTTATTCTCTATTTCCTTTTTAATTTGTCCGATATAAACTTTTCCCAGAATTTGGCATCTTACTTATGGGACACTCTGTAGAGCGTTTGGAACTTATTCCAGCATATTTTTTACAGTAAGAAGTTTCTTATGCAGTTTTGACTCGTTGCAATGTCTACCAATCGTTGTCAGTATCTCAGTTTCTAGTTGAAATAAATGAAATTGTAAAATAGCTCTCATTTATCTGAAGTTAAAACCATTGTTTAGTGGATAAAAAAGATAATTATTCATAATAAGTGTGTTGTTATTTGACGGTACATTGCTTAATTAGGTTGCTGATGCATATTTTGAATTTATATACAGTATGTTTTTAGGATTTTTTATACCATTTACTAGTGTGGTCTGTCGACAAAGCAACAAGACAAAACAAAAAATCCTTTCAATACGAACGGCCAAGAAAAGTGCGTTGTGCAAATTATACATATTTGCCAATCAGATGCACAGCTAATCCCCTTATACTATTACGGATGTTTACACAGCCAGTAAATACTATATGGCATAAAAAAATAGTATTCAGAGACATCTCTGAAACTTGATTGACAATAGAAATATTTTTCGTACTAACCTTTTTGGACCAACCGTTCCTACTGGCATGTTTTTACCGAATAAGACAAAGCTCTTCAAAATAATGAATAGAATAAATATACTGTTGCTATACGACGTTTCATGTATAAGAACTAAAATAGCGCGGTTATACACACGAATAGATTGCTGCACATATATTTCCTGCATGGAAAATATGGTGTTATTAGTAAGTCCATGAGTAAATAACCCCATAAAGTTTACGGCAGAGGTGCGGCTACCTTAAATTTACGGCTCTGCAACGTTGCATGTTTATATGGCTATAATTGTCCCACGTCCATTTTGATTCAGGCAATAGATCAGAGAGCTGCGCACATAAAACTGTGTGTGATAAAATGCTAATTGTATCGACTTGGGCATACATTTAACGAACCGCGACCCGTTATTCCGTCTCTTGTACGAGGATGCCCTTCGTGAAAAAAACATCCTTATCGCTATTTCATACAAAACTTAGTCCTATAATCAAAAGTTTAAAGTAACAAGTATTGTAACAGAAAACATCTTTCATTTTCATCATTATTTATTTGTTATTTTGTTGGTTGATGTGTAACTTCTAAAATAATAGTAAATTTTTCATTATATAATATCTCACTCTAACCGGCTCACCTGGCTAAGTACTACAAGATCTAAAAATAATTTATGAAAATAAATTAAAACTTTTATTCTAATGACAGCTGTATACGATTGGAAAAAAAGACAAACAAATACTATATATATATATATTTGTTGTTAAATTTCATTTCTTTTTCTCATATTTGTTATAATAATATAGTTTGTCAAAAATATTTTGTAAATTGTTATGTGTGCAATAAATTTATGTCTATATCTCTTATAAATTTATATCATGGTAAGTACTTATCATATTTTAGTTTAGGTGTATGATTTTCCTACTGTCTCCCATTTTCATTCCAAATAAATAATATTTGTATTTGTATTTGAACTTAGGGGATTTAGGAGTCTTGTTATGATTAGTGATTAATTCTCATCTTAAAGATTTATTTTTAGTGCCATATACATTATGTTCTTTTAACATTATAATTAATCATTAAATTGAATTTGTATTTCATTTAGACTTTCAAAATAAACCATTCTGAATATACGTATATTATTAAGTTTTAAAGAAGAAATAGAATTTCATATTTATACATAGTTTTTTAAAATAAATTCATATTCTGAATAAAGATTGAATAGGCATATAAGATTTTTATTTTGAATGGCTGTTAGGACTTTTTACGTATGGAAGCCAAACTGTTAATATATATTATTTGTTGTGTATAAAATCCAATCTACCAATGGATAAACTGCATTTCAGGAGTTTGGATGAGATAACATTAACTCAAGTTAACCTAAAGCTAAACTCATGAGGAGAAAACTGATTTTATAATCTGTCCAAGTCAGTGCTTGGGGCAGAAGTGCTTCAAACTCAGAGCCCATCGCCTGTCAAGTAATACGTGAGCAGAACTTCTTATTGACTTTTCAGTTGATTGTAGGGGGAAATAAGGAATTTTTTCTATATTTATCGGATACGACATATTTAGAATTATAGATTAGTATTTTATCTATTTTATTTTTCATTAAAAAATATCACTGAATAGGTTTAAAATAGTGCCAAGTTATTTGTTACCCTTTTATTACTATGCATTAGGATAGGGTTGGAAAAAATGACTAAAGCGATGGTCTGAATTAAATAGTAATGTTTTGATGTATTTTTAATCCCTGAATTTTATTATTTGAAGAGCTTTTATTGCATCTGCTTGACAAGTCTTTAAATGTTAGTTGATTGGACCTCATTACCAAGAAGGATTCTCCCAGCGCGGAATCAAAATGCGTCTGACTAAATAAATAAGTCTAGTTTAGAAGTCGTAAATGGTATTATAATTTGTATACGAGCAAAATCATTTTTTAAAACACATTAAACCTAATTAAGTAACATAAAGTGTTCAAAACTTCTTCAGACATGAGAAGTATTCTAACCATGCTCTTTTTTTACAAATTGTTCAAGTCTTGAGCGAAAAGATAACACTAATGGAAAAATATGAGCAACATTTTTAATAATAATATTAAATTGTCACTGAGAATGTATAAGTGACAGCGGAGATTTATATTATAATGAAGAAAGCTACTCTCGTGTGGTATAGCAACGACCAATAAGAATAGTATATATGTGTGTAATGTTATTATGAACATACTTTAACCATTGACTATATACACTTTAACGTCCATGGTATTTATATGTCTTTGTTTATGGCAGCACAACCTTTTTAGTTTTAAATATCATTTTTGGTATCAGTGATTAAATTTTTAAATTATTCGTTGTCAATTCATACTTAATCATTAACAGAGTAATATTTGTGCTATTTTATAAATAATAATAAAATAGGAGTAATATTTCTGTTCCCCAAGCCAACTCCCGTATAAAAATATATTTTCTTCCCTACGGGGTTTCACCCCAAATATCCCCCCCCCCAGTCCGTAACTTTTATTGGCTTTTCAACTCATACGAGGGCTTAACTTATATTTGTTCCCCATATTGTTGAGTGAAAGAGCTTGAAAACCAAACAAAATACTTACAAAAAATTAAAAATTTATAGCAGACACTGTCTTTTATAAAAATTTTCTAACCAAATTATTTCAAGTTGGTGCTCTGTATACAAACCAAGAAAAATTAAGTAAAGCAGATAATTAACAAAAATTATTTGTTTGAATGTTAAATACTTGGCAATAGGGTCAACTTTTAAAGGGCTTTTTGGAAAATATTAAACATTAAAGCCTACACCAGTCAAGGGTATTATTATAATTCAACCCTATCTTTGTTAAAATTTTATAATTTAGAAATTTGACATAACACCTATTTTTAACATTTTGATAATTTCTTTACAGTCGTAGCTGCACCATTTGTGAAATAAACTCTGTAATATTATCGAGGAAATATAAACGCTTTGTTTTACTCTGAAGTATATCCATTTGTATGTGCTCAAACAAACTAATAGACTTTTTACGGCATATTTCGTAAAATAAAATAAAATTTAATAAATAAAAATAAAAATGAAATATGAAATAAATAATATAAAACTTGAGAGCGGCTATTTATCTTTATGGCAAAAATTTGTAAATAAAATAAAAACGAAGTGAAATCTGAGAGTAGCTGCTTTCAACAGTCAGAATGGCGTTGGCCGCCTCTAGATTTCATCTGAGAAGTGCACCACTAACATTCGTGTGCACTCTGTACCGAGCAACTGTGCACTCCTGCTACAAGCCACCATTGATTGAACTCTACAGGACCTCGTTGCATTTTTATCTTAATTTAACCATCAAAATCAAACTATTATAACCCGGGTTGGACCTGAAGTAGGTTATATATTTGTATAAATTTAATACAGTATCATACGTAAAGGTAAAAACTACATATTTTATTTTTCCATAATTTGAACTGGGGTATTCTAATCATTAAGTGGATTCAATTAAACTCCTACTAAAAGTTTATTAGCTCTTAAAATAATATTTTATTCTATAATTATTATCAAAACAAAATTTACAAAGATGTAAAACAGAAATAAATAGGGGTCTATTGCCATCATCTGATTTACTAGATTCTGAAAGTAAAATAAACAGTAAAAATACTTATACAACACTATAAGTAAAATACTTATAATTATATAAACAGTAAATAAATGAAAGTAAAATACTTATCATTGGCATGTATAGAATTGTCCCATTCCTAGTTAACTTGAACTTTAATATAGTTAATTTAACTAATTGTTAGTTATAGAAATGAAATGAATTCTAACATTTGTAGAGAACACCTTAGGTTTTATTTTCAAATACTAATTTAGGTAAAATTAGTTAATATGAAGGTAATAATAAATCAATCAATCACCCTAATATATACTATATAAATCTTGTGTCCCAAAAGGAACATCCTGTTTTTTTAACGGGTGGAGATCATTAGATTAACTTCTGGGAGAGTTTCAATGATAAAAGGACGAGTCTTTTGGAATTTCAAAAAATTCAACCCCCCACCCCCAAAATGGGGTTTTGGGGGACAACTACAAATTTTTAAATACGAACCCATAATTTTTATGTTATTTTTGGATTGTCTAAAAAAAATTTCAAAGAGTAAAAGAGTCTCAAAACATGTGTGCAATCCATAAACAACATAAAAATTGGGGGTTCGTATTTACAATTTTTAAGTTGCCTCCCAAAACCCCATATTGGGAGTGGGGGTTGAAATTATTGAAATTCTAAAAGACTCGTCCTTCTTTGGTCATTGAAAATTTCCCAGAAGTTAATCCAATTATTTGCACAATAGGGGGAGGGGGTGGGACTTTTGAGACACACGGTGTATAATTATGTAAGAGACATTTTGTAACCAAATTGTGAGTCTTTCACAAATTGTAGGAAGATGAGAGGGGTCTCAAATTAAAGGTCGCGGTCCCAAAGATGAGGGAAAAATATAGGCATGTCCATTAAGTTACCAGGAAACGAGGAGTAACGTAAAAAGTGGTCGATAAGAATGGCATGGGGATTGGAAAAACGTCTGCTTTGTGTACATGTATTTTAGTTAGATTTTTGAAAGAGAACGATTGCAATGAGGGAAGATCTATTAATCCTAGATCTATAATCCATCACCTAGAGTGATATACAGTATAATTAATGTTTTGTTGCTTTGAATAACAAAAATGCACTAGGAGTGTTCTTAATTTTACAAATTATTACAAATCGCCAGTTTAGGTTTATTTTGTAGAGAACATTAAAACAGTGAAGAATTAATTGGTATGAATGCTTGCATACAAAGTTGAATTGAGCGTAGGCCTTCACACAGTACAAATTACAAACGCGTTTGGACAGTGAATATGGACGAAATATACGATGATTTGTGGTTGAGAAACGCTTACTTTGTATCAATTAGGGCCTATGGCATTTACTTTGGTTTGATTTTAAAACAAGAGTCAAATCATCACATTAAGTGAAGATTATGAATTGATTAAAACTTAGAGTGTGATTTTCCATTGGTGTGGCAGACAAAGAAAACAGTGTTGATTTTCTGAAAGCGGATTTTATCCAAAAAAGTTTTTGGCGTTCCATCACAGATTCAAAAATGATACGATAGAGTTCAAATTAAAGACGATTGTCCCAAGAACTAGAAAAATAGCAGCACCCATATAAAAACGTACAAACTGAATGATTTTACATAGTAATGAACTGAAAGATTTTACATAGTAAATATGGTGTTTTAAAAATGTCTGCTTTGTTTACACGAAAACGTGTGTTTTGATTTGGAGTGGCGAATGTATACAATGAGTAAAGACGATTTTTTTAGATGCTGGGGGGACACTAAACGATAAGAAATTTTGTCGGGCTCGCTAATATTTATTACATTTTTGACAACAAATTAAACCTAATGGTTTTATAATATATGTTGTACGATGAACATATTTAATGCGTATTAAACAACATTGAGCTTCAGGTCATATTTTTGTTTCATTGCCACTGTTCTACGTTGATCATCGTTTTGAGCTATATCGTTATGGCTCAAGAACTATGATTTCTTATACTTTTTACAGATCAATATAGATTTAAACAATTGATGAAATGAAGCACTCATAACTTGAGTCTTTATAATGCTGGATTGTATAATAAGCAATAGAACGATATCGTAAAATATTAGCAATACAAATTAAATCTTTTACAAAAATTCCTTGTATAACACCGATAATCCGATATGGTCTATAAATGCTATTTTAATCTTACTATTAGTGGCTATAAGCCACTAATAGGCCTATTACTCTGTTTAAAATGAGTTGAAAAGTTTACTGAACAATATTGAGGATAACTCCTGAAAATAAACATGATATTTAATTCATCTGTTTGTCAACATCTTTTTGTAACTTTAAATGTATACCAAATGCCGTTCACACTTTTATTAAAGTGTAATTTTAGTTATGGTAATTTTTATTATTGGATAATCACCTTATTTTTAGTTGTTTGAAAACGTTATAAGGGAATATTTTTTATCTAAGAAGAGTGTAGCTTATAGCTTTATAGCTTACAGCCAGAATGCTTTTCTTGAAAGCACCATGTCCAAGAAAAAGGTGAATTGCAGCAATATCGTAAATGTCACTTTAGTTTCAAGACTGTCAGCCGAAATTGGGTGTGGTGAAATGTGTCGAACTTGTCATATGCATTCCTAAATTTAGGTGAACATAGTTGGATATGAAATAAAATATGTTGAGAATGAGGCACCATAACGTTTATAGGAGAATTTATAGCTTCTGATATGAAATTTGGGGACGAATATTTTTGAAATATTTTGAGAAGTTATTTGACAATGAAGCAAATATTTTAAGAGTCATCTTCGCCTTTGGGCCAGTAGCCCATTGTTGCGCAGTCGGCAATGTTAACCATACGGCTTTTAATGCAAAACATGGTATTTTATTCCCCTGTTTCGGACGCCGTTTTTCAACCGATTTTCCTTAAGCTTGGTAAGTGTTTAGTTGAATAAGTTATATTAGGCCCCTCATAACTCGAAATTTTGAAAAAATCGCAAATATTATTCTCTGTGACGTCGCAAAGTAACTATATTATTTTCCTTAATAATATTTGTTAAATTTTCTAAATTTCGAGGTATAAGGGGCCTAGTATAACTATTCAACTAAACACTTACCAAGCTTAAAGAAAATCGGTTGAAAAACGGCTTCTAAAACCGGGGAATAAAATACCATGTTTTGCATTAAATGCCCTATGGTTAACGTTGCCGACTGCGCAACAATGGGCTACTGGCCCAAAGGTGAAGATGACTTAACGTTAATTTGACTAGTTATTTACAACAAAATTATCATAATACTTTTGTATACTGAGTCAAGGCTTTGCGTTCAATTTTTACGAGATTTTTTCAATTCTGAAAAACTTGAGTAAGCGTGTAATTTCGGTCTGAAAGGGAAGGATTTGGGTCTATTACAGTGAACATTTCCCTGACAGGGAGGATATGTCTCGACGCGCCCTGCGTTGCAACCCCTCGTGCAAGAGAATCTTATATGTAGGCTTTTCCTGATAGGTTAGTGGTTATACATTCTTCCCTCTACAATTTTGGAATATATTTGATGCTAAGTATGCTAAAAATTATTGATTATTCAATAATAAAAATTACCATAACTAAAATTACACTTTAATAAAAGGGTGAACGGCATTTGGTACATTTAAAGTTACTTAGGAAGTGATACTAAGTAAACAGATAATTCATAAAGCTTGTAAGAGAGATAGATAAATTCCAAAACGGTTAATAATAATTAAAGTTACTGAATTTTAAAGCAGTTGTTAAAAATTTTTACCTTCTCTTCCATCCAACTATAGTTTCAGTTTAAACATATATTATTGTGTTTCATGATAAATTTGATTCCATATTCAACTATGTACATGTACACCTACATTTTGGAATCCATACGACAAGTTTGATACATTTCAATACACCCAATTTCGGCTGTCAGTCTCCAAACTAAAGTGACATTTACTATATTGCTGCCATATTCACCGTTTTCTTGGACCTGATGCTCTCAAGATTTGGGGACTTGCTCTCAAAACCAATTTCTATTATATATATATATTAGGATTCAAGACCTAATTTTCTAAAAAGCATTCTGGAGGAGCTTTAATATGATATAAGGCAACATTGTTGGCATTTTTTGACAGAAAATTATTAGGCCTATATAGCATTTCAATACGTTTGTATGGATCAATGTTTGTCTCTATATATTCAGTTTTGTAATCTAGAGAGTCAATGTATGATTTTTTTCTATTCAAAGAACCATGATAGTATAATTTCGAGTACTATACGAAACTTTACATAAAAAATACCACTCCTTAAAAAATACAAAGTAACAAATGAAAAATTAATTAATGTGCATTCAATTTTAGTATAAATAGTAATTTTAATTAAAGAATACTATATACGAGAAGTTCCAACGAATTTAGTGGAGCAGCAACTAATAGGATGCGATGTTGTAATTGTACTGTCCGCGTTGAAATACAGAGTAAATTAAACAACAATATTTACACTGTTTTTATTTGGTGTGAGTATATTTATTTATTATGATTTGTGTGGTAAAAATTCCATGTCAAAATCAAAGAAATTTAATCAAAATGTTAAATATTTTAGAGACTTAAAATTTTAGTACATTAAAAGTGTAGGCTATATAGAATCCTGAAGCCATAAACTCGTGTTTTGACGAAAATATTAGAAATATAAACAAAGTGATTTTCATAAAATCTTTAGAGTTAACTTGCATTTTAAATGACTTCTCTGCTTTTTTACATGGCTTCTCTGCTTATTAAAAATACACAAAAAATTTTATATTTTATATTGAACCATTAAAAGTAAAGACATTGTTTGCTGGCCCTGTCGAGTACAACAGACTATACGAAGGTGAGTCCGGTCAGTCACGTATAAATAATTGACAAGATGACAAGTAGATGGTCGGTCCAGTGACGGCAGACAACGGTGCAGCCCAGCTCCGTATGATGGACACAATCTTGCATTCTTTAATAAAATAAACTCCTGTAGAAATAATTTTAATTATTTAGCATTTTATTTCTTGCAAACAGTTTGTACAGTGAAATGTTTGTTCTATTATATAAAGTTTTTGTTCAAGATCAATTTTAACGCCAAAGTATGTTTATTTGATTTGAGTGATCAGTGGTGTTATGTAGGCCTTTTTCTCTCTATTTAATATGAATAAAATTGTGTATATATTCTTTTTTTTAGAAAGAAATATTAAAGTATTTTATAGTCTAAAACCCCATATAATATCGATAGAATAAATCTATTTAGTAACCTTAATACGATTTTAATATATGTTCGTAGATTCATGTCGTCTACTTGTAATTTATACTTTGATGATCTTATATGACAAATTCTTAGAAAAAATATATAAAACCGTATATAACCACGCAATCGTCGTATACAATAAAACTCATTATTATAACAACTGAATAACGAGCTAAATTACTATTTTGGTTAATTTTTAGCATTCATTAGAACGGGTATATAGCACATTCATTGATGTAAATTGATCCTTTATATTCTTGGAAAATGAAATAATTTTAGTATATTATTAAGGAAGGAGAAAAATAGTTTGGAAACCAGAAAATTATCTAAAAATGTTTGGTAAATATAAGTTGGCGTAACTAGAATTAGTCTACTTAGTTTTTTATTTAAACATTATTAGTTCCACATAAAATACAAAATAATATTTTTTTAAAATCAGCAAATGAGCATGGGGTGAGTTCTTAACATTATTTTTAATAAATTAAAGTGGTCCTACATTTTAGTATTTTAACATCTATCTAAATATCTGCATTTTTTATTTTTTATTTTTTTAATACATTTATGATATTAAGGCTTGTAGTTGTAATCGATCTTTTTTGGCATTTCTCAAAGACTGCATAAAAAATCGGCTACGTTAAATTATACCAATAAAAATAAATACAATCGAGATCAAAGCTCACTGGATCAAGCAATTCATCCGATTCGCTGATTCCAGTTAATGAGGCAACATTTTTGCAAGGAGGCGCGAGGAGTGATAGCTGACTGGGGCGGTGAATCACCTTCATGACCCCTTACATTACACTTATAGTCCCTGATTCGTCAACTCACGTGCTAGCGTGAGCTCCGTTTTATTTATATCAACTAACTTTCTTCTAAGAGATGAGTATTTGAATATTTCAAGGATAAACGAATATTTTAGAAATATTGTAAATTGATTGGAAATCATCTGTAATAGAAGTAATCTATTTATTTAAAATAGTAAGGTAAAAAACGCCTTTGGACCGTTCGTCTCAGACTTCTTTTGAGCCGATTTACATAGGGGTTGTACCAAGACAAACGTTTCGGTAATATATTAAGAGGTTTTATTTGTACTATATTTCTAAAATATTTACGTTGAATTTGTGATAAACTATTGTTTTGGAGATTTAAAATGGGTAAAAGTCAACTTTTTCAATCCTTTATACAGTTTGTCTGACACTTTCACATGACCGATTTACATGCATTTTGTATCAAATGGAAGCTAAACTTTTCTATATTAGCATGTTTTATTTACCTTAGCGTTATCTTACTTTGTAGAACTACAAAAATCGACATTTTCAAACTTTTAAAATGATTTTATTTTACAAGCTTTCAATCAGCTGTTTGTTTCCACACGAGGTAGGCTATATTTTGTCTAAAAACAATAAAAGAACAAATTCTCAGCTTCTTTATATATATATATATATATATATATATATATATATATATATATATATATATATATTTTAAATTATGGTCATTACCTAGTATCGTATACAATTATAATGGATCATACTTTGAATAGACAGAAAAATAATACAGGTTGATAATTGGTAGTTAAAAATTGATTGGTAATAAGTTTCGATTGTAAAATTGTTTATTACTAGGCATATACCTAAAGATACTTAATTATGTAAAGTTTGAAGGCTACAGTAATAAAAAGATTTCAAAAATTTACTATCATATGAAAAGAAAAACTTTCTACGAATTGAGCTGTATCCATCGAGTATCGACAAGCAACGACTCGTATTATTTATTAGGCCTAATCAATATTATGCGATTGAAAGGTAAAGTAGTACCGAACAGAAAAAAGATTATTTTTTCAACATTTGTTTTATTTGAACTAATAATCATAGGTTCAATACCCATTGCAATAAAAATCTTTATTCCAGATTTTTTATGTAATCCTCTTTATATGTAATAGATCTAATATTAAATATTGAATTCCTATTTATAAATTTGTATAGTCTCTTTCAATATTAGTCAAATATTGATCAGCCTATACGGTTTGATAAAACCTGCTTAAATTCCTAGTACACCTCTTAAGCTATATTACGTTTGAGTATTTCTGCTGTTTTGAATAAACAACAATCCTATTTTCATCGATAACGGTTTAAATAAAGAAAAGTTGGTTTTACTCTCTCCCACCCACATACAACTAACTACCCTTGCAAGGAAATAAATTTAGCTAATGTATCCTCGCAGAGCTTATGTTTTGTTTTTTCTGAATAAAGTAAAGTAAATATTTAATTTGTTCTAATTTAACTTGGAAATTTTAACAACAATATGTTTTTAGCTACTGACACAGCCTTTCCGTTCTTAACTAGGATTTAACCAAACAAATCAACGATGAATAGAAACATGATATATGTATTAGCTAAAACATAAAAGAGCCGTTACATTAAAATAGAGATTACTGAATATGAACAAGGGGAGAAACAACATTAGGGCATCACAGTGGCGGCCAGTTATGACAATGTGGGCGTCTAAAACAAGAGCGCCGCAGGGGAGCGCATCTGCGCCGTGACGGACCACGTTACGCGTCACACAAGGGTGACCGTGACGCCGCGCCGTGCATCATCACGCGTTAACGTCACGTGACACGAGTGGCTAACACGTGGGCAGCGCTGCATGATCGATACGCGGCAGTAACGCCAACGCGACGCTCAGTGTTGCGACGGTCTTGTGATTAGAGTAAAAATTTTGTGACAAGGCATTCAATTGATCTGTACCGTAAAAAAGTCCGAATATGAGACAGAAATAACATTTTGATTGCAGTTTATAAGTAGGAAAATCATCAAAACAAAAATGTTCAAGAATTGGAAACTAAATGGAAAAAAGCTCTACTGTTTTTCAATTTATAAAAGAAGAGTACAATAGAAAATTCCCGCTATCATAAATTTGTTTTGTTTTTTGTGATTGAGTAAAACTCGAGTTTATATTTATCAAAGGGTTTATTAAAATACGATGTTTTCATAAAAGCAGCACAGTCTTTAATTTAAAGTAAAGTGCACCCATTGTATTTTTACAATCCAGTCTCGTTTACTGACCCTTCAATTTATCATTCGAGTAAGGAAAACATCATGTGCTACATATTTTATTAAAATAAATAAATCTTTAATTTAAAATTCACCTTAATTGATCCAATATCTATATTTATTGAAAAACATTACATTTTCGCTTTTAAACATTGTGTTTCTAAAAATGTATTATTAAAAATATTTTAACATTACTGCAAGTGTATGACAAAATAAATTCATCTGTTTGTTCTATTATTATGAAACCAGAAAACAATACTCCTCTTCTGTCTGAAATGAGAGCAACAAAAGCACGAAATGAAAGATGAGTTTGGATGAGCTTGTTAATGAATGTTCATTGTATTACGTTAATCCAATAACAGATTTCATAAAGCGATACAAAAACGTAAACCGTTTCTAAGCTCATAATTTGGTCTTAGTTATTTCCTTTCATTAGTCAGCAAATACGATTATCTTCTTTATTCTTTCATTCCATTGCTTCGCATCTCCTCCCAAGTAATTTTAGAGAAATCTAAAGTGTTTGATTTTCCCTTAAAAGGTATCAAGCTTTCATCTATAGCTTACATTTAGCCATTAATTGAAAATAAATAAAATACAAAATATAATGTAATGAGTTAAAAATCTTGAATTTGATTTTCTAGACATAAAAAAATACTGTATGTAGTTAATGTTTGAAACTATTTATCAATTTTAAAGAACCAATTTCGCATATTAAAAAATTAAATAGGCCTAAGTTTATACAAGTATAAACTAACAAAAGGAATCATAGGTGAATAAAAAAAATTAAATTATTAATTTTCAGAAGCCTTTTAGAAAATATTTAATACAGAGTTAATATAAAATGTCTGAGCTTTTCTTCTTCATTAATTATGTTTATAAAATATTGAAGGTAATGGCCCTTCGTCCACCTCTTTTACAAGTAGCACAAATAGCATGCATACTGAAAAAATTTAATCGGTCGTAATATCTTTACTAAAGATTAACAGTTTTACATTCATTTTTAAAGGCTATTTTAAACGCAGATATTTTCAATAAGTTCGATACAAATTATTCAGTGGGGATTATCTATCAATACTTATTTAATATGCTAAAGGGGTTTTTTGTGTTGAGAACTCCTCCTACAATTTTCAACCGATTTTCAAGTTTTTGGTGTCATTGGATAGGGCTTGGTCTGTAGTTGTTTCCGCCAAAAACTGATGAGAATCGACTGAAAATAAAGGCGCTATCCACCATTGAAATCTCAAAATTTCCCATAAAAATAACATTGCGATTGAAAACAGCATTTTAAACATCTGTTAATAATCAGCTGTAAATACGTGTAGTTATTGGTGATTACACAACGAGGTTAAATATATATAGAGTGCTCACCAGGTAGGGAAAAGTGTCCCTTTTTGACTGGCGCCATGTTACCCATGATTCCCGCCGTTTCCTTGGTAACCATAGTCCTTTGTTTACATTTTCCCAACAGTAATTTACCATTTTACCCACAACTATCCGACGTTCCTATGGTAACCAACATCAATAGCCTGCTCACAGACCATCAAATCAAACTAATTTAAAAACAAACAACAAATAAACACATGTTTTAAAACTATCATCAGTAATTTTTGAAGCTTGTAGTGACCAATTAGAATAGCTAAAATTAGTAACCAAGGAAACGAGAGTAAATTGTGGGATGGTTGCCAAGGAAACGGCGGGAATTATGGGTAAAATGGCGCAAATCAAAAAGGGACACAAAATTAACATGTGATGAGCACTCTATATCTATTTAACCTCGTTGTGATTACATATATTCACATTATTGTATTGGTCGAATGTCATTGATTTGGCTAAAGTAAAATTGTGTACAGTATTAAATAAATTGCTCGATTTCGAGCAACACGTATAGGTACTAGTTTATTCAAAATTCAAACCAATTTTTATTTTTCACAAACATTATTTTTAGCCATTGTTAAATTTTTGGGTAATAATTCCTTTTATTTTTTTTTAATTTTAATAGCTGTTTTAATTTAATTTCAGTCTTCTTGGATCGTAGGAATAGTTATTATGTAGTTTTATTAAACGTTTTACTTCTCTTACTTCGCAGAATCGGAACCGGCAACACACGCTTATTCCTAGTATAAGGATCAAATGTCATATAATATTAATAATTCGACTTGTAAGTAAGCAGAAAGCAGAAACATGCAACTGGGTTATAAAAGAGTACCGTAACGTACTTAGAACTTGATTAAAAGGTCACGTTGGTTTTCGAACAAAATAACTCCTAAAAATATCAAAAGATTCTTTAAATGTGGTTGTAAAAATATAAGATTTTTTATGACATTAAAGGTTTTTTTACCAAGAAAATAGAATTTTTGTTAACTAAAAAACATAAATTTTCATCCCGTGTAAGTTGTAACAATGATTCATTTTCTTACCAGGTAGGCCTGTGTAGTCTCAACAAATTATTGTTAAATGTGTTTGATAATGACAGTCGTAAACTCAAATATAAACACATTAACAAATTATAATTTAAGGTAAGTTGAAGTGGAAGATAACAAACGAATGACATTAAAAGTGAAAATACAACAACTTTTCCTTTGTTACATTTTATTCAACTGATATTGTTTTACACGTGAAGAACAAATTAGCAGTTGCATCGTATTAATGTGGAAAATAAATTAAGTGGGAGGGGTAGAGTGAGGGATAGGTGGAAGGGAGTGGCGGGGGTATAGAGTCACGAAATAATCCGATTAGCAACTGGAAACTCAGATGCAATTCCAGCTCTGCACGCAATAAACAATGGAATAAGTAAATACAGAGTTATTAGATGAAAACAGCTGACCTTACAAAGTAAAAAAAGACTGGTTAGTAGAGGCAAACCGCCGGACCTGGGCCAGTTCAGTGGCCTCTGATGAATGCGTGACGTCAAGATGACGTCATTTATGACGTCACCAACGATGACGTCACCAGAACTTCACGCATTCCTCAGAGGTCATTGCACTGGAGCAGCTCTGGCGGTTTGCCACTACTCAGGTCCCTTACTAGTTTACCTGAACACTTCTGTGCAGACCCTCCATGTCACGAAGGATACAATTCAAACCGCAAAAAATCCTAAATTTCCTTAGATTAAAAAAATTTCATTTACTACCCACTTTTTCATCTGATTTGTGTTTGAATATTACATTGTGATCTTTTAACTGTAAAAGAGAAATATGTGGATTTAAAATAAAAATAATCACATTTGTAAAGTGAAATTTTGATAACATAAAAAGAGTAGAATGTCAGTAAAACCAATACACAACAATAAGTATAATTAGATAATGAAATGTGATTTTTATTCCCATTTAAATTGTAATTGTTTGAAAAGAGAAACACCGTTGATTCCCTAAAGAAATTTAAGCTTTTCAACAGTTGATTTTTTGTAATTTAACTTTTACAAAACGTCAGCAAACAATAAATCTATTGAGAGAATGTTTATTAAAACCAACAACCAACAAAGGGTTATTGCTTAAAGAGAATTAATGATATGTTGGCAGTTCATTGAAACGCTCCAGTTCATTTACACTAATTACAAAAGCGATGGACGATTAAAAGATATTATCTTACATAAATGTCCCGTTATAAGTTATATTATCAATATTTATTAATTAGCTGAAAGTGATTATTCATTGTAACAAATTGACATTATTTTAAATCATGAATATAAAACATTGTAGCATTTATATACTTTAAAAAAGTTGTTTATGTTCGTCGTGTACACATTATTTCCACAATGATAATAGTATAAAATTATATTTAATAGTATAATGTTAAACTTTAATAACTTCTTTTTATCGTCGTTTTAATAAAAGTAAAATAATGAACACACCTAATGCTTAATATAAATGATTATTAGGCTCATAAAATTATAGAAAATCATATTAAGTTTAATCTTTATATTTATTACTAAAATATTATGGATGAGCTGCAACTTTTTTGAATTTAACTTATTTGCATTAGTAAATACTTTAGAAGGCCGTGGTAGAGCAAGCCCAAGACTTATAACATTCTGTCAAGGAAATGTTCCCTGAAATAGACTGAAATCTTTACCTTTCATTCCGAAATTACTCGGTTTTTCAAAGTCACCATGTTAAAGGAGTAAATTTAAATAGGCTAAACAAGATATAAATTAAATCGGGGATCATCGAACAATTTACATGGTACGAATAAATGAAAAAAATAATGTAGCAATTGAAAAATAATATATGGTATTAATAAATTGATTTATCCGTGTTTAAAAATATTTTTCCTAAAGAAATCCTATACTATAATACGAGGAATGTCTGAAGGGATGTGTGTTCCACGATCTCGAAATCTAGCTGTCAGATTTTGCTTAAACTTTGCAATTAAAAGTGTAATGGCCCAAAAATAAGTTTAAAAAAGGCCTCCATCCCAGGAAAAATCGAATTTTGTCAGAATTTAAGTTTAAAAATCGTAATTTTTAACATTGGTCTTATGGGTTGCTATTTTGGTAACGAAATAACAACGAAAGGTATACAAAAATAAAGGGACATTAATATTAAGTAGACTTTTTGAAACAGCTGTTAACTGTGAAGAGGTATAGTTGGTTATTGGGGGAAATTTAATGGCTCTAATGACACTATATCAAAACTGAATTAAAACCAACGAGCAAGGCTCGGTTAACCTGGTACTAGTTCTTATTACTCGTTTTTTTTATCTGCACATTGTGACGTTTGGAGTAGATTTTACTAGTTTTTGTAACAACAAAAAATAATAATTAAAGCCAATAGTGTCTGGGGCCTGAGCATTTGCTCCGTAAACTTAAACAATTTTTTGTGTTAAAAGTAAAATCAGTCACAGACTGTCCGCTAAAGTAGTTACCAAACATAATTTGTTTTTCTTTCGAGAAGAGCTCGTTCGCTCTGCTCAATCGCCTTTTAGGATGTTTTAATGCGGGTCTTAAGGGTGCTGCACTCTGGCAAGAGTTTTTTGAAACTATATAACAAATTGATTTTACCTCTTAGGTTAGCAGCTGATTTCATCATTGTCGATAATTCTTTTGTTTTAAAATTTAATTGCAATTCTAATTAAATTTGATCGATTAAATTTTATCCTCTATAGCTTTATTATTTATTTAAGTAAATAGTTAACATCATCAGAATAAAGTAGGTCTACTATATAGAAAAAACGATAAATTATTTTTCTTTGTTTAAGTTCATTGTTGTTGATGGTGAGTTTACGTTGTTTAGTAAATTATTGCGGACATTTTCCATCACTGATTAGTAAATTACAAATTCATGACGTTTCGGGATCTGGAATCTGATCCCGTCTTCAGGTGGAAGAAGTACCTACAACTTAACAAAGTTAGTAAAAGCACGCCAGTATAAATTATTACTATCAATGATTTTTACTATCGTATCATTTAGTAATTTGTTTACCGGCTACAAGGAAAAAAACACATCTACACATATACTGGACCACGTGGTATACATTACAACAATGGTTATTTACTAACCGTCTGTTGTGAAAGCCGTTACTATTACTGAAGTAATAGCTTCCTACTATTACCCCCTTAAATATTATTTCCATCCCAGTACTAGGATATTTTATTCGGAGAGTTCAAAGAAAATATCTTTCAACCAATATTAAAGTCGTAGGGGACTGAGTACTGAAACTACCAAGATTTACTTAACATATTTCTTATACAAAAATTATATACTATAATTGTGTATACATTATTGCCCATTTCCAATTACTAATTTACATAACTTTAAAGCAATAGAGGAGAATAAGAAAAAATGAATTAGTAAGGTAAAACTAACTGAAAATTCATTATTTTCTTCTTTTTACAATTTTAAGTAAGCTACGATTTGTTCGTTACTTGCTATTTTTCAACTCATTGCAATACACTGAGGTATATTACTTGATTGGACTTTCGTGCGTTTTAGGTTATTTCCACTGTAATAAAATCTACGTTTCGTTAATTATTCAGGTTATAAGATAAATAAATTACTTATTAGCAAACTAAACAGCACTCGAGGTATTTCAAGTTTTATGCGTGAAAAAGAGTTTCAACTCTGCCTTTCTCTTATAAATTTATGCGCAAGCAGAACTTCTTATTTATACTTTATAAATAAATTTTTTCAGTTAAGTGTTTAATTTTAAGAAAATTTCAATAAAGCAATCGGCTAAAGATTATTTATGAACTGTAATTGTTTTAGGCCTACTCTCTTCCGTTTAAGGTGTTTTTAGTATATTCAAAAATGTAAATTATCCTTGTTCATTTATAAATTAAAACTTATTTAGCGGATTATCTAGTATTAGAATTTAGTAAATGTTGAATGTGAAACCGACATTAAGAAAATCTTTTTCGTCAACAATATCACTCCTAAATATAATAAAAGTTCTTAAAACAATGTCAGTAAAGTTGTTGATTTAATTCTTCAATAATTAACACCTTTTATAAGAATTCCACCAATGCACATTCCTTTGAAATATACAATGTCAACAAACAATGAAACGATTTTAATTATACAACTTAGAAAGGCCCTCTTACCTTTATTTTATTAATTAATTCCTTTACGTAATTTGAGAACATTGTTGAACCTGTGTATTTTATTATTTTACTGGCAGAGGAAACTTTCATTAGGATTTGCTATCTGCCACTAATTAAAACACCTTCTGTGAGGAGCTCTTTTCATTTCCTTGCTCTATATTGGCTCTATACACAAGTAATTGGCGATAAACACAGGATTTCTCAGTTGTATTTTCTGCTTTTTATGTTAAACATTTATTAAAGTTTATTTCAAACAATAAACGTAAAAAAAATTAACGATATTTTTAAATAGGCCATAAAACGTTTTGAAAAAGCGTTATCATTTTATTGTTATGGCTTTCAATGTTTTGAATTGCCCCTCATCGGTTTTAAAAATTATTAATCAGGCCTTATCAATAATCTCTAATGACAACATTACATTATATTATTCTATGTAAGAAGAATAGTGTATAAAACAAGTAAATACTACCATTATATACAATTTGAACACTTGAATGAAATAAAAAGCAAAATATTCTTTTTATGCTATTTTGTATACTTTTCTACCATTATGACATCCTTTCATTATGGCTCCGTTTTTTAGGTGTTTATACATTGGTTATAAAAGCACAAAACATATATTTTTCAATGTCGAATGAACACATTTTGCGGTAAAGTTTATGTATTAAAATTCAGCATTGTGGCCCAACTCATATCGACTTATACCAAATACGTAATTACCGTAATTGAATAACCTAGATTTAATTTAAATCAACATAAAAAAACCTAAACCCAATTAGCTAGTGGAATGTTGATTTAAACTGTTTCAGCAATAAACCATGTAAAGGTAAAACAACACCTTGTGGTCATAACTGACCTTAATATTAAATTCAACTGAAACTGTATCAACTACTAAGGGTATCAATGCATTGTCATGTTCAGCAATAGTGATAAATTGTGCTGTAGTTTTCAGTTATTTATGTTTATTATGTTCACTGCGGGTTTAGTGTGCAATTGATTAATTAAAGGCTCCCGAATCCTTCATAATAGGAATATTCATAATTTTAAACTTTATTGCAAACCTACGAACTGAGGCGAATTTTGGACGAATCAAATACTTAAAATCTGTCAAAAAGTAAACAAAGAGTTGTAAAAAAGAAAACAAAAAAAAACGGACTTACGAATTATATTTAAGAAAGATACTTTTGCTCTGAATATAATTTATAAAGCTTTACTTTGATTATATTTATTGATAATTGTGAAATATTCAGCATGCAATGTTGAGAAATATTGTCATTTTAGTGCCGTCCTCCCCACCCTCTCTTCTAATCAACTTCCCCTGGGGGAAACCCTTGCAGTCCTAATAAAATTCGTGACCAACGTGGAATTGTGTTCGAAATAACTTATTCTACACTAGTCCTGCATTCAGCCATTTCGGTTTCAAAACGATAAAGATTAGTTATTTTATTCAACGTGTTAATTAATACCATGAGCCATGAGCCAATGTTAAAGAACGTTAAAACTGAATAACTATTAAAGAATACCCAGTTTGGATGGTTTGAAAATGAGAAAATATGAATAAATGAATAAATAAATGAATAAAAAAATTAAAAGTTAGACTTGCAGGGAAACTTTCAAAATATTTTTTCATTATATTTTTATTACACTTATAACATATTATCGAAAGGTAACACTTACCTACAATTTTGTTTCAATGTTTTTTATAGCTGCTCTGATCCTTGTCAACGATTTATATTGAGCCAAGTTTTTTAAACCATAACATAAAATCCAACATATTACTCTATGTTCCTGATCGAATTGGAGGATTTAAAAATGAAATAAAGAACATTATGCAAATACATATATGTTTTTAATCTCTTTATATATTATGTTCTTTGCTTTCAATATATGTTTTTATAGACGTAGTCTGTAAAGTTGATATTAATTACGTGGAATTTAGTTTTGTTTATCCAATTATATATCTATGTCATATCTGCTGCATTGTAAGTGTTATATACAGTACAATAATATTTAATTAAGTTCAGGAACTGTCTTTGAATAAATTAAGCCTTCAACGTAAAAGCATGCTCTCTTGGTTATGCCAACGTCTTCTAATTAGGTGACATAAAAGCAACCACTTTGTGTTGTATATTACACCTAATGAAACAAGCTTCTTACAATAATATGATAACATAATTTTAATTAAACAAACTAAATTCCACACTAACATATTACAAGATTTTGCTTCAGGTTGGTTGGTATTACATTCACATTCCGTAAAATTTATGACAAAAGTCTTAGTTTTTCAGGAACAGAATATTTTCTAAGATTATTTATTTATTACGTTTGTGGTTCTTTAAGTAAAGGAATTTAATCAACCTGTGTCTTACGATATAGTTTATTTTGTCTTTAGATTGTGAGCTTCATAAAGAATACGTACAAAACGTAATTTTTTGCAATGGCTTTTGGATTACAGAAATAAAATGTCCTCGAATCTACTAATGGATCTAAATCATTTACACTAGGAATCCTACAGTTGATAATGTTGGAAAATTTATGGAATCTATTAATAATAGTATCATTTCATAGATTTTGTGATAGCTTAAACCTCTTCACTATTTTTGAATTCCACAGGAAATATAATATCTTAAATATAATATTTTTAGTATTAAAAGTATATTAAATATGCTTCTTAACAAAAAGACTTAAAAAAACTGTAAATACTTATTGTCGATTCACTTGTTTATACTTGATGGTAATAGGAAATTATTTTATCCACTTATATCATCAAACTAAAAAATGATAGGTCTTTTCAATAAGACAGTGGTTCCCAACTTTTTCGAGTCTCGTACTCTTGACAGATATTTAACTAAATAATCCTCCCCCCCCCAAAAAAAGAAAAATTAAATTTCTGTACTTCATGAGGGGGTAGTTAGTATCTATATAAAAAGACAGTTTATAGGTTTTTCAAGTATTTTAAAATTATGAAAACATTTAAAATAACTTTTAAAAAGGTTTACATAAGATTTCAGTTTATATTAGTACTTTGGTCATACCTGCACCGGTTGTTCTGCAACATGCTTCAGCATTTTAAAATTAGGCTTCAGTATTGAAAGGTAAACCAGTAAGACAGGACTAACATTCACCTTATTCCTGGATGGCTTATAATCATTATTACACTTTAAGTTATAAGCATTATTAGCACAACTGTACTATCCAGCGTACTCGTACTGGCTTCAGGTACACCACAAGATTCAAATATTCAAAATTTGATTTTTATTGAGTAGTTTTCAAACAGTTATCCATTGATTGTTATAAAAAATAACTGCAGACTTAAAATACACCATGCAACACTACGTTTAACAACACTTTGTTGTTTAACAACACTTAATTGGCTGGGTAGCTGAGTGGTTATAGTGCTCGCCTTTGAATCCAAAGGTTGCCGGTTCGATCCTGAGGAAAGTTAGTAGCTTTTTAAAGGTTCGATTCCGGACCCAGTTGCCATTTGTCATTGGGCTATTAATTAATGATGCTTTCTAACAACTGGTCGATTTTAGATAGTAACAAGACTGGGGTTTGGACCGTTCCCCGTCAAAACGTTAAAAATGCCTCTTGCGTAGATAGACACAAAATACAAAATACTTCATATGAAAAATTCTTATAATGAAAGCTGTTTGAATGCGACTGTTAGCTGTTTTATATCATTATCATATATTATTATCATCTTTTTATCATATAAGGATTACAACAGATTATATTTTTACCAAAACATGGAAGTCCTGACCTGTCAAGTGGCCAGGAAGACGTAATAGCGTCCCATTCCCATTCACTAGTTAGAGTTATTCATCAAATGAGATAAATCATACGCAATTTTGATTAAGCCTACATTCAGTAAAAGTAATTTACATTTTAAAAAGTTTAACGATTAATATTATGGTATGGTTTAATTGTGTATTTAATTATGTTTTACACAAGTGGACAGAATAATTTATCCATCTTTTGAATGTGCTCAAGTTTTTTTCGGTAGGTGACATTATGCAAAATAGTGTCCGCCAATAAGGACACTCCCAAGGAGTACGCGTACCTCGGGTTTGAAACAGCTGCTATAAGGAGTAACAGGGACTACAGTCATAGTTTACGATTTAAACAAAAGTTTACCCGTAGTCATCTAGCAAATAGTCATTTGAGATATTTTGTCTATCAAACAGTATCTACTACCTTCGTAAGTTTCCATTAACAAAACATCTAAAATTATCACTTCGGTTTTATTTATTATAAGTTTAAAATGTTATTGGTTATTACTGGTGTATTATGCATATTTTAAAATACAAACAGCGTCTTAATTAATATAACGAAGGGCAGAGGATTTAATATTTACTCAATATCTTGGAAAACGTCAAACTGATAACGAAATCTGAAAGTAATAAACAGTTGAGTCACGTGCACGTAATTGACACAATGACAGCGGTAAAGTTGGCAACAGTGACTCCCTCAGTGGCTACGCGACGACGCGACGCGACGTCTTTAACAGAGAAACTTTACTTGGATTTTCTTAGTAATAAAATATAATCAAGAAATTATTAAAACCGAGGCAAGAACTTAGAGGAAAGGAAAACTCAAATCTATGTGAATTTGTGGTTATTAGACAAAATTCCAAGGTTGAAAAAAGAATTATAAAGAATGGACTGTGTAATTTTTTATGTATAAAAAATAGCTCACATCGATAGACGTAATTATTTGGTATTTAAAAAAAAATTGTAAAATGCACTTGTAATTATAGGAATTACAAATAATATAGTAATCAATAGTAAAATTACTAACAATTAAAATACATATACATGTTTAATGTAAAATTAATTATGTATGCCACGGTTATTTTAACACTGAATTGACACAAAAATAAGAATAAATCTATAATTTTAAAAGTATAATAATAATAATAATTTTTGTATATTTAAGAAAGCAATTTCTTAGTTGGTTTTATAAAAACAAATATTGTTTTGAAAGTAGGCCAATACTAATAAAAGTAATGCTAGATTATATAAGAAAAACACTTTTCTCATTAATCACATTTTCACAATAATTAACACATTTTCGATTGGTTCTATTATTATAAAAATTCAAGTGTGGTCATATGACAGACTCTTAATAACATTGATTAATAGTCAGATTTTTCTTAATTATCACTCTGTACAATGTTACTAATACCATTTAAAACAAAATTTTTATCATCCGTACCTTGTAACGTATTATAATTTTATTCAGTGATTTTATTCAGTGATTTTAAAGTTACATAACATTTTTCTATATAGAAAGTAGAACATAAGAAGTAATTACGTTTTTTTACCATTACATGGTTAATCGCCTTTTCAACTGAATAGAATAAGTGACAAGCAATAGCAATAGTACTAAAATTTGGGGATCAACACCACTACGGTATGTTTTCAAGTCTGATCACTGCTGCAGGGCCGGACCGAATGGAAAGCCGCGCGATGTGATTTAAACTCCTGTGGTGCTCGCTACACCCATTCAATACTCTTTCACTACACATTTCATGTTTTGTATTTCCTTCCTGTATAAAACGGAGTAATCATTGTTTTGGGACATAAATGTGACCAATGTAAATATATTAGGTGATTTTTCAGAGAAGGGACCATAACTTATTGAAACTACTATTATTTAGGCTACACTAGTTCAGAATCGATTATAGAATAATATTGCTATATAATAAGATTTCACTTATATATCCCGTGCAAAAAACATTTTTCGCTGATTTTGTAGCGGGTATATGTTTACTGAATTCACAATTTACTTAGAGTGCATCTATTATAATTATTGCAACCGTCTATTTCTATACAACAAATATAACTAGTGTAATTTATTGAAAAAGGTGCATTTATTTGTTAGGCACTAAAAGCTTAATAAGTTTGGATTAAAATAGTAAAATTGTAGTTACAATTATTTTAGATTATGCTACAATAAGTATAAAACAAACCAATAAATTTTAAAAAGCATTATTATAAAACAAAGGATGGATGAATAAAAAAATCCTTAGAGTTTATTTTTGAATACCTAAATCAAAGTTTAAACTGTTAATTTTCTTAAATGAATAAAAAGCACCACCCAACATTTTTACGTCACTCTTTTTCCTCCTTTTTTTTTTAACTAATACAAATTACATATGAAACAAAAAATGACCTAATCAGTGAAATAGACATCCGTAAAATAGACACTTCTAAGAACACTTTAACTACTTGTAAATGAAGGAGATAAATGATTTAACCTGTTCACCACACATTGTTCATGAGAGAGTAAGCAGTAGCTAAACAGACACCACGCCCATTACTGGCTTGTCATTCAATAATTAAAATTCTATGTGTGCATAATCAACGTGTCGCAGCAGCTTAAATAGGTTCATTACTCCGGCGCCATTACCTTCTGACAACCGGAACATAAATAGAATCTAAATGGTCTGTATGTGGAATAAAATAAACGTACTTATATCATATTATTATTCCCGCTTACGTTTTAAAGCAAAATATCGTAACTGTTTGTAACACCATTAACGTAAACAATCATGTTTTAGTAGCACATTATGATTAAATAATTTTACTAACACTAACTCACTGTAAAATTAATAATACGAAATCAAGTGAAGTTAAACCTACTGAAAATGTAATAACATTGTTCAGTTCATTTAAAGTTGACATTCAAAGTTCAGCGGAGTTAGTCGTGCTTAAAGTGGAAAGAAAAATTATGTTTCATGTTTCTCCTGAGTTCGATAAACTAATATTATCCACAATAGAGAGATTTAATATGAGAAGTTTTTTTGTAAAGTACCTGTGTGTAAATGTGTTTATAGTTAATTTAATTTTACAAAAAAAAATTACTTTAAAATTTTAACTTATCTTATTTAAACTTCAAAAAATTTAATTTGTAATGAGACTCCTACACTGGAGACATCAATTTGAGTTTTTATGGATCTAAAAAATGTTTAAAAAAGCAAAGGAAAAATTGAATATAAGTTATTTTAGAATTTTATGGGCTCAAACTCGTCAAGCAATTATATTTTATTATAACGACATTAAATAGCCTAACGAAATCGTAATTTTAAGTTTTAAATAGCAACAACAAACTGATATAAAATAAGCAAAGATAGTTTTCAATCTGAAATGTAAATTGGCTTCCCTTTGTTGATTGCCAAATGTTTACATGGATGTACTGTATTCTATTGTATTCTTTCCTCTTTGTAGTTCATTAATCAATTTACTATTTTATTACTCTTAATATGACTAAACAGTTCTATTCATCTGTAGACTGTCTCTGCTACTGGTAAGTTTATATATTTTTCTACATCCGAGACAGAAATTACACAAATACCTTATAGAAAAGGGAACTAAAACTTCCTTTCATATTTCATTTTAGGAATTAAATCTGTGATGTCTCTGGATTTCGTATGTACAACTTTTTTTAAGAAGGTCCCTACATAGAACAAATACAAAAAAATAATACGGGATAAGTGACAAGCAATAGTACCAAAACTTGGGGATCAACACCACTACGGTCGTTATTGGCTATATCATAAGACTATCATATCACTTATATAATAAACAAAATTTTAACATGGCGTTCTAAAACAATGACAGTATGTTAAATGAAAATATGGCTTTGAAATTAACAATTAATTTTATTTCATACTTGATTTAATTTAGAGTTATGTTCATAAAATGTGAGGATGATTTTAATGACTTAAGACCAGAATAACATTTTAAACCTGGCGAGGACCGTATGAGAGCTGAGAGCCCGGGGCAGAATACTCGTAAGTGCCCCAATGTTCAGCTCCCTCGCTGATTTCTTCCCTGTTTGTTCTTTTATTCGACCATTAAAACTCCGTTCACACAGAACTCCCAAACTATTTCTCCGCATTTTCACATTTTTCTTTCATTGACATCATGCAAAAACTAACTCTACATAGGTTGAATAATTTAGAAATAATCATTTAATTAAGAACACATTAAGCGGATATTTTTATATCTTTATGGTATAGTTGTCTCTCCAACAAGTCAGTGGCAAGGCAGAATTAAAATTTATCCACAAATAAGTTTATTCAATTTACTGGCTCCTTTATTGTTGTAAGGGGCCGTCCATAAATTACGTCATCTGAAAATAGAGGGGGAGGGTCCAGATTGTAAATGACGGTCAGGTGATATGCAAGGGGGGGGGGTGGGCTTTGATATGACGTCATTTTAAATATGACGTTTTATATCAAATTTTAATTGTAAAATAATGATAAATTCTACCACAACTCAACTATTATAAAATAATTATCTATAAAATACATTAGTCTATTTTAAGGCGTTGTTTTATAGTTTATTTTTCCATTTAGAAAGTCATTTTGGCTTTATTTCTGAAGGTAAATTCAGATTTGATTGGTCAATTTTTTTAGTTTGTCATGTAGTGTTTAAAAGCATTATTTTTACTTGAAACGGAGGTTTGTTAAAAATGACGTGATTTTTTCGAGAGGGGGGAGGTGGGACAAATTATGATGGTAGGATGATTTTAGGGAGGGCGGGGGGGGGTCCAAAAATGGCCAAAAAGCGATGACGTAATTTATGGACGACCCCTAACTAGCCTAATATTTCAATTTTTCATCTGTATATGACATCACAGAAGTCAAGCCGATGTCCACTCTGGTTACAAATAGTTACTAGGAGGCCTGAAAAAGCCTAATCTAACCCTTATTTTAACCTATCTTTCTACATTTCCCCATGATTTAATGTTTCTCTTAATTCTTTAGTGAAATCTTTTGAAATAAAAAATTATAAAATTTATTGATATTTTTAACTTAATTGAATTTTTTATTTGAATTTTTATTTAAAATGTTATGGTTGGTTTCATGTAAAATAAACATAAATAGATATGTAATACTTAAAAAATAATAGAATTCACCAAATTCTATACTGTAGTTGCAATTATATTTTTCTATCAGTATATTTGACTGTTAATAATTTGAATTACTAATTGTCAAATTTACATTTATGTTAAGAAGTTTAAGTTTATTATGATGTGGTTTTCATGAGTCGTGGGTTATAAATTCTTAGCCGTTGGGAAACAGATGACCTTAACAGGAAAGTCCGTGATCGTCTGGTAACATTAATCAAGGTTTCTGGGAGGGATGCTGGGGCAGCGAGGGCGATACCCTCAAGTTGTTAGTTGCACCACCTAGATCACTTCCTTGGGGGGGGGGGGGGGTGAGGGGGGGCAAGGGGGGACACGCCTGAACAGCTTGGGTAAACCGCGGGCTGAGCTCAGATTTGGGAAATAATATTGCTGAACAGGTGTTGTAATGCACCCAAGAAAGTTCCTGTCAGCAGTCACTGTATAATACTAATATTGTGTGTGATGAAAATAGTCACATGGAACTCAATCATACTTAAAAATAAAATAATAAAATATTGCTGAAAAAATGTTTTGAAATTAAATAAAAATGATGCTTTTATAGTTTACCTTATAGTACAATTTTTTTTAACAATCTCTTATACGAGATTTTGAATCCTCTGTTGCGAAATGTAAGTTTAAATGTATTTAAAGAACAAACTTAACTTTCCACTTAAATAACTTAAACAATGATTGGATGTTTTTATATGGAAATTTACAAGGCATTTACGTATTTGTCAAATTTTTATCGATCAGTGTTTGTCCAGGAAACAAAATACACTCAATGAGAAATTAAAATTGAACTTCTTTCTTTATTTGTGTTTCATAGAACTATTCTTCAAATGCAATACAGTAAAGTGTGGTATAAAACCGAAACATTTAACACTAATTTTATTCTATTTCTTCAACATGCAGTCCATGATAAGTCAACGAGAAGTCTATGAAACATCTAGGCCTACGTGTAGCATGTAATGCTATAAAAACTTAAGTAAACGCTATTCAGATTTGCTTTGAAGGAGATAATAATGTATATTGTTAGAAAAACCAGAGAGTATACATCCGTATTTAGAAGACCCTCGTGGTGTGCAGGGGGAGAGTCGGGGGGATGCTCCCCTCAAGCAGTTAGTTGCACCACCTAGATCACTTTGAAGGGGCTGCTTGGACGACCTGGAGAACCAAGGGTAAGACATAAACTCACTTCCCTTCTGCAATTAGCTTAATTAGGTATAGTCCCTGAATTTTAGATCAATTACTAAAGGAGTCATGTTTTATCAATATGTTTTAAAATACTGATGTGACTAAAAATATTTTAATTTATTATAATTTGAAACGTTTAAGAACTATTTATCGATTAAATCTGTTATAGTTTAAAAATTTCTTAAGTGTTTCTCCACTCAGAGGGTTTTAAGTCATGGAAAGTGGTTCAAGAGTTCACTGGTTTGATTCTAGGATTGCCGACACATTTCGAGAGTTTATTTACCTATACCTTATAAGCATCATTCATTATGTAACTCTTAGAAGACATGGATCTCTTGTAAAAAATATACATGTAGGTTATTCAGCACCCGCAAAACCAGCTGACCGATACTGTAAAACTGAAAATTTACGTGACAACACCTTGTATGTCGAAAATAAAAATCCCCTTTCGTTCCCTTTAAGTGCACAACTCTATAAGCCAGACATTTTATGAGGTCCACAGAGTACTATTTTTTATTCTTTTTTCATAATTTGCACCAATGTTAAATAAATTTGAAAATATTAGATCGATGTGATCAATAAACATAAATATATCCTTTTTTACTAAAGGTCTATAAAAGTTATTTCTTTGGTACACCAACAGCACACATTCAAGTATGCAATTGGTCTCGACCAATTTTATTTCAAGGTATTAAAAAATTAGTTTACTTAAACATAAAAGTTTAACCATTTACTTTTTTAAGATTTAGGCCCCCTTGAGAGTCAGGTTTTATATTAGATTAAGTCAAAGATAATAGGCCATTCATTTTTCATGTGTTTAAACCTTGTTACAAAACTTGAAAGCTCTAAAAAAAATATCTCTGTTGAATGAAAAATTGACAGATGTGAGTAGAATTGTGATTAAGAGAATCTAAACGGGTTCAAATAAATGATGATTTGACCATTTTTTTGATTTTATCATTTTTCCTACATGTTTATTAGATACGAAGTATTTTATGCCTCGAAACTATTTAACTCTAACTATTTAACTATTAAACTCCGTAGTCCTCAAATATTCTGTAAATTCAAAAGATACAAATTCATGAATTAACTCAAACTAAGTTAAATAAACAATTACTTTCTAGTATAAACACATTTTAAATATCTATTATACTCTGCCTAGTTTTCACATTAACTATGCACAAACCAAACCATGTAAACATGTAATGAGCCTTTAAGCACAAATTAATGTACGTTATAAAATACGCAAGATACTTTGACGTTATGGTATAATTCACAGTTCTACCTGGTAACTCTTAGTCACTCTACTGAGCTAATCATAACTTCTTATCAAACCGTTTAAAGCATCAAATGTACTAATTGTATATTAATTTTTCCAAAGTAAGGGAACTTCCTAGCATATAAACAAAATATACTTCACAAGCCGCGATTTTATTTATTGGGTTTTCTATTTTAAAGCTTGCTTTTAATCAATTTTTCAATCGGGTGAAAACGAAATTTGTAACGTTTTTTTCGATCTGTAATTAATTAGAAACTCTATAATTTAATTACGAACAAAGAAAACAATGGGTGAATTTCCGGGGAGCAACCCTCCACCCCAATATTATTCTTTTGTCGACACTCATTCAATCCACGGTGATTTCCCCCTGGTTTTTTATTCCTTCATGGGGTGGCAATCTTTAAAAGACGCATTCAATAACAAGTGTGAAACATTGCTTGAATATAAAACAAACTATGTGACTTGAATTATATAATTTACTGAAATATATTGTGCTCATTTAAATATACTTGTTAATATACGTGGTTAATGGACGCACAAAAACGACATGTGTCATAAAAACTTGATTATATTGTATCGCTAATGTTCTTAAATACCTACATTCAAAATACTGTATACGTTCAGCGACCAAAATATATATAAATTTGCTGTTTATTAATTATAAAATAACATTCTTTAATTTACTAGGCAGGTTTATTTTTAAAATTCTTAGTTGTTTTATAATAGATTTTTGAACATCTGCAAGGTTATGTGCAATTCATTCCAAGTGTGTGGGTGTGTTGATTTCAATTTTGTGTAGATATTTATCAAAACATATTTATTGGTGATCAAGTTTTATATATCTTTTGAACTTGAAAAATTTGTAAAAACCTGTTAATATATGGCCCTAACTAGCGTTACGGCAGTTTTTGAGGTAATCTTTAAAAATAATACCTGCCGAACTGTAAAATCGATTCATTCAATACTGAAGCTACAACGTCAAAATAAAAAGTTAATATTTGGAAAATATAAAATAAGTACAAAGCAATATTTTTGTGAAACTGAAAGTGGTATGAAAATACTGAAAATAACCGAGGAAGCAACTAAAGTATTAAAGAACCAGAATAAGTAATCAAGTTTTAGTTCATTTAGCAGCCGACACCCACATCACATTAGTGTACATTAATTAACCAGACTCTGCTATTACAGTTGTAATCTATAATTCATATTTCGTGTTCACATAATCAACGATAATTGATTGACAGGTGCTAGTAGTGACTTGAAACTGTCTCGAATTGTGAATTTTTAGTTTCAAATTATAAAATAAATATTTGTTATGGCATAAAATTTAATTTCGTTACCACAAATGTTATTAGATTTAACTTTGTTTGTGTTTGGTTTTCGATTTAACCATTAATAACTAAGCTCAAGGAAGCATTTAAAAAGGTTTTAACCGTTACAAAAGAGAAGTAATAAAATGAAGCTAAAAAGAACTGACGTCACAAATTAATTATTATTTATGATAATTATTTTAAATAGTTGTAAACGGGACATCACCAATAGATTATTATAATAATACAGCACACGTTCATGCTTTATTGAAATAAAGGTAGTGAATAATCATGCCCGATAACTTGCTCTACACGGGTAACACGGAATGTAAAGACCGGGGGACGGAGCCTGCGGGGTAATGAACTCCTAGTACCACAGTTTTCCACAAATCACCCACAGTGATGTACAGTATCATGACTCCCTGATTATTGTTTTTTCTCTCTTAAAGTATTAAAAATTAGTGAATATTATTTTTTCTTAAAGAGTATTTGAAACCAATTTTGTGTCAAAAGATATTTTTTATGTTAGGGCCTACTTAACTATTTCATGTGTGTTTAGGCAATTTTTAAGTTTTCGTTAATTGCGTAACAACTAATTAAAACTAGAAGGCAATAAACAAATACAACAGTACAATAAAAATTATTTCAATTTTTGGTAGTTATTAATTACACTAATTCTATTTTAAAAGATGAAAACTGTTAAAAAAAATCATTATGATGCAATAAAAATATATGCTTTTACAAGGTAGTAGCAGTTTTACTTCTTCGTATAATATGTTCCATATTATCAATATTTTTAAACCAACATAATTTACTTCATAGTTTTGAATAGTCTTATTACTTTCTTTGTCTTTACTTAGTTTGTATTCACAGTTAATCGTCAATGTATCAGAAAATTTACCAATCTATCAACGCGAAAAATTATCAACATTTTTAACAAAAAATCAATTAAGATCGCAATTAACCCTAGAACTTGTGTTGAACGATTTAATCCTCAACGATTTAGTAATGTCAAAATACGGGGTATCGATATTATTTTGCCATCTTACATTAAAAATAATATTGATCCCTTCCCGGGCTATTGACGGATATATCCGTTAAACTTCATTCCTATTCCGGGCTGAAAACGGATATATCCGTTTTAAAAATTTTCTTTTCCGGGATAAAGACCGTTATATCCGTCCAAAAGTACGAAAAACATATGTTGAATATATTACGATTATAAACATTATATTGACTTTTTGACGGGTAATTTAGTTTTTACAGTTAGCTAGATTATGTCCAGTGACTTTTTCATCTGTTTCATGCAAAAAAAAAAACACATGTGTAGCGCGAAACTGTCAGTTTGCGCTGGGGCCTTACAGCGAGTGTTTGTTTACATTTATGTAATGAAGTACTATGAGTTTTATTTCAAAATGACCAAATTTTGCTGAAAATGTTATAAAATGTTAAATAAGAAGTATATCTGAAGGAGATTTCATATTTGGCAGTAAAAATGACTATAATATGAAAAATGATTCTGGCGAAGACAGCGGAGAACCAGACGCACAATGTATTGTAGTTCTTGCATTTTTAGCTTTTTTAACTGTTTTTAAGAGGAAATGTTTTTAACATTATGATGTTTAGTAAATAAACATCATAATTACAACAAAATTACATAAACGGATAGATCCCTCCTCCGCCCGCAAAAATACTCCAAATTATCAGCAGTTTTCATACTTCTCGATTGTCGTTCTGGGCGGTTTACGGATATATACGTTCATCCAAGTTTTCTTGCGGGTCAAAGACGGATATATGCGTCTTCTCAAATTTGATTTTCCTTATAACATGTGCAGAAAAATTATTTCAGCAGTGGAAAGATTTTTTTATTACGTATGAATTATTTGGAACAAATTAATAACAAAAAATACAACATTATGTTTTGAACTTTTGCCTTAAATAATACCGTCTCAGCCGGTAATTTAATGTAGCCCGGGAAGGGTGAAATTTCTGCTTCACTAGCGTTGAACAAAATTTTTCAAACACATTGTTAAACTTAATGGATAAAACTACATAGCAGCAAAACAGTCACTATTTGACAGAGCTCGATTGCATTAAAAGCAACGAAGCACTTGCTAATCACGTAAAATTAATTAATTATGTTGCACACGAATGTAGCTATAATATTTTTTGTAATCGTCCTAAATATATTTATTTTACTAATATTGATAATTAAAGGACAAGCTTTGATTTAATTACTCCAGACGTGTTTTAAATAGAAGTGTTTTTGTACAGTTTACTACATGATCTCTTCAGCTAATCAAATGAGCGTTTATTACTTAGTAATAAATAAGCGAAATACACTTGTGGTCCAGTCGATACATAAAATGATAGGTACACAGATCCAGATTAGCGTAGCGAATATGCATAGTTGAATAAATACCCCCGTCGCAGCAGACCTGCGTACTCAGCGAATTTCCAATGAAATTTCGGATTATTTACTTTCCCCATAAAAACACCATAGGATCGAATATGTAGGTTTGCTGCCATGGGGTGTTGTTAGAAAATCTAAGTTAATCAATAATTGGTGAATGTAAACACAAAAGTGTATCAAGCTCTGGCAATTTTGTGTTTTCCCCATAAACCCCATGGGGGTGAGTATGTAGGTTTGCCGCCATATGGGTTTTGTAAGCAATCATAAGTAAAGCCCTATCTAGATAATTTACATACCAAATTTGATTAAGTTATGTCGATAAATAAGCAAGATATAGGGTTTTCTTGATTTCCCATAAGAATAACATGGAAAACACATTTTTGGATTTTCCCCGTAACCAGTTATGCTATGATAAAAATTCAAAATACCAAATTGTTTGTTTTTTTAAGCTCTTTTAAATGGTTTCAGTTAAAATTGATGAATTTTGAAAATTGAGGTCAAAAAATGCCAAAAACCCATTTTTGACCCCTTTGAAACCCCATAAAACCCCGTTCCCATAACCCGACAATGCTGGTTTGCGAACTCATGAAAATAGACCTGGTCTTACACCTTCATACCAAATTTCATCAAAATCGGAGGTTCCCTTCAAAAGTTATCGGTACCACGGACACACACATATATATATATATATATATATATATATATATATATATATACATATATATGAAAATGAACGAATGGTGTTTTTGGCTTCTGGGGACCTCAAAATGAAAAAGTAAAGTGGTCCCGGGCTTAGGTCTTACCATGGCTACTACCGTAATAGCGTATTCCCTATAGGGAAATTCGCTAAAAATGCATGGTGTATACAAATTCTACATCAAATACAAATATGTATATTCGGAAGACATATTAAGATAACCACATGAGTTTGCAACAGTGAGCTATTTGTTCGGCTGATGTTACCAGAGCAACTCATTACCAAGAGGCCTCAGGCATTCACAACATTAGCGACAACGGCTTCATAATCTGTTTATCGTCTTAATGTTGAATAACTAATACCAACTGTTGTACTTGCACAATCAACTTGCAATGCTACAGTTGTTAGAATTTATTTGATTGCACTTTAATGATAGGAAAACAAAACAAAAAGTAACAATCATAAAATCAGCTACCAATTTTACAAGTAAGCTCCACATACTAGTTCACCTCTCATAATACCACTCATATTATAAATCTGTGAAAGGCCTGTGAGCGAAGCAAACGAGCTTGTTGTGGGGGGCAAGTACCGCCCGACCGTAGCGGTAGGTGGTATGAATCTTCCTCGGAAGCAGTGGACTATACTCAATCGTTTCCGCACTGGAGTGGGAAGATGTAATTATTGGAAGTACAAATGGGGAATGACACAAGACCAGTCATGCGACTGCGGAGCAGAGTATCAAACTATGGAACACATAGTCGAAGAGTGCCCACTGAGTGCCTTCCCCGAAGGATTGGCCGGTCTGCATAGCTCAAGTGAAGCTGGGCTGCAGGCTGAGCGCCCTGGATTTAGCTCTATAAAGAGAGATCTGATTTTTATTTTTTTTACTGTTTATATTTTTACTTATACTGACTCAGGTGCTCTGCACCGCAGAATTTATTTATTATTCTTAAACCATGGTGGCTGGCTAAATGAGCTATACGATATATATATGGGGGCAAGTCATCAGAGCGAGTGAGCTCGTGTTTGGAAGATAAACGAACCTTCTTTGTCTCGAAATTTCAGCGTGACTAATATCTTTACTTAAGCATATAGGTTTGCCGAAATAGTATTCGGCCCCCATTAGTACTATAACTTATGCACTTATATTAGTTGCTGGAAAATAAAAAATTTATACTTCAATCAGCTTAAGAGTTTCGTACAAATGCATAAAAAATTCAAACAAACCAATCTTGAAGTTACAGAAAATTATCTATTGTCTTGTAACTCGAATTTCGTTCTATTTAATCTGCAAATCAGCCATTAAAATAATTAATGTGTTACATTTTATTTTCTATTAGTGAATATCGTTCTTGTCAATTTGGCGTGTAGAATAATAGTAGTGTTCATTACTAGTCTCGAAAGTGACTTATTGAAGGGAGACATTTCTTAGAGTAATAAAAATATATTTCCTTACAAGTTAATAAATCAATAAAAGGTAATGAACTAAGTAAAGATTAAACATGATAATTTTACTATACGGTACTGTAATGCTAATCCTGATATCACTTATAAGCTTATCCTAGAAAACAAATATACATACTCAAATATCAGTAATGTACATAAGTGTTCAGCACATAACAAACGCCAACTTATCTCAGCGCAATACTTAGCATAGAACACTGGTTATTGTTAAGCCAAAGCAATGAAAAATGTAAGTAGCACTATCCGGAGGAGACATATTCTTTTATGTCGCCCCTCCTGTGACACATATTATGATTATACAGTTTTATTCACTTAGTTATTAGCCTTTACTCCCCTAGTATAATTAACTCCACCGCAGGGAGAAGGCCAGAACAGTTATCATCATAAAACCCCGTAACCTGCAGGGGATTGTGCTCCAAATTACTAGAGGGGAGGTTTCCTTAGCGCTACAGTATTGTGAGCAAAACTAAACATTTACAGATAAATTGTATTATACAGCACTTGAATATAAAAGATTTATGGAAATCTCCCCAGATTTATTTACAAACAAACCGAGTCAACTTATAAAACTAGTATGAACTTACAAAGCGAGGGAAGCTGGTTTCACTAGGGAAATTGCAGTATTAAATTAGGATCAGGACAATAAAATCGATGGTTAATATTTTTGGGAATATCTTATCATAAAAAATTATAACAGTTTACACAGCCCAACAGTGGCGTAACTGATTTTCACGGGCCCCCCTGCAAACTTATTTTCGGGCCCCCTCCGATAGGTTCGGTCACCGGTTATCTCTGTTTCCCACCAGTAAATCAGTGTCAACCAATGGTTAAGGTGGTGGTAGAGTTCTTTTGATTACTTATCTTTTACAAAAAAATATATATTTAGACAAAGTTAAAGTATTAATGCATGTACAGTTATTGTAACAATGCAACCGCAAGTAATGTTCTATATTTAAAAATTTGTATAGCCTGCTTTTATTATAGGTCTACAGTCTATCCTTTTAAAGAAATTAAGCCTATCTGATTGTTTATTCTATAAATTTACCCTCTCTTGGCTATATTATGAAATATTAAAGTAACAAAACTTAATGCAGGCTATCTTATTCGTGTTTTATTTAAAGTAAGGGGTTAACCGAGACTTGCTTGTTGGTTTTAATTCACTTTTGTAACAATATCATGGCAATTAGGCTTTGCGGTTAACGTCTACTATATACCTTTCACAGGTGACAGCTGTTCCAAAACCCATGCTTAAAAGTAGCAATATTTTATTTTTATTTAACTTTCATATTTCTTTGACTTGATGGTCAATAATGTTGTTTAATAAAATTACAATTATTAAACTTAGTTAAAAATATTTTTTTTCTGGGGTTTAGGCCGTTTCTAAACTTATAATTGCGTTTGGACCAAAAAACTTCCAAATGAAAAGTTTACAAAACCTACCTGCTACATTTAGATAGATGGAAAGTACATCCACCACAGATATTCCTTGTATTGTAGTATAGTAGGCCTATTGTTAAGCTAACACCAAGGATTCTTAACTCTAAGCACAACGAATAACACGTGTTTTAAGAAGGAAAAACAAATCCAATATTTAAAGTAATTTATGACATTATTGTTATCGGCATTTACAGTGTTTTCCTATAAAAAATAAAATCCCCAAGCTTAAAATTAACTTCCATAGTTTTGTTCATTTTAGTGAAAAATGTTTTATTGCTATTCCTCAAAAGTATTGGTTTTGTCTTCATTGGAACTTCTCAGCACTTACGGAGTTTTGGGAAGCAAATTATTTGATTACCGTACCTCTGAAACGTACGTGTCTCGTTCTCTATTACTTAGTTTACTTAAGCAACTAAGATTTTCTTGGTACATTTTGCTTCATAGATAATTTTTCATTAACTTTAATTTTGAAAAGGATTCGAAAATTAAATTGCCGCAACACACAGTGCGACGAATTGCACGGCGCGGCGGGCAGGTTGAGCCGACAAGGGCTGGCGGCTAGCGGCAGACCAGCAGACTGCCGAAAATCTAACTGTAAAAATATTTTGATATTTTATAAAAGTTATATTCCAGGCATTTTGAAAACATAATGGCGCCATAATATAAAAAGTAAAATTGCTATAACATGAGTAAAAAAATTATTTAACATAAAACATATTTCCCAATACACGGGCCCCGTCCGCGGGCCCCTTTAGCTGCGGGCCCCCCCGCACCGCGGGGTCTGCGGGCCCCTCTGTTACGCCCCTGCAGCCCAATGTTTAGTGAATGATTATGGTTTGGCGTTTTGGACTGATTTTGGGATATAGTGAAAGAAGTTTTTTCATTAGTCTTGTCCCTCGTTGTGTTGTCCGTTGCTACAAATATATTTATATAGTTTTAATGGGAGCCATGAAATAAAGTAAAATATTTAAAATTTATATATTTAGTTAAATAAATAATCCTAGACTATAATTCTAGGAGCGTCTGTAGCGACAAAATCCACTATTTTGAGATATAGCCAGTAAATTTTGCTTAAACTTTGCCTTTAAGATTGTTTTGGCCCAAAAATAAGTTCAGAAACAGCCTCAACGCCAGCAAAAATATAATTTTGTCTAAAATTAAGTTAAGAAATTCTAATTTTTAACTTCGGTCTTATGGGTTGGCATTTCGGTAACTAAATAATAACGAAAGGTAAACAAAAATCAAATAACACCAATTTGAAACATAATTTAAAATTGCTCAGTTGGTTGTAGTTCCAAAACCGGGTAAACCACCAAATGACGTTTCTTCTTACGGGCCAATTAGTTTACTTCCAATCCTATCAAAATTGCTAGAAAAACTTATACTTAAAAGATTGAATCCTGTCATTGAAGACTCAAACTTAATTCCTGAAGATCAGTTTGGATTCCGGAAACAACATTCGACCATTGAACAGACTCACAGATTAGTAGATATGATAATATGGCCGCCTGCCATGTCCGATACTGCAGTATACTATCTCCTGTCTACACCGGTGTTCGTTTTTCGCCGATACAGAGAAATACCCCCCGTCGCAGCAGACCTGCGTACTCAGCGAATTTCCAAATTAGTAATAGGCTATTAATTTTGACCACATAAAACTGTAAACCAAATAAAATCACATGATCATAAATAGGGAGATAAATGTCTATTCTCCTTATGATAAATATAGGGAAAGAGTATGCAGGTATGCTGCCATGGGGAACACTAAAAGTAGGTTTTTATCTTGAAAAAAAATTTATTTCGACCATATGAAGCTATTTACTAAGTTTCATCAATATCTGTCCATTGCTAAAGAAGTTTGCCTATTCTCCATATGATTAACATGGGAAAAGAGTATGCAGGTTTGCTGCCATGATAAGAACCAAAATCAAAATTTTTTACCATAAATAGATGAATCTCAACCAAATGAAGCTGAATTCCAAGTTTCATCGAAAAATATGGGTTAATAAATGAAATAATAACACATCTCAATTCTCCATAAGATTAACATTGGAGCCCCAAAATACAATGTACTGTCTTTAGACTTTTGAATATCTCGGTAACCAATGGAGATAGAGCAAAGCTTCAAAATACTAAATTGTGTGTTTTTTTAAGCTAAATCCAATGGTCAAAATAGAAATTTAAAATTTTTAAAAATTACATATGAAAAATGCAAAAAACCCATTTTTGGGGTACAAAACCCCCCAAAACTACCCCTACCGGTAGGTCGATATGTCTGGTTTACGAACTCATCCGAATAAATGTAGGATTACACATCTCTACCAAATTTGGTGTCGATCGGACCATTTTTACGAGAGTTATCGTGTCTAGGGACACATATATATATATATATATATATATATATATATATATATATATATATATATAAATTTTAATGACTATTATTTTTGGTCTCTGGGCACCTCAAAACGAAAAAGTAACATGGTCCCGGGCTTAGGTCTTACCATGAGACCTACGGTAATAGCTTATTCCCTATGGGAAATTCGCTAAAAAACACATTTGAACCAAAAAGGTTCTGTTCTGCCGCGTTTTTGGATGTGCAACAGGCATTTGATGAAGTGTGGCATATTGGTTTCCTTTTCAAAATTAAATCTACCCTACCTCATACATATTACAATTTGTTAAAATCCTACTTGAGTGAACGATTCTTCCAAATTAAATTTGAAGATGTCTTAACTTGACTCAAACCGATCCACTCTGGGGTTCCTCAAGGGAGTGTACTTGGACCTGTGTTACACCTACTATACACATCTGATATTCCTACAAACCAAAATGTTGAAGTCGCCACATTCGCGGACGATACTCCTTTATTATCAATGCATGACTCGCCTCAAATAGCCTCTGATCACTTGCAAGATTTCCTTAATGATTTACAACTTTGGCTAACAAAATGGAGGATTAAGGTAAATGAAACTAAATCCACACACATCACATTCTCTCTTAGGCAAGGTACTTGCCCACCAGTTGCCTTGAATAATATTTTATTAACTGAAGTGGACAATGTAAAATATTTGGGTCTACACTTGGATAAAAAATTAACCTGGAAAAATCATATTTGGAATAAGAGACATCAAATGGAATTGAAAGTAAGGAAATTAAATTGGATACTGAGTAAAAGTTCAAAATTATCCTTGTCTAACAAAATTTTGCTTTACAAATTTATTATCAAACCTATTTGGACTTACGGTATACAACTTAGGGGGACAGCTAGCAAATCAAACATTAACATTATACAAAGGTTCCAGTCTAAAACTTTAAGAAAATTACTCTGTGCTCCATGGTATGTTTCAAACAAAACTATACACGACGACCTGAAAATGCCAACTGTTGAAGAAGAGATCACAAGATTCAGTGAAAAATATCAAATGAAGCTGGAAAGTCATCCGAACAATCTTGCTGTGAACTTACTTGATAATAGTGACTCTATTTAAAGACTAAAAAGGTGTGTTAAAGTGTTGGACCTGCCATACAGATTTGCCTAATTTGCAGTAAATAAGTAACAAGATTTGTCACTGGACAAATACTTGTTCATGTGAATATTATTTTTATCATTTTTACTTATTGTTCTATGTATTTTGAACAGATTGTAAAATAAAGTTTGAAAAAAAAAATTGAAACATTCTTTTTGAAACAGCTGTTAACTGTGCGGAGGTAGACCTATAGTTAGTTGATTGTTGGTGTAAACTCATAGCCTGATTCCCACGGCACTATAACAAAAGAAAATTATAAAACCAACGAGTAAGGCTTGGTCAAACTGTGCTTTATAGAATATAAAGCACAGGCACAACACATTCTTTAATATCAGATTGTAAATAAAAAGTATTCTAATCGTAATTTAAGTTAATATTTTGGAGCATAAGTTACAATCTTTATCCCAAGTCCAATGAAACTCTCAAGTAGTTATTCTTCAAGTAAAAAACAGACAGGGTACAGTAACTCTTTATTTAACATTTATGTTAAAATAATTTTATTTTTTACGTCCAATATTAATAAAAATGTTTCTATACTACTTAGAAAGGGAACAGCGTTGGGCCATAATCTTAGAGGGAAGCACTCTATTCGCAGATTATTCTTTTGTCTGGACTTATTTAATTTGCACCGATGTCTCCCCTTTTTGATCTTCTTATTTGGGGGAGACGACCCCAACACACGTAATCAACCTAAGACTGCACAGGTCCGGATTTACACTGAATTGCTAGTACAATAAGATTTAATTTGAGAAAACTTCTCTTTAAAAATATTATACAGTAAAGTAATTGAAGATTTATCTTACGAATTTTTCAACGACGAATATACCGGGTGTGTCAGTACCAACCGTACACCCCTTGTAAAACTCAAACAATCAGTTTTTTTACAAAGCCAGTGGTGAAATTATAGGTAAACCGGTTATGCTCTACGATTGACACAAATTCAATGTACAGGGTGTACAAGAGGTAACCTATCTAGACCTAAATCCGTTAATTTTAAATACAAATCCCGACTTTTTATGGGATTTTTGGATTCTACACTTAATATTAAGATAACTTTACTATTTAATTTGTACCCCTAATCCTTACGGTTTAGGAGATAATGGTGGTTGAAATTTATTTTTTCCCATAAGAATAACATCATTGGAAAAAATTCACCTAAATTATTTCTTATTATTTTTTGTTAAACATAACTTTCAAAACATGAACATATCTTAGAACCTTATTTTAAATAATATTCCATTATAAAATATAGATTATCATGTATAGGTTTTCGTTTAACACGCATTTTGAATCATATCCGCCATATTGTAAATTTCATGGATAAGTAAATTAATTGATGAAAAACTGAGAATTTATGATGGAACAATGTTTAAAAGAAAGTCAAATTCATTTTTCTGCTGTGAAAAGCCTGTTTAACCATAAATGTTCAGAGATAATGGATTTTAAACTTTGTTCTACTTTATTCTAATGAAAAATATAAATTCCAATCTCCATTATCTCTTTAACCATTAAGATTATGGGTACAAATAAAATTGTAAAGTTGTCTTAAAATTACGTTTGGAATCCAAAAATTTCATAAAAAGTCGGGGTTTGTATTTAAATTTGGTGAATTCAGGTCTGTAAAGGCGACTTCTGGTACACCCTGTACATTGAAAATGTCAATCGATAGAACATAACCGGTTTTGCCTATTATGGCACAGTTTTTTTTTTTTTTTTTTTTGTTAAAAATTAATTCAGTAAGTTTTAAAACGGATGTACGGGTGGTCTGGGTCACCCGGTATTAAATTTTAGCTGTATTGCTGTATTTAAATGCATTAATGTAAAAAAGCATGAATCAAAATCTTTAGTGAACATTACATCCTCTGATAGATCATAATATAAAGAGATCCTCACCTGAAAGTAAAAACACTTTACACTTTTAATTACAAAACTTGTAGGTTAGATTGTAGGCTATACATTCTAAGAACTACGAAAAATTATTTTTGTTTTTCATAACTTAAACAAAAACATAACTGTTGTTGTCTGGACCAAATTAGAGTAAAATTTTAGTAATCGAAAGTCTTTTAATCGATATTGTTTTACTATAATATAGTTGTGGGTAAAACAAGCCACTTTGAATGACGCAAGCAACTTGAGGCGTATTCCCTGTTGGCGACGTCAAGATATTGTGGATAACTAAGTTAAGACAATCACTTTACATTGTGTTCATGAACATTGATTTTTAATATAGAAAGTATTTTTCATAAAA